>VYXC01012384.1:276871-418015 GCA_013397175.1 Platysteira castanea
GTTCTATGCTGTAGGTATATATTTCTAAGCTAATAATTGCGCTTTTAAAATTTTCATTGCTATTTAGTGAAATGTGTCAAATAGCTTAATGAAAAGTTGTCTTAAAGGACATGGGCTCTTAATATAATTGGAAAAGATGTGAAAAATATTTATGACTAAAACATAGTTAATAGAGAACAACTTTGTAAAACTCTAAGAACAAGATCAACTCAAAATTTATTCACTGAAATAAGAAGCAATTTGAAATCAACATGTATGTAATGGAGAGTAGTAATCAATTCTTCAATTAGGAACAAGTTATTTCTAGTAAAAACTAGTAATAAAACACAATCTTTTCCTCTTTTTATTTTCTTTTTTATATAAGGGATTCTGTTTCACTGTGATCACTGTACTTGCCTTATACACGTATCAAAATTTTTATTCAGTGAGTGCTGCTTAAGGCTCTGAACCCTGGAAAATCCCATATTTAACCTGAAGCACTTATGTAAGAAAATATCAGTAATAAAGCTTAACTGCCTAGTATCTCAGTATAAAAATGTAATTTTACATCTATGTGAAATACACTGCTGCATTTGGAACCAAATCTTGGACAATATCAGATGATGCCAAAATGCTGATCAATTAACAAAGACTGTGGATAATTGCAAAATTAGCCAAGAACTGTGAGATATGTTAGGTGATTTCCTAGGGCAGTGTTGCTTACTTTATGAAGATGGTATTTGCTTAAGATTTTTATATGCATATATATTTGCTCTTTTTTATCCTTTCAAGCCCTTAGGACAGCATATAATCCTTTAGGTTGTCTTTGCTTCAGTTTTTCCTCCCCTCCCCTCCCCTCCNTTCTCTTCACTGATCTCCATGTTCTACTTGTTTCTTCTTACCTATCTGGTTGTTATAAAACCGCTCTTTTCCTCTGGGAAATAGCAGCTGCTCGAGTTCAGTAATAAACTGATGCACACCAGATCAAAGAGCTGAAGATGGGTCTTTAATCCGAAAGTTCATTTAACTGCAGTGTATGAAAGACTCCTGAAACTTCCTGGATCCAAACACTGAGATAGTTGCCTCATGCTATTTTTTCATTATGCTCAGCTATCTACTTGTAAAGAATCCAGATATTGACACAAATCACCCCAATACTTCAGCAAGGATAGGAAGATCATTCCCATGCGTATGATAGGGACAGTGCTGGATGGAAAATACAACATTTGCCTTATGATTTCTATGCCAAGGGGAGATCTATTTCCTAGAGTCACTGACTTTCTAACCAAGGCATTAACTCCTTAACTGAGGCCGCTTCTCTCCTTCCTGCCCCAGACATCGTAACAACAGATTCTGGGCTGAAAAAGGTAGCTACAGGTGGATAGCAGAATTTCAAACGTTGTATGAACATGAGTAGCTTGAGCCCTGAAAAAAGCATGTGCACTGAAGTGCAGAGAAGGTTTTTAAGACAGTTTTCTATGAGCAGCACCAGTCCAGTGGCATTTTCCATCATCAGTCAATATAGCTCTTATTGTGGTTTGGGTTAATGAAGGCTTCAGTCATGAACAAGACAACTGTAATAATATCATATATCTTTTCTATCACATTCCCTGCACAGCAGAGCTCTTCTTCACAATTTCTTTCCCTTTTATCCCAGTTTATCCATGTTTTCAGGCTATAAAATTCATCCTTGACTAATAATACTGATAGAGAAAAGACCATGTTTAATACAGTTCTCTGGTTGAAACGTTAGACACTCTTTTTCAGCTTCCAGGAAAAAATAAAACAAAATGATGTTGAAATCATTTGTGACAAAGCAGGAAATGGCTTGGGCATGCTTTCTTACTCTTGTCCTCAAACATGCTTATGTTCTTCTGCTTATTGTATGTTGCCTTATCAGCATGAGGATTAGACTTTGCAATGAATAAATTATGAGGGAAAAAGTATACTGCTGTCCAAGAATAACCAGTCTTATTGGATACTGCATTCAGGAGGATGCTCAAGCAGTATTAGAGGTAGTTTCTGACTTCTGTAGTGTATTGTTGTAAGACAAGAATACTGTCCCTCTGACTTCACATGTTCTCCATTGTTACTGCTGTGTTCTTCTTTGTGTAAAGCCATTGAAAAAAATTATAGCTCCATGTAAGATATTTACTAAAATGATTGGTATACAGATAAATATTTTGAGGAAGAGATAGAGGGATTTAGGAAAGAAGCTCCCACATAGAAAGTGGACATTGATTGAAAATTCCTTTTAATAGTAAAATATTTCTGCTCAACTGTGTTCCTGAGGTACTGGAATCCCAAACTTAGCATATGCACAAGTTTAACCTTTGTGCAAGGATGTTGACAGTAATGGTTTGTTCCTGTCACTATCCCTGGGAGCAGCCAGGCTTAGCCACACGTGATTAGACACAGGGACCCAATGTCTTTGTGGGCTGAGCCCTGTCAGGGTACCTCCCCACCACTCATCGCTATCAGCTGTATCCGTGTAGGAATTACTGTTCTGTCCTTTGGAGAAGACTAAGAGAGCAACACTTCTAAAACAAACTGTTCCATGATTCTGTAAGGTACCTGCTTTCTCTCCCATGGAGCTTTTAAGCAACAAGACTCAGCCCAGGCTGAGGGGCTTCATGGCTGTAAGAAGTTCCATTGAGGGTTGGCCTCTTCTCTCAAGCAACTAGCAAAAGGACAAAGGGAAATGGCCTCATGTTGCACCAAGGGAGGTTCAGGGTGGATATAGGGAAAGAGTTCTTCATTGTAAGGGTGGTTAAGCATTGAAGCAGGCTCCCCAAGGAAGTGGTGGCGCTACTTGGAAGTGTTCAAAAAATGAATGATACGGTTTAGCAGGTGTGGTGATACTCAGTTGGAGGTTGAACTGGATGGTGTTGGAGGTCTTTTCCAACTTTAATGATTCCATTCTATAACACTGGAGGGTTGAATGCTTTCAGATGGCTTCACCCTGTAGCTTCACTCAAGAAAGGGAAGCTTGACCAGCTGATTGAGGTCCCAACTTTAAGGGATACCCAAAGCTGCGCACCATGCACTCTAGCTCAGAAAACTGTGTGTGGGCAGTAGAATGTCCTGGCTTAAATCCAGGTGAAAACTCACATTCATTTCTACAATGAGAACAGTCAGAAGAAACATTTGGCAAGGGGAAGCAACCCCACTGAGGGCAGTGGCAAGGAAGGAATTGGACATGTGGTCTGTACTTTGCAGTCACTGAGAGGCAACAGGCACCCTGTGAAGTTCACAGCTGCTACCTCTAAATCTTGCTCGTGTTTCCTTGTGGTCTTACTCTGGGATTCTGCTTCCTACAAGTAGTGCTTACCCCTCATGGGATGCAGGGGCACATGGAGAGAGAAAGGAGCCATTCCTGGTACAAGAGAGAAGCATCACGCTGCAGCTTGGATCACAGCTAGTGTTTCCCAAGAGGGAGTTGGACCCATGACCCCATCTAGCCACTCTTGAGAGACAGCAGTCTATCCCCAGTGATTTTAATCATGAAGGAAAGAGACCATTTAACATTCTTCCTCTGTGCCCTGGAGTCTTTGTAGATAGGCCAGAAATATCTAGCCTTCAATGCTTTCCAATGCAAATTTGATTTATTTGTTACTGCCAAAATATGTGCTGTTTTGTTTACATTTGGAGAATTGTGGTCTTACACAAATTGTCATCACTTCCAAGTAAAATAACCTATTCCTTGATATTGCTTTCAAACTTCAAAGATAAACTGAGGGGCTGGAAGTGTCAATATGTTATTAATTTTACAGTGGCAAGTTCCTGGCACCAGTCATTCAGATGAAGAGCTGTGATAAAGTGGAGCAGTTTAAAATTACAGCAAGTTCAAGGTAGATATAGTACCTCATTCACAGTATCTTCAGGCAAAATACTGAGATGAAATTGGTGAACTTTGGTGGATTGTTTGTTAATCACACCAGTGGAACAAGGTGATGAAATAACCTGCCCTTGCAAGGTAGGGTGCAGCCATTCGTTTCTATCTTGTCATTCATGCAGTTTGTGCAAGAAGTAGCTTTTAAAAAATGAATTAAAATTGATGCAAGTAGTAGGTAGTGCAGATGCAACTTGGGAATCCCAGCAATGCCCATTTCACAGGGGCAGGGGAGACAAAATGCACTTTCATTTTTCCCCCAATCATATTTGATGAAGATGAACTAGATTTTTGAGATTATAGACAGGAAAATAGCTCTGAGGGAAGGGTAGCACCTTGCCTTGCATATTGATCCCCCAGAGTGCTGAACTGCATTTGCTCACGTCCATGGAGGAAAGGAAGATTGCGCCCCAGTGCCGGCAATGAAGTAGCAGGCTTCAAAGACTGGCTCTGTGTGTCCCTCCTCATGTGTTATACTGAAGTCTTTTTACATATACTGGCATCTCTTTTCACGCAAATTTAATGTGCAAAGTCCATGTTTCAGAGCCTCACTGAAGCAATGTGATTTTTCTGCATAGTTACCTTCCACCTCTCACTGCCACTGTAGCAAATCCCAGTTCATTCTGGCAGTCAGAATGCTCTTTCTCAGGTTGCTGAGCCTCTCTGGTGTGTTGCTGCTGCCTGGAGTGAGAGCCATGCTCCTGTCCTGCCCTGTCCCATTCCCATGACTTCACCATCTATCCCTGTCTTGCAGTGGCTGGGCTGCTTTTTGACACTAATAGCCTATTTAATCCATGGAAATGGCAGAAGACTCCTGCATGAAGTGGTTTTGTGACGTTTTGATGTTCACACACAGTGCTTGCTCTCACTGAGCAGACAGTGACGAGAGAGGAGGTGGCCAGAGGAGTTGGGGAGACCTTACCTGGTGGGCCCTTGTATTGCTCACCCAACTCACCTGATTTCAGCTGCTGAGGTCAGCTCGGTCCACCTGACGTGTGAGCCTTGTAGCAGTGTCCAAGCAGGGCACAGAGGTGGGCACAGAGAGACCGTGCATTGCTCTGGCAGTGCTTGTACAGAAACGGGTCGGACCCCTTCCTGAAAGTATTCCCATTTCCTTCTCTAAACAGCTGCAAATACAAATAATAACTCTTTGTATGGGTACTCGAGGAAGAGCCCCAGACTGCTCCTATCTCTACAGCTGAGGAGGGAACCGCGTGTCATGCTGAGGAGAGTGAGGGTGGTGTGTGCAGGGGGGACTGGGAATAGCAGCTCTCGCTCTTCTGTGCATTTGGAGGACAGGGAGGAGTACTGTGCAAGAGACAGTCCTGAGGAGCATTTGTGTTGAGAGCCCACGTTGAATTTAAGTACAGGCAGCGCAAAAAGTGTACTTTGATTTGCAAATGGCTGCATTCTATATGCAAATTACTGAAAAAAGATAGATGTGGAACCCCACAAAGTTGCTTTTAGTTAACGTCAGAATGGAATCCAATTTTAATGAATACAGCCTAAACTTTTAAAGAGCTTTCACTTAATTGGAAAAATGTTTATTTGCTGTGTTCATCTTTTTTTCTTAATGAATATTTGAGATGTGCTTGGAATAGATTGCATAACATCAATAAACATTTTACTAGCAATATGTCTGGATTTGTGTGTGTTTGAATAAGTTTACTTTCCTGTTTTTATACCAGATTGTAATGCAGGAACTCTATTATCCATCTTGCAGCCTGCAAAATAAGCAACAATTTAATGACTCGCTGGGACTAATTAAAAATGAGTCTTGCTGTTCATTTCTTACTTTCACATAGACAAATTTGGAAGTAGTACATCAAAACTTTAGACAGCTTCTTGTCCTTTTATACATTGCACCTGATCGGTGAAAATAGCCTGCTCACTGATAACTTTCAGGTGGGAAAGTTTTTCTCCTCTTTACAAGACTGTGAGGCCAGTGTGCAGCTCTTCACAAAGGAAAACAAGTTGCTCCCAGTCTGGTAGAGCAGAATTTGAGCTGGGTTTTCCAGAAGGTAGGCCCACGGCTTATGGCTGTGTAAGGGGCTGGACACAATGGGAAAATTGCTTTTTAATGAACAAATGCAGCAGAGTGTGACAGGATGGTTTGTAATAAGCTGAGAGGGCAGAGGTGCAAAGGGCAAGAGATTGTAGCCAAGGACGGTATTTGGAAAACTTACGTGCTGAACTGCTAGAGAAGTGGTAATAGCAGAGGATTTTTATAGACAAAGGGATTCACTGCTTAGATTTTTGTATGGCTGTGGTCCTAATTTGAATGACAGGGGATGAGAAAATGGACGTTAAACATACTCCCTCTTCACCACCCTCCTTTGCCTTTGGTGGGTTTTTTTGGTGGGTTTTTTCCCCCATAGTAGTATTTTTCAATTAATTCCTCAATTTGAAAAAAAATGCTTTTCTTCTCAGACTATAGGAAAGCCTCTAGAATTAAACCACAAAGTGTTAGAGCTGTATGATTTGTCACATTCGTGTTGAAATCAGGTTTTACTTTTGTACATAAAGGAGGTGATATCAGTCTTCAGATCAAAAGATCTTGTTATCTATTCATTCCACCCAGTCTGGGTTTTATGAGGTTTCTAATTTTTGATAGCAAGAATGACATAATAAAACAATCATGAAAACTATTTAAATCAAACTTTCACTGCTGGAAAGAGATAGAGGCATAGGAGAATGTTTCAATTTAATTTAATTCTAATTTTAACAGGAATAATTAAAGTTTTCTTTTATCCACATCTCTATTATTGAAGTTTTAAGTAAATATACTTACTGCCTGTCTGCCAGTCAAATTCTAATTTTTTTTAAATTCAGCAATATTGTGGATTTATGGCACTCCAAATTTCTGTGGACAAGTAAACTATGATTAGGCAGGCAAGGAAACATCTTCCCTGCCAAATGAAATTGGCTTTCATGTTAATTACAGAAAATAATACTGTTACAACAAGATCAAAAATGCAAAAAGAAAAGATGAATACCTTTACTCATTACTAAATTAAAATGTATGTGATGGCTGGTTTAACAACAGCTTTCTCCAGCAAGCTTTCTCAGGCACTCTTCTGGCACCCTGAAACTAACACTGAGATTTCTAATGGTAGGTACTCTGACTCAGACACGTTGGGTTTATTGAAATGAGGATGTGGATAATGAATTGTTTAAAACACAGGAAAAAAGTGTTGCATCTCTTCACCTCCCCAAAATGTTCAGTTAGTCCTGAGTACTCTTTCTCAAGGTGTAAGGAAGTCTTAAATCATAGATTATATACACTTCTAACATCTGCTTTTTTTGTATTTTTGCAAAATGTGTATTATCTGTATTAAATGTAGAGTATACAAGACTTTTTGATCACTACCTGGAATCTATCCTTTCTAATTTTTTCTTCTCTATAAACTTGTAACATCTTTCATGAGCAAATTAGAACACAGAATTGTGTGAGGAGCAGAAACTGCTAATTTACTGGGGAAAGGAAAGTAGTGAGAAGCCACCACACATTTTAGTCTAAAACTCCATTAATTTGTTGATTAGTTATGAAGCTTTTCAAAACTTTGGATCTATTCTTCGTGTTTCTCCATTTCTGAATATTCATCTTAGAGGCATGCAAAGGTTGAAGAGGTAATGCAAAGTAAGGTCCTGTGAACCTATTTTGAATATGCCCTTTGTGCACCATATTTGATGAAGTATTTCAAATGAGCACATCTCAAATATAGTGACTTCTGACTGGCTGAACATTGCGGACTCAAAAAACAAAAACCTACTTAGCTGCTCTCACTGCTCAAATAGTTCTGAATCCCACATGCAAAGGTGGGATCTGACAGAGACCGTATATTTATCTGGTAAGTGGAGAGGTTTTCATCTTATCCAGGCTGGGTTTTTTTTCTCTGTAGGGCAACACCTGGTTCTTGAAATCGAAAGTCTAAGAAAAATTAGAACACAGAAATATTGCGTGAATAGTGGAAATTGATAATTTATCGTGGAAAGGATTGTGATTAGCAGCTGCCACACAAATGTACAAAGTATGATCAGCTGGTAATGTGTGAGCTCATGCAGGCATTTCAATCTCTCTAAAACATGTTATAAACAAGCCTTGTGAACAAATCAGGTGGGTTTTATAGCCTTTGTGTCATATTTCACTATAAAATAAATAGGTGTTTCCTGTTGCTGATGAACTGTTGAAACAACATACCCAAATGCAGAGAGGTTAAATTATCTACTCCTTGTAGCACATGAGCACTTCTTGAAGATCTAAAAATTATAACCTGATATTAGCAATTTCTTCTTTTTTCTTTTTATACAACCCCAAAATTGCATAAACTTGAGATGTTGTCTGAACACACTTGTCAACATCTTTGCCTCACACCAAGCACTAAAAGAAATTTAAATTTGTAACATTTCCCTGTTTATTTCTGTCCCTACCAGATGCCTTTCTCTGCTAGCACCAGTGGTTGTGTGTCAGCTTCAGGAACCAGCTGGGGAAAAAAGCCCCATTCTCTGATCTGATTCATCACAAGTCTGTGTTGAGTAAGGGGCTAAAAATGGGAAGACCATGTAGGGAGTGAAAGTAATGGCCAAGGGGAAGGAAGATAGGGGAGGACTTCTGTATTTGGCAGCTGTGATGATGAGGGTGGTTGCTGAGGACTCTTAAGTTCATGCTACACTTAGCCCAGTGAAACTGCAGGCTGCCAGCCAGGGATAGTCCTGCTTCTTCTCCATTCCCTAGTGATTGTAGGCCAAGTCTGTGGAAAGCAAACCAACCTAAACACAAGTTCTCCATCAGATCTGATCTCTAAGCTGACTTGCAACCTCCTCCTTGCTATACCAAATGCAGGCGGGAGGAGTGACTTTACTATCAAGATATGGGATGTGGAGAAGAAAGGTGATAGCCTCCTGTATAAACGAGGCTCGTCAAACAGCAAATATCAGTCCCCATTCCTTGCTTTACATTACCTGCTGAAGCTGCGAAGTTCACTTGTCTGAGGGAGTGAGGCTCCATATGATTTTTATTGGTATTCATTCTCTGACTTCCTGGATTTTATAAAAAAATTTCCATTTTGGAGCTATAAAATATTTTCTGAAGAGCTGTAGACTGCTTATTTTGGATCTTCCAAGACTTTAAGTATCGATAGTGCTGTTATAAATTGTAGCCACCAAGACTGGCCTCCATAAACTAGAATACTGAATGCACAGTAAAGATGAACCCTGCTCTTAGATTCTTACAGTTTAAATAAGGACTGAAAAAGAAGCTTTATTCTCCTTATTAAAGGTGAATTGAATTTCAGTGAAATTAAACAGAAAATCTTCCTTCTGCAAAAGTGAGTCAAATGCCTGATTTTTATAAAAACTTCCCCCTTCTTTTGGACTTTCTCAGAGAACAAAGAGATGAAATCAGATTTTCTGAATCTCGGCCCTGCATCTTAATCAGTCATTCTGGTCATCTTTCTTTACAATATACTTTAAAAAGAATTAAATTGCCTTATTAAGAGAAGGCAGAAATGCTTGGTTAGTGCCAGAGAAACTGATTAAATCCCTTATGCTGAGAGAAAGGTGAATTGATTATTATTAAACAACATGGCTTGCATGCAGCCTCAAGCTCAAGAGGTCATTAGACTATTGCCAGGAGCTGCTAAAGGAGAATTTCTCTATTTGCCTTTTGTCGTACATTCCTTCTTCTAGCATCTGGTGTAGAGGTCTATCACAAAAAATCCCCCAAACCCTACACCCTTAAAGCTGTCCCTAATTATGTGAAGAAAACAGAATGAAAAAGATTAATCTGGAGGAAAATAAAATAAAGGTAAAACTCCAGATGACTCTCCAGACAAATGAGATGAGAATGAGGGTCACTACTGGAATCACAATACTAGGCTAAATTGTCATCTGGTTGGGAGAAGAGTATGGTGTCCCGTCTCAAAATTTTAAATCAGAAAACCTTCATGATCAAGGAACTGTAGAAGACCCTTTTGGTTTGCCAAGGAAGGTGAGCTCATCTGACCTTCAGTAGGAGTACACCCATGTGATTTGTTAATATTTGCGTGCAGAAGCTGTTAATCTTGATTTACTGTTGAAGACTGATTTAATACTGTCACTTGTAGATCAGTATGCAGGTAGGTGGTTCCTGAATGGAAGAAGGCAGGCAGAAAGAAAACATGTTCGGCTTTGGGTTTGTTCTCATATCAACCCTTTCAGAACTGTGATGCTTGTATTTATGTTTCTTCCTGATACATAAAAGTTGCCAGAATGATGACCTCCAGTGTGAAAAGTATTTTAAGAAAGTTTCCTGTTCCCCTTTATCCATTATTTCCTTTTCCTTTGCCTCTTGCTGCACAGGTTGTCTGAACCACTGTGGTAAGTGACAACTGGTGGTAGTAATGAGGCTGCAGACTTCCCTGTAATTGAACCCTGGTACTCTTCCCATTAAGTTGCAGGATGTGTGTTGCCTCATTAATCCAAACTACTGGTGTAATTTCTCCCCATTCCCCACCTCAGCCTGGCATTAACGCAGATAAGGAACACCCTGTCTTACGTGCCCTGTGCAGAAATTAGCTGCTAATTGCCGCTGCTTTTGTCAGTCTGGCTGGGACCACCTGGCAGCTCCTCAGTCAACCAGAGGGAGCGGTAGGGTGGCATTCGGTGCTCTCAGTAATGGGTAAGATCTTGATGCCCATGGTGGTCATTCAGCACCGAGAACAGAGGAGCTTGGCAGCCAGGTCACCCTGTCTGGAGCTTGTGTGGTTCATCTGAGCTTTCTGCTAATGCAGTAGAGGGAGGGCATCTCTTTAGAAAGGCGTGTCAGGAGACCGTCAGCGCAAATTCTGCCTTCATATTGTCAGTGACCTTCCTTTTGAAGGTGGGCAGCTGGGGCTGCAGGTAAGGGCATCTCTCTGGTCAGAGGTAGAAAGGTTTCTCTGTGTCAATATAACTATCTAATAACTAATGCACTCTCGTAGTCTGTGTTTATGAACTGGAAGTTGCTCTTGCTGCTGTAATTTAATGCCATTTCGTGTGCGGATGTGCTCGCACTGAGCCCCCGAAGGACTGTGGTGGGCTCTGCTGTAGCCCAGAGCTCCAGCGTTGTGCCCAGCACGTGTAGCAACCACTCCAGCTGGTGTGGGGAGAGTCAGTGAGTGTTTCTGATAGGTAGGATACAAATCTGTCTGGATAGTTTTCTTAACGCTAGCTCCTACCATCCTTCCCCAATCCACCCTGCCTTCACTGTATTTTTTCCTTCTGAGGAATCACTGAAAATACCTATATGCTCTTTGGTGGGCTATTGCAACAGCTTTTTATTTTAATCTGTAGCTAGTGCTGATAAAGAAGGCTTATGTGGTTCGTTACTGTAAGTTTGCTGCTCTTTGTTATTGCTATGATGGCTTTTTTTTTCCATTGTGTAATTACAGATATATTTATCCAACTTTATGTGACAGTAATGTTCTGATTTGCAATGAGACTCATAAATCAGGAATACTATGGATTGCAAAGCAGTTGAAAAACACAACATATTTTCAGAGATTTCATAATAGAGTCTATTTTTTATGGTGTTTGAGTATATTTTTTGCCTCAATTCTACAGAAAAAAGTATTAAAATGTAAGTTAGAATGGTAAAACTCATGGCAAAATATTAATAAACAGTGACTGTGTAGCTGTACAAAAGATCATGCTCACTTTGAATCAATTTTCACAGTCACATTCTTCTGGTTGCAGGATAATCTAAAGCTTCAGGAGTAAGAGAATTTTCATCACAATGCAAATGACTATTGAGGAAAAAAACAAATTTGACACTATATAACCTGGAAGTTCCAGTCTACAAATTTTTGTATACCAATTAAGATGAAATGTCGTTTAAACTTGAAAATGGAAATGCTGCCCTTTTAAGGTAACATTTTTCTTCTTGACGTTGTCAAAGACAACTGCACTCACTGTGCCAACGCACCTTGAGGGTGCAGTGGTAGCCGTCTGAAATTTGACAGTTTGAAGTTTGGAACTGAATTATAGTGACAACCGTGGCTCTTGACACCTCCTTTTAAGGTAGAAACCCAGAGAACAGTACTCAGTTAAGATTAATTGTGTATGTTGGCATAATGTGCATGCCTGAGAGAAAGGAAATAGGGCTAAAATGTCGTAAATGAGGATGGAATGAACTAGCAGAAATTGGTTGCTTAATACATGTGATTTTTTAAACTACAGGTCAAACTTTAACCACCCTGGAAACCTTAAGGATAATTCAAAATGATCTCTTAAGATGATAGGCTGCCTATAGGGGTGGTGATGCAAGTGTTTTCAGCACATGAATTATCTGTTACCTAGACTGCTGCCTTTCAAGGGGTGCAGTCAACTGAAGGTCTCATTTGTTGGTGGAAAAACAAGATGCTAGGTAAGATGTTTTTCTACGTGGAAAACCTTCGCAGAGGCAATGAAGACTGACTGTGTCTGGGGAATGTGATGGGTGGCAAGAGAAAAGCAGAAATCACATGGCTGAGTAAAAACTTCCAAGCTTTTGAAAGAATAGCAAGGTTGGAAGGAGTTTTGGTTTATTTGTTTGGTTTTGCTTTTTCTTCTTTTTTTTTTTTTGGTTGATGGTTTTGTGTGTGTTGAGGCTTTTAAAAAATTATTTTGGTGGTTGTTTTTTGTTGTTTGGTTGTTACTGTTTTTTAGATTTCTGGTCCTTTACTATATATTCAGTTTATGCCTTTGTATTTTTTTTTCTCTAAAACTATGAGATCAAGAAATCTCCTTTTGAAGTGGAAGTATAGAGGTGTTTTTAAGCTCTTTTTACTTTTATAATTACAGATCACAGATAATATGAGAAAAAAATAGTATTTGGTGTGACTGAAATTATGTTGTCTAGCTTGCTCCCAGCTCCATTTACTTGACGAGATTTCCTAGCATCTGTTTTGCTTTGGTCCTGAAACCCTCGAGACAGCTTTTGTTCTTCAGCGAGCAAGCTAAGAGCATGGAGAGTCAGCTGGTAATGTGATCCTGCGGATCCAGATGCAGGAGTCAGTTTATGAAGGCAGCAAATGTGGCTTTGCCAAATGCTCTTGTCATGTACTTTTAACAAGACGTGTTGTCTGATAACTTCCGCTGTAAACCCTCGGGCCAGCCCAAGCTCTCAAAAGGCTGCTCTGACTTGCATGAAGTGTCACTCTGCCAGCCAGGAGCATCTGGAAGAGTAGGCTCCTGCTCTGCTTTTCGCTGAGAGACATGGGGTTCCAGGACAGGTGGGATGGTGGGCACAAAAGTAAAACTATAGCTGGATGCAAATTAACTTTAAAATGTATCAAGCTGGTCATAAAGACCTTTACTTCATATTGTAGGTGGTGCTTTTAATCTAGCTTCCAATGGAAGCCTATGTGCTTATTTCCAAGCGTGATGTAGACATGATCAGAAATTTCATAAGACCCTCTGCGTGGATTTCACTCTAGAATATCTCCCATGTGATAACTGGTGTATTTATTAAGCTTTCTAGTAAGCTTTATTCTTTCTGAAGATAAAGCAGCACAGAAAAAAACAGCAAGTAGACTGTGCATTTGTGAAACTCCCTGTCTTAACAGGGAGCTTCCTTCTGTTCTGGTGGAGTGCCAGTTCTGCTGTACTCTAAATAGCTTTTCATTATCACTTAATACCTGTGCACATGACAGCATGAAAAGTGCTTATTTTTATGCTTTTTATCACTGCTAAAGACTTGTTCTGTTATATTTAAGTTTGTTATTCTGAACACATGATATACATGAGGTAAGTCATGACAGTACTATGGGTTTTTCCCCTTTTCTCGCCCCTACTGAATCTGAAGGAAGAAACGTCAGGTTCTTTGAAATCCGTAACAGTGAATGCTTGCTGAGTGGTTAAGGATATATCTGCTTGTTTTCTCTATGTGTAGAGGACATGCGTAGAAAGGCAGAAAGAAAATGGAAAAATTCTTGTCAGAAATGTTACACTCGAGATAAAAAATTTAAAGATGGTCTTATTTCTTCTTCCTAACTGATATTGTTAGTTTAAATATTTCTTAGTGTCATTTTTCCTCTCCTCTATTGCCCATGGGAGGGCAGGAAAAATCTGAGATAAATGTGTCTTTGGAGCATTGCAGATTTAAGGTCCCAGAGTGAAATCTGTGTTTGCTTCTGCAGGTCCCTGAGCCCTCAGGTGAATGGGTCCAGGGGGGATCATCTGTTTTGCTATTTCAGTTTAGCACTTTAGTGAGGCCACAAAGTGAAAGTCATCCGCAGGCAGAATTCAGACTGCTTTTCACACGTGTTGGTGCTCTTCGGGGAGCAGAGTCTGGTGGAATTAGCTCAGCTGCTTCTCTGATAATGCAGTCCCGATGCAGGAATTTGGACACTGTACAGCCCTATTGTTTCTTCTCTAGCCCTCTAACTCAGAGGAACCACTCAGAGATACCAGCTGTGCTGCATCAGGCTGCTGAGTTTTGGAATACAGGTCAGAGATGCCATGGCTCCATTGGAAGTGGCTCTGCAAGGATCCCTATGGGTTTTGCCTCCTCCCTGCCTGGGTTGTGGGCCACAGTGCCAGGCAGAAATAGCCCCTCTTTGTGTTCTCTTATCTCTCATTTTTTTGGAGATCCCATGACACAGGTTTTGTCTAGGCTACAGAAGTAATTTCTGGGCTTAACATGAGCTTCTTGCACAAACTTTTCTCCTTTTGTACGTGGTTTAAGCCTAATGTGTTTTCTTCTCTTTTGTATTATACACTAGATGGGATAGTCTTGGTAGAGAATTTCCAGGCAGGACTTGTTAGTATGATTTTGGATGGTTATAAGTTCTTCAGACGGGATAGGTGAGGAAGGATAGTCAGTGGGGTGGCTCTGTACATTAGGGAGTGTTTTGACTACAGAGTGCACAAGGACAGTGATGGTTAGGTTGAGTGCCTTACTTATGTAAGAATCAAGGAGAAGGCCAACATCCGGGTGAGGGTCTGTTACAGATCACACAACCAGGATGAAGAGGTAGATAAAGTATGCCATCAGTGACTGGCTGATGTTTTATGACGTTTTGGGCTTGTGGGAGACTATCTTGACAGATTTCTGCTGGAAACTCAGCACAGTGGAGTGGATGCAGTCTAGGAGGTTTCTGGAGTGTGTGGAAGATAAATTCCTGTCACAGCTGGTAACTGAGCCTACTAGGGCAGTGCCCTGCTGGACCTTCTGTTTGTGACCAGAGGAGGGCTAGTGGGAGATGTGGTAGTCACAGGTAATCTTGGGCACAGCCACCACAAAATGATAGTTTTCGATTCTTGGTGAAGTAACAAAATGATAGTTTTCGATTTTTGGTGAAGTAACAAGGAGGGTCAACAAAACCTCTACTTGGGACTATCAGAGGGTAGACTTTGGCCTGTTGAGAACACTGGTTTGGAGAGTCCCTTGGGAAAGGGAAGGAAGAAAGGAAAATGTAGTGGTTTTGTCCTTTTTGACCAACCTGATTTTCTTCTGAGACCAGGTGACCCACCTAGTGGATGAGGGAAGGACTGTAAATGTTGCTTACCTGGACTTCAGTAAAGCTTTCAATACTGTCTCCCACAGCATTCTCCTGGAGAAGCTGGCAGCCCGTGTCTTGGACAGGTGCACTCTCTGCTGGGTTAAAACTGTCTGGGTGGCTGGGCCCAGAGAGTGCAGGTGAACGGAGCTACGTCCTGGTGGCAGCCAGTCACTGAGCTCTCTCCAAATACCCGAAAGGAGGTCGTAGCCAAGTGGGGGTTGGTTTCTACTCCCAGGCAACCAGCAACAGGACAAGAGGAAATAGGCTCCAGCTGGGCCAGGGGAGGTTCAGGTTGGACATCAGGAAGAATTTTTTTACTGAAAGGGTTGTCAAGCATTGGAACAGGCTGCTCAGGGAGGCGGTGGAGTAACTATCCCTGGAAGTGTTTGAGAAAAAACTGGATGTGGCACTTAGTGCTATGGTTTAGTTGGCATGGTGATGTTTGGCCAAAGGTTGGACTTGGTGATCTCGTCAGTATTTTCCAATCTTAATTATTCTATAATTTTGATTTTACAGTTGATTTTGATATGATGTTTTAGTGTCTTCAGTCACGAGATGAAAATTGCATACATTTCTCTCTTTTCTAGCCGGTGATAAACCACAGTATGTATGATTTCTGGTCATTCACCACCACAGCTCATCAGATAATCTTTGAGCATACCAGTAGCTGATGAAACAGGTACTTCACAGACAATTTCATGGCTCTATCCAACAGAAGATTTAATCTTCCTCAAACAACAAAAATCACTCAAAGAAATTTGAACACTGAAGAAAAGTGGTAGTGACTGCTGAACTGATTAAAAGCAAAAACATAAACTGATTTTTGCTGGATGTAGGTGCAGTGTTAGAATTGCCACTTATGCTGTGATATAATGGACTTGGGCCTTGTAAAATCAAAATCTCAGAATGAATGCTTGCATACAGTGTTTAGAGTGCAGTAAGGTATGCATGTGTCTTTCCTGGAAAGATTTACATCATGTTTGTATGAATTAGCTTGATATGTGATATAAATGTAAATAATTTTAGGCATCATTAATGGGAAAAACTATTTTTCAACCCTCTCTGTTAGAAGAGAGTTCTACTGCATTATCATGTTTTAAGTTGCTTGAAACTTTTCTGAATATTAAAGTTTTGGGTAGAAATCATTTATGACTCCTATATGTCTCAAAAGATCTCTGAGGGAAAGAGGTTTATATGGAAAATATAGCAAAAGCAACTCACCCATTTCTCAGACCAAGTGCATGAAAAGTGAGTTGTTTTGCCCATGTTAGACCTCCCAAAGGAATATTGCTGAGAAGCTGTTCACTTCCTGAAGTGGTTGTTTTTGTTGTCTTTCTTTTTTTTTTCCAAGTTTCTGTGAAGTCATGTATCTTTTTGCCATTTTCTGAGGGGTGTTTTTTGGGGCGTGGGTGTAATTTTTAACTGTGGCTCAAATCTGATTATGAACCTCTGGAATCTGTTTTCACAGTTACAATATTACAGCTGGTTGAAACTTGGCATGCCTGTTTTCAGTGAAATGCCAATGCTGAATTTTCTTTTGAACAAGCATGAAAACAAACATCAATTTGTCCATAAAACTGATTTTTGAAAACACATTATTTTAGCTTCATTGAAGCACTATTTTAAGGAAATCAAAACATTGTATTTGGTTTTTGACTCCTCTAATTGTTCCATATAATAAGAAATAACATTCTAAATGATATGTCTTTGAATGAAGCATGGCTTTTCAGAAAGAAAAAATCACAGAACTCAAAATAATTTTTGTTGTTTTACTTCTATTTGTTAATTGAAATACTTAAAAAGAATCCTTGCAATTTCAGTTTCATCAGAATGGCCATTTCCACCATTGGTTCTGAACACAACTGAATCATGTTAATGTTCAGAAAAAGATTAA
This sequence comes from Platysteira castanea, assembly GCA_013397175.1. Classification (NCBI taxonomy): domain Eukaryota; kingdom Metazoa; phylum Chordata; class Aves; order Passeriformes; genus Platysteira; species Platysteira castanea. The sequence goes on from VYXC01012384.1 coordinate 294,138, forward strand.
AATTTCATTTTCATGCAACATTTTCCAAGCCAGGAAGCTTTGACTGAATGAGACCTCTCTGTAGCTGCTTTTGTCTATGGCCAGGAGACAGAGCTCAAGAATACTTCCTGTCTTTTGGTCCTCTCTCACCTCTATCCTGTTATTTGTTCCTGGGCAGCAGGAGAGAATTTCATTATTGTTAAGAGGATGTAAAGTAGTTCCTTGCATTTAGGGAGCTGGAAATATCTGCGATGAATATCTGAGGTGAAAGTACAGAGTAGACTAACTGTGGGTTAAAGATGAGACAATTGGATGAGTTAGGAATAAGGGGCTGCGCTGTCAGCGGTCACCCTGGGCTTGAGCACCACCCTGTCAGCAGCAAGAATTAAAATGCCACTGAGGAGGCATGCCCATTTGTGGCTCCCAAGAGAGGGCTGTTTTGGCCAACTCAATGTGCAGTGTGGTATTGTGGATCTAGCTGTTTTCTCTGCTCATGTTCTACCTCGGGGGAAGTAAATAAGGAGCAGGTGTTTCACTAGTTGCAAGGGGAGATGCATAGAATCTACACAGCAGTAAAATCTCAAGCAAAAACAAGTCTATCCTATGTAATACGGTGTAGAATTTGTTGCCAGACAGAACTACTTGTTTTGATATTTTTTAAAATCAGTGTCCCTATGCTTGAAATTTGAAGTAGTTGTGACTGGATTGCTTCTTTTTTTTTTATCATTTATTCTTCAGTTTTGCTGGTTTTAAGTTCATTTTTATTTTGCCCGTACTGTTGGTCATGATTCTCATTATGTTTTCTCGAATGCTTTTAGAGAATATTCTCCAAAAAGCTTTTAAAGCTGGTGTTTAACTTCTATCTCAAAATTTTCATCAGGAGTGTTTGAACATGGGCAATGTTGAACGCAAACTACTCTTTTTCTTTCCAGAACAAAGCTACTCTTTTTCTTTTCTCAGAATGTTTACATTTACCTTCCCTTTCTCCAAGTGTTAAAGGAAAAAGGGATGCATTTGCTGTTATATAGATGTGGCTTTGTTTTGCCAAATTCATCCTTTCCTCAGAAGAAACCCACGGGAGAGTCCTAGGGAGACAGCAGCGTCCCTGTGCTTGATTTAAATTTCCTGCAGTGTATGTGATGAGAGATTTATGAATGTGGGGCAGTGCAGTCCCATGGCCCTGCTTGTCTGAAGGGCTCTTGGACAAGAGACTCCCTGGGTACCTGAAGGCTTCAAAGAGAAGTGACATCCACAGAAGCAACTGCCTTCCTGAGCTGCAGCCAGACCTTTCTTTTCCTCTTCAGGTGCCACATTTTAAATACGTGTTCAGTTGTTTTCCACATCCCACAGGAGGGATTCAGTGGCCACTCCTGGAGGAATGTGAGCACTATCAGTCACTGCCCGTGTTCCATGAACTACAAAAACCAGGCAAATTTCTGGTTCACTTTTGCACAAAGGTGATAAAAATTAGAGGAAGCAGAGGTAAAATTCACAAGATAGAGGAATAAAACTTGTTGGAATGTAATTCAAAGTCCTATTTCTCATTAGCATTGAGAGAAGAAGATATAGCCACAAATCAGCTACTAAATGAAACTACAAATGAAGCTGATAATAAAATTTAACACAGCAATAAGATAAGAACTCAATACAAGATTACACCGTCAGTGGTAGGTTGTATATATATTTTCTGACTTGAATTCAGCTTTACAGGTAGAGGTTTTAAGGTGTTTTTCTACAGTGGAGCTACACAAATTTTGAGGGTTGGTTGCTCGAATAATCTCTCGGAAGTAAACCTTGAACTACACTGAGCTCTATAATCATTATACCCTAGGCTATTTTTTAACTAAGATTTATCAGCATTTTTCAACTGGATTACAAAGTGTAAAGCTCCTAGGCATGCTTATGAACAATGCATAGTAAATATGCTGCCAAGGTCTTTTCTGCTCCCTTCTTCAAACCCTCCAACTTTGAGCTGAAAAATGGTTTTCTACATGTACTATCTAATCCTTTGTTATTTAAATATATAGTGTTTGGGGCTGTATTTTTCTATTGTTTGTGTGGGAAGTAGATTACATTTCCATGGGATTTGAATTCAGTTTGTCATTATTCTCCTACTTGGCAGCTGGTGCACATCTCTGGATGCTGGCCAGAAGGAAAGGTGGGAGAAGCGATGTAAGCTGCAAGAGAGAATGTTGTTTGGTTTTGTGTACCAGGCAACCACCCCTTCCTTCCCTTTTCCTTATTTCCTAATGTATCTCGGCGTTGATTGCAATTTGAGACTGGTACCTGATTTTTAAGCATTTATCATTAGTACTTACATGTGAGTAGGGTGTCTAACTCCCGTTATACTGGTGAAGGTGTAGGAAGCTCCTGAGTAAGCACCCCTTGTGCCTAACATTGGGCACCCCTTGCAGCCTTCAGCTGTTAGTCCACAGACATGTGAGTCATCCATCAGCCCCATCTGGTATCTGTCATCCCTTGGGAAATTTAAACGATGTGGATCACCAATGGTAAGGTGAACTGCAGTGAAGCTTCAAGTCGGGGCAGGCTACAGGCTCCTAGAGAGTGATTTGACTTTTCCTGAAGTAGACACTTTAAATCCGTTGCCTTGACTAGTGACTATACTGGGAGCTTGAATGCTTTTCAGAGACTCTTAAGTATGGATGTTTTAATCTTGGATAGAACCCAGCCAGAGCAATTACCTTGCCTCTGGTAACAGCTTGGGATTTTGGCAGCCTTTGTTGTTAATTTACATTATGAGAACGTAATTTTTGTAGAACAGCAGTTTTCACTAATAATAAACCTTTAATAAGATTTTCGGTTTAAGTGCTGGCCTTCTTTATTATTAACTACATAATGTTGTTGCTAGAAAACCTATATATAGATGTGAATACCTAGCTGGAGAATACTTAGCTCAGTAATTGTTTGAGCTGAAAGTGGCTTGCTGGGAATAATTTGTACACAGGCATGCACAGAAGTCTCCCTGTGCACATATGCACTAAGAGCAGGTTTCTTGTATCATCTGATGTAATTTCAAATTATCCTAACAGCACTTAACATTATTTTACAGTTTCCACAGAACAAATTATATCAAAAACTATTTATTGATGATTTTTTATTTGGTCTTGGTTAAAATAGTGCATGGAACAGTAGAACTCCAACCAGGAGTAGCCTGCCTCTTAATCACCCTGACTTCTGAACAACAAGGTATAACACTTTACTGGTAGTTTCCTAGGCTGCATATCACATATGACCTGAATTGTTGTCAGAGTAGTTCCTATTTTATTTCAACAGCAATGTTGTTTAAAAAATCATAGAAACAACAACAAAAATCCCAATAGCAGCATGAATAGGTAAACCACTTTATTTCCTGATAGTATTATTCTAATCACAGAATCATTTAGGTTCAAAAAGACCCCCAAATCATTTGACCAATCACTGCTTTGTCAACTGAACCACAGCACTAAGTGCTATGTCCACTTGTTTCTTGAGTGCTTCCAGGGATGGTGTCCAGTGATGGACATCTCCCTGGGCAGTCCATTCCAGTGCTTGACAACCCTTTCTGTGAAGAAATTCTTCCTGGTGTCCAACTTGAACCTTCCCTGGTGCAGTTTGAAGTTGTGTCTTCTTGTCCTGTTGCTGGTTGCCTGGGAGAAGAGTCTGACTCCCACCTTGCTACAACCAACAACATTGCTTTGTTCACTGTATTTTATAGAAAGGGTATGGGTAAATTGTCAGTCATGGAATTTGACAAAAAAATTTGTCATTTAAAACTGTAACAACAGAATCTGGAAATCTGCTAATTCAGGGTGTTGTATGTATGTTCCCTATCAGATAACTGAGATCAGGTTTGTGAGGAGGGGTAGAAGAAAAATGTCATATAGATGCAATTAGACCTCCAGCCCTAAAAAAGGGGTCTTGAATTTTTCCCTATATATTAGTAATGCAGGCTGAAACATTTTTGCTAATGACTAACAAAGGTAGAGGGAAGAATTAAACTTGAGTAGAATACTAAGATTTCCTTTTGATATTTTTAAAACTTGATTTTGAAAGAAGCACAAAATAACTAGGAGAATGGGTAGAAAAACTAATTCTTCAGTGATGAAGTTGAGTGAGATATTTAAGCATATGCTCAACTTTAAACATTCAATATATTTTTGGGCTATATCCAACAAGAAAACATGTAATTTCCTTCTGTCTAAACTAAGAACTTAAAATTTCAGATTGCTTGCTGAGTTACCAGCTATCCTGGAGGGAGCCAAATTTTATTTGCAGAAAATTTCAGTATTTTCTGTGGATTTCAAATATTTCTTACGAAATGAGATAATTCACTGACAGAATAATGGTATGAATTTTAACTTGATTTTGCCTTTTCAGATTTTAATGTCATTTAGCTTTGGAAGCTACTGCAAAGTGTGAAGGCATTTCTGAATCCTGCTGGGGCCTGACTTCCCCATTGCACTGAATGGGAGAGTTCAGGTTTTTAAATTAAGGTTTATGGTTTAGACTATACTGCTATCTGCAACTAAGCTGACCCTTCCTTCACCAAGGTGTAAGTTAATGTGGTGCATAAGTCACTGGAATGTCAGTTTGGGTTTGCAGATAAAGTTTTAAATTGGTTTTCTAATGTTTGAAGTAATTACATATAATGTAGCTTAGTCTTTTTAGACTTGGTGCAGTAAATGCTTCGTTTACATTTAGGTGATTTTTTTTTATCTTTTAGTGTTAGTGTTGTAAAGTTAGTGTTTTGCGTAAGGATACAAGGCAAAGGATGATAGAGAAGTAAAGATTGACAGTGCAAAACTAATCTGGTGTGTTGTTCAGAAAAATGCAGAGATATTTCCTTTATGGAACATTCCCCATTATTGTGCCAATGATAAATACAGCAAGTAGGAAGGTAACAGTTCCAACAACCTGGGTCATTCGTTCAGCTTCTGCACATAGATCCCACTGAACTTGAATAGGTATTTCTGGGCTTTCTCAGGTTGAACACACACAAGGTGCTGTCTCCAGCTGCGGATACCCAAGCAAGAGTTGATGGTTCAGCTAGTGGCTGAGGTTATTGAGGTGCACCTGGTTGGCAGAAACCTGTGATGTGCAACTTGTGTGCTTAGCTGATAGCACAGGACAGCTGTACTTGGTTTAACCATGTTTCCTTGTGGGCTAGGTGAGGTCAAGTCTCTAGCCCACGCCAAACGCCATGCAGAGAGAGTTGTTGGTCTTTTGAGCATCAAACTGGTAATCTGCAGTAACTTGCTTTGTAAGTTCCCCTGTTCCAAATCCTCTTTGTAGAACTTGAGAACAAGTGACCACTACTTGCTTCTTCAAACTTGTAACTAGCTTGAGAAGAGGATCTAGAACATAGAGTGCTGACAGGGCATCTCCTTAGGATCACTCAGTGAGGAAAGCAAACAGATGTGTTCCTTGAAAAAAGTTCAGCACTTCTTGTTTTAGAAAGTACTAGTTCTTAATTCCATCCTCACCTCTCTGAAGGGCTCTTTAGAAACTGGGCCAGGATCCTTTTAGATCTTCTCCCTAGAACGTTATATTTTAAAGTCTGGTTTCTGCAGATTGCTCTCCTCTTTCCTGTAGCTGACTATTCTTGCCTTGTCTGTTTCTTGTCAAATCTTTCTCACATCTGTCTTTTTTTTCTGAGTCTCTGCTGTGTGATTTTTCTAATTTTTCATTAATCATATAATTATTTAAACTTATATTTTCCTTGTTTTTCTTCTCCGCAATTCAGTACATGCACATGTGTGGGTCTGCTTTGGAGAAATATCTATTTCTTCAAATTTTTGCTAACTTGCTATTCCCACAAGGAATGTGGCCATCCTAGATTTTACCAGGGCATGGTTTTAAATTCCTTCTGTTCATACAGGTCCTGAGTAAAGTTTGTCATCTGACAAACATGGCCATTCTCCCCTTGATTTCTGGTCAGAGCAACTTTATCAGAGCAGGCATGCTGTTCAGTGTTGAGCCTTAAACACTGAAGGATTGGGGTGCTCTGGGAATCACATTTTTCATGCAAGTTTCATAGCTAAGGTTGCAACTGGAAGCATAGTCTAGCTGCACTACGAATATTAGAGTAACTAAATGACTCTGCAATATGATGCTATATAAGATGAATACAGTGTCCATATCCTATCACATATTTAGTGTTTCATATGATGCCCTGACTGATGCCAAGGATGGTCAATTATGGATGATGATGAATTACTGATGTCAGTGAAACAATATTTTCATTGCTTTTACACATATTTCACATGCAGTCTTTTAATCTCTTCAAGATTTATTGCCTCAGAGAAAATAGTTGCCCAGCTTATTTTTAGAGTCTGGTTTATGCCTGGCCAATTCATGAATATAAAACCTCTCCCTCACACAGTTCTGCCCAAGTTCTGTTTTATTTTGCCTTTGATGTGTCAGTACATTTTGTTTTGATTACAAAACAACCCCAAACCCTCACAAAACTCAAAAGCTACACCAGGAAGTAAAAGGGGAAAAAAAAGAATTTTCCAAAGGTGATGCAGAAAACAAAGGTGATGCTGAAACTGCCAGCCGCACTTTGCTTATAAATCAGGTTGTCATTATTTTCATGCTCAGCAATTGCAATCAGGTTTCTGTGTTTTCTTCGTGAATCATCTCTTAGATTTGGATTCCAGGGCTACTATGACTAACTCATGCTGTACCTCCATGATGGTGGGGTTAGAGAGGCAGGATGCTACAAAGGCTGTAATTGCTCAGAAATTACTGATGTGGTGACTGTGTGCCAACAGAGTCCTTGTCACACTGTCCAGTGGTGGGGCAGGGATGGTGACCATGTGGGATACCTATTTTGCCTGCTGAGCTCCAGCACTGAGGAGAATACGATCCTCTGCAGTACTCTTGGAGCACAGCTTCATAGTCAGATCTTCTTGTCAAGCTGATACACCTTACTCTGATCCTATTTTAATTTGTCGGGGCAAATAATGGCTGAGACTTCGATGAGCAGTACTGCTTGCAAGCTGTGGATTTGGACATCCTGATGGAATATACGTGTCCTTCTTTATATTCACTGATGATAAGAGGCAGGCATGGTCTACAAAGATGATATCCAACTTTTCACAGAGCTCAGTTCTAGAAGTGTTTTGAACGAAGGCCGTTTTTTTGTGGACCACCTCTGTTGTGTGCTGGACTGCATGAAGAGTGCATGAACATATAAAATCACAGGCACTTGTCTGTGTGCTGCTCCAGCTGGGGCTTGTTAATCCCAACAAATAGACCACTTCTGTGCCCCTGCCTCTTAGGAGAATGTAAATCATAACTTTCCACTATTCTTGGTTACGCTAGAGTTAGCCATGTGGCCATTTTGGGGCTACCCTGCAATGCAGCTGGGCTTGGGAAAAGTTAGGCTTTTTCAATACCCCTCTCTTCCAGCCAATCTATACAGCAGGATAAAGCGAAAGCTACCTAGTTATATATAAAAATTAGAGCCCAGATGTCCCGTATGAGTCACAAAGAAAATTCTCTGAGGCATTTCACTGAAAGTACAGTCTTTACTTTCTTAGACTCCAAGAAATTTCAATCTGTGCAGAACTTTTAAAACAGTATTAAAATTCAGCATAGCATAGAATTACGTCATGTCACACATGCTCTCAAAAATAGCATCTTGTCGATGGCATTAAAGTAACAGTATTTAATTGTGCATTTTTTCACAGTTTTCAAGATGCTTGGTAGAATTTTACATATAATAAGAAAGCCAAATCCTTTTTCACTCTGTGTACTGAAGGAGATAGACTGCAGCCTAAGGATGGGAGAGGACAAAGCATTTCATTTTGCCCTCAAAACTTTATCTGCTCTATTTTAATTGGCAGAGCTGTATCCAATCTACATTTCCCTGCTTCTCTTTGAAACCTTCTGGATAGTAGAAAGCACTTGAGGTTGTAAATATTGCCCCTCAGAGTCAGGCAGCACTTCAGCCTATATCTTCAATGGCTAAAATTGTCACTTTTTAATGGGGGATACTGCTACAAGTACAGATTTTTCTCTGGCAAGAGCCAGGTTTTACACAGTGGGAGTTTGTTGCAACTTTAACTCTTCAAATAGCTCTAGGTCACTGGAGTAGGATCTTTCAGTAAAAGATTTCTGCCATAGAGGAGAGAACCAATATGTTCTTTGTTATTCCAAGCATGTTGCTCCCAGTACAGGGCAGAAAAAAGTTGAGACCAAGGCTTGGCACTGGCAGATGTATGCTAGCAGGAAATTTCCTGGAATGGGATTTTGGCTGGGGAAGTCTGGCAGGATAAGAGCTTCTTTTTGCTATCTTGGTGTGAAAAGATGATTTGTGCTTGGGAATATGTCCCCGTGTCTTTTGCTGCATATGTAGTCACAGAGCAGGTGGCATATAGATTGTACCTTACAGAGATCCACGCATGCAAGTTAGCATGAACTTTAACACAGGGTGACTCAAGACGGAGGTGCCACGTACCACACACTTGAGAAATGGCGTTGCTTCTTCTGGAGTTCTGATCTGCACGCTGTTGCTCTCTCTTCCCAAACAGATATGCCCTTGTCCTTAGACTAGGGAAGCAATTTAAGCCATCAGATCTGGCGTATTTGGATAAGATGAACTCATATTAAAAGAATATTTGTTTAATGGTCCTTTCCTGGATTTGGAATGTAGGCATGCTCTGAGCACTATTGGTTTGAACAGTGGACAGGTTCTCCTGTTCTCTCATTAGATTACCTAATGCTTCACACATTAAAAAGTAAGGTAGTTGTAAAGAGCAGGAGATAAGCTTTTTGATCATGCAACTTGTGTTGGATGCCATGTTTAGTTTTCGTTTATATTAGTGTTTGAGCTTGATTTATGGATACACTTTTGAAATCAATATTTCCATTTTGGTTCATAGAGCAGTATTGGGACACTTACCTCCAGGATGAAACTAAGTGTTCCAACCATCAGTGTGTGTTCAGTCCATGGAGTTATTTAGAAATAGTCACCTTCCCACGCACTATATGTATGCTGTGGATATCATATACTCATCACCAGCTGCTTCACACTACAAACCCTGTAGTGGGATTTGCTGCTTCCTGATACAGCTCTAAAGTTCTGATGACAGGAAGAAGGATGGGTGCTCTGACTCAGGGTGGGGGAATGTCTCATCCTGGAGATACAACTTGGTTCCACTTTGGGGTCTAAAGTAATAAAACATCACTCTCCTCCTAGAGGCAGAGGACTCGCTTTGTGATCAGCAGAAGTGATAATCAGACTGGGTCTACAAAATCTGCATTAAATACACAAACCCCAGTTTGTGAAACCCATTGGCTAAGGTCAGCATCTTACAGAATTATGCTTTAGCAGCTTAGAAATCTTTTTGCCCCAGAACTGTATTATGCAAATATGTACCTATATAGTAGTGAAATTAAATTAACAATGTTAATCACAGAAGAGAAGCACTTTTAAGACCTGTGGCTTGCATCACCTCTGATCCTCTTGTCTCTGTGTTTCAGAGAAAAAGATCAGTCAATATTAAAAAAAAATATATATCTCAAAATATTTGTCTGCTTTGAGCCTACAGTCTGAGAACCTGGCACATCTTTATTCCATGCTCAGGTAGATAATAATTGGGCTTCAAGCTTGCAAAGCTCTTTTTTTGACCGTTTCACCAGTGCATATGACGGCTGAGTTCATCTTTCCATGCACACGCCTGATTTACCAGTGCATCATGCAAGATCATGTGCATTATATATGTCTGCTGATCTTACTCTTTCTCTCTCTTTCTGTACTCTAATGAATATATACTTCTCAAGGCAAAATGGTGATAACAGAGCCCTATGTAGGGCAACTTTTATGCAGTTACAGGAAATCGTAATCTCCAATGAAGCTGCAAATTTGCACTTGTAGGTCCTTCTTTCTACTGGCATGTTCCTTGAACTCATCAAAAAAAATTCAAAGGTGGTTTTTCCTCTTGCCACCCTTATGAAGATTTACTGTGATGAAACCCTGTATTTCTTAATTTTTATTTTTATTTTTTATTATTTTAAGCTCTTGACTTCTAAAATGCTGGGTCCATGGATATCCTGGCTCTGAGGGGGTCTTGCCTGTATTGGAGAGGATAACAGCTTTGGACCAGCCACCCCACTGTAGCTTCACAGCCCCACTCCCACAATGACCCCTGCCCGTCTTTCATTCCCCAGTGCCTCTGCTCACATATAAATCAGAGCAGAAGTGTGAAAATGCTCAGATGACTTCTGAAGACTTTCTGGCACACCTGTGCATTGCTCGTACCTCCCACCATGCCTGTGAACACTGACTGTTAATCCTGGGAGCTGCCGTCGAGTTGTGCTCTCACGCATGTGAATCCCATATGAATGAGTGTGTGTAACCTGCCAGGAGAGGCAGAGCAGGGGAGGAGGAGCTTGCTCGTGCTGCGTGCTCCTCTTCTTGCCTTGTTACTGCTCTAATCTCTACTGCATCCAGTGGCAAACCCTTGATCCTTACTGGATTTTCTAGGTGCTCTGATATTCCTAGTTCTTCTACTAATGTAGAAACAACATTGGTCAATTCAAAGCCCAACCTCTTTTTCTACTATAGAAGGATTATTCTTTACATAACTGTGCATTATTTTTTCTTTTTTGTCTGGTAATGGATTTTTTGCAAATCATACTGTTCATTGTCACCACTGTTAAGCCCCTTACTCTGTCACCCATTGTCACATTACAATGTGTTTATTGCATCTTGTCTCATCTTGTCCTTTAAGCATTGTAAGCCCTGTCCCTTGTTAACGCCACAAAATCTTGATTGCTTTGGAACATCTGTCTATTATCATAATGAAAATATTAAACAGTAATTTCCTCCTTAGATGGCAATAGATGTCACATTACTGGGACTCTTGAACTGCTTATCAAATAGAAAATTTATCTTAACACCTGTAGCTGAAATGAAGTAAAATACTTGGTGGCTGCTGTGCTAGTGTTTTCACAAAGGAGGAAAAAATGTATCCAGGAGAAAATGTATCCAAAACCAGTGACAATGTGTAGTAGAAATGATTATATCCAACTTTATGAATTGGTGAGGGGAAATACTATTCTGATGTATAGTTTGATACTGACATTTTTATAAAGAAGTGATTTTTATCAGCATTTTGTTGAGGAAAGAAACTATCAAGCATGTTTCAGTTGTGGGTTTTAAGATAGGATGGTATTTCCTTCTTCTCTCTCTTGCTCTGCTGCAAGAATTTGATTCTTTGATCAGTGCAGGAAAGGTAAATGGTGTCTGCAGTGCTGTTGAATTATTCCCAAACTAGCTGATTCTGTTAAGGAAATGAGTCTAAAATATATTATGGCCTCTGACCAGTGTTGAAATATCTTTTGAAACTAGATCCATAACTCTGCCTTTACTGGCAAACACCCATGATTCGTCAAGTTTGTGGTTGCTCAGGTCTAAGAAACGATTGTGTCCAGTGAACACAGTGCAAGGGGAGAGTCTTTGAACAGGTACCTCTTCACAGTTACCTATTTGCAGACAGCTTTTCATTGTCTGCAACAATGAAACTCTTAACTTTAATTCTTCCTTGGTATGGAGATGCACAATTTAAATTCTATTATACTTTGATTCCTGCTTTCCCTGTCATATTATAGAATAGTATTTGTGGTGCTATGGCAAGAACATCTTTTATGAGTATACTTTGCTCTGGCTGTATTTTGGAGTTTAATCACTCTATCATGAGCAATATCCTTGAAAAGGTAGCAGGATGTGAACATCCTAGTTCATGAAGAACATATGCAACAAGATTATTAAGCAGTAAGTCTCCATAGATCATGTTTTCTTGATATATTACTATATGTTTCAAGCGTGTTCCAATGCTTGACCACCCTTTCCATGAAGAAATTTTTCCTAATATCCAATCTAAACCTCCCCTTAAGGCTGTATGTCCTCTGGTCCTATGGCTTGTTACCTGGCAGAAGAGACCAACTCCCCCTGGCTACGAACTCCTTTCAGGCAGCTGTAGAGAGGGATAAGGTCTCCCGCAAGCCTCCTTTCCTCCAGGCTAAACAACCCCATCTGTCCCTCAGAAAACCTGTTCTCCAGACCCTTCCCCAGCTCTGTTGCCCTTCTCTGGACACGCCCCAGCACCTCAATGTCCTTTCTGTGGTGATGGACCCCAAACTGAACACGGTACTCAAGGTGGGCCTCACCAGGGCAGAGTACATGAGGAGATTGACTGCCCCGGTCCTGCTGGCACACTGTTCCTGGCACAGGCCAGGATGCCATTGGCCCTTCTGGCCATCTGGGCACACTGCTGGATCATGTTCAGCCGGCTGCCAACCAGCATCCCCAGGTTCTTTTCCACTGGGCTTTTCAACCACACTTCTGCCAGCCTGTAGCACTGCACAGAGTTGTTGTGACTCATGCTGCAGTAATTTCTTCTTCCCCACTTCCTCCTTTAAATGCATGTAGCTGAGTGATATTCCTTCTGTGCCTTCCAGAGTTTCTAAGGGAGAAGAGCTCAGAAATGGGCTGAGTTTTACAGGAAATATTGCACCCTCCTTCTGAAATAACCAGTGTTTCATAACTTAAAAGAATGACAAGCCTCTCAAGCCTTTTCAAAAAATAGACTTGAGTATCTTTAATAGGAAATAGTATTAAAATTCCATTATACTAAAATGGCCAAAGTTCAGCTATCATTAATTATCTCAGACCTTCAGCGAACAAGTCCAATCTAAAGATCTATATCAAAATATCATCCATTATTAAAGCTAATTGTTTGTTTAATTATTCACAGAACTGTCATTGATTGATTTGTCTGCAGTCCTGGGCAATTTTTAGAAAAATTGTACAAACTATTTCTCTAATTTTATTTGCAGCATATGAAATTTAAAAAGTGTTGGGTTTGTTTTTTTTCCTTGAAAGCATTTTTGTTTACCTCTTAATAAACTAAATCTCAAAAATAAAAAGCATAATTTCTATCTGTGGAGTGATTCTGAAGTTTTAATTTGATTTACTGCCTCATATTAAAAGATAGTTAAAGGAAGATTACAGGGCTTTGCATTAACTTCTATATTTACTGCTTCTAAAGAATAACATTAAGATAACTTGACAGCATGGTAAATGTAGACTGAGTGGAAAAGTTGATGTATATTGAAGATGTTAATCCTGTCCATCTCTCTTAATCTTTTATTTGAGTTTATATTTATGTCTGAGACTGTGCTATCTCTCTTGTTTCAGGTCTTTTGGTATGAGACGCCAAATGTTGAGAACTATATTTCTTTAAAATGTATTATCTTAGCTGTCACTGATTTAAATCCAGAGAGAAATAAGGATGCAAGAGACTTGGCCATATGTCCACTGTGTTCCCACATGTGATCAGTTTAAGTTACTCCTCACCAACATTTTGAGGTTTTTTTTTGAAATGGGCTAGGAATGGCAGCATTTCTGCTGTTCACTTAGAACATTTATCCCAGAAGAACTTATTGAAGTTTTTGTGTGTTCATGGACCATGTCTATCCACTTTTCTATTTTTGTGCATCCTGTTTTCTAGACCTGTGGATATGCTCATGGTCATTGACTGAATTTGTTTCAGTGGGTTCCCATCTTTATGGACATGCAGAGATACATAAGCCTGAGCACTGAAGAGAGCATGATTTTTCATATCTTGCATGTCTTTTGTGTTTCAAAGTGCTGGCTAGCTTCTCTCTCGGTGTGAAATGGGTTCATCTTTTAATAAGTAACCAGTATCTACCAATATTAAAGAAGGGATTCAGCAGTGTAATACCTAGGATGCATTCTCATAATATTCCCTCTGTAGGTGATGGTGTTCAGTCAAGCCACTGCAAGGAAGAGATGCAGGGCCACAGCAGTCCCAAGTATGCTTTTATTGTATACTTATCTAGTTTTTCTTCAGTTGACAGGCTTCTTGAACTGAGGTCATGCCTGAACACTATTGGATGCTGAATTTTAGTTAGTGAACTTGCCTAAAATGTTTTTGGACCTATTTCAGAATTTTAACATATACTGCAACATGTGTCACTGCATTTCTTTTGTCTGGAAAAAAAAAATTATCATCAAACTTCTGTTTGCTAATTTAATTTTATTTGACATGTCATATCTCATTAAAATGAGGGAATATTATTTTTTATTTACCTTTCTAGATGATTTTTGATTTTACAGAAATGTATATCAATTTTGTATTCTCTCCCATACTCAAACTGAATGGTTCTGCTTTATAGGCCTCTAATACAAAAGTCTTTTCCATTCATTTGTCATCTCCCTCTTTATTTCTAGTCTCAGGCTTTTGTGATTAGACACCAGAACTCCATGTAGTATTCAAACTGTGAGCATGTAGCATATATATATATAATTACCTGCTGAAGATTTCATTATAATTCTTCCCAATATTCTCCTGTCTTTTGGAAAGCCATCAAACTGAGTAATGTCTGTGGTGGCTTTGGTTGTGTGGGATTTTTTTAGTTGTTTGAATGATTATTTTCTTTTGTTTACTGGTGCATTTGATTATGGATCTACACTACAGTCCTGAAATGGTAATAACAAGTTTAGAGTCCATTGGTTTTTTTTGACAGCCAAAGTGAGTCTTGGTTATGGGCCTCATTTTGGCACTTGAACTTTACTTGCCATTTTTTTTCCCAATTTCTCAGTACTGTGAGAGTTTTCTGTAGCTCTTCATAGTTTAGATTTTTGGGAATGGCTCAGAGTTACTAAAGATGCTTTTCATTCATATTCCTTTTATCATTAAGCATATGTTAATCTCTAAGTTGATCTTTCCTCCTATTTCAAGATGGTCATGTTTTTCATCGCTTGTAATCTGGAACCTTGCTGGTTTTGTGACTGCTGTCCTGCTTCCTGATCAAAGGCATTTTGTAAACCCATGAGATCATCTTTTATTTGCATGCTAGCTAATTCCTTCAAAGAGTTTTTAATATTTTTGTCTGTTATCAGTTCTCTTGCTAAATCTATGTTGGCTCTTCTCCTGTATATCATGGATATTCATTTATCTAATGATGCTATTCATAACTGTAATTTCCAGCACTGAAGATGATTTAAATGATAGATTGTACAAATGGGATATTGCGCAATGATTATGACAATACTTTGGCAATTTCACATTAAGTCCTTCAAATCTCTCTGGTGAAAGCCATCTGGCCTTGAAAATTTGTTACCATTTTTTATCAATCTATCCTACAGCTATTCTACTGACACATTAGTCTAAGATGACATTCTACAAAAAAGAATTAATTGCTGTGGGATCATTCAAGCATCTTCTAGGGCAAACAAGTCTTGTAACCATTTTGTAAGCTTTACAAGCTCTCTTGTAGGTTTCTCATTCACTTAATTGTATTTGAGGGAAAACAACTATTGCTGCTGTGTCATTGGTAAATTTTTACAAATTATTTACTAATAAATCATCCTATTTTACATTTAAGTTGCCAGAATTCCGTGACTTCTGTGTCCAGTAACTGACTTCTGTTGTCTTATTGAACAGGCAAACAAGGTGATTACTTTGGGGTTTTTTTGGTACTTCTCTTGGGATTTTTTGTTTGGTTTGGGGGTTAGTTTACTTGTTTGGTGGTTTGTTTGGTTTTTTTTCCCCTCCTTCCAGATCCTCTGATTTGATCCGTCCTTTTGTTATGGAACATGAGCACAAGAACTGTCCCTACCTTAGAACTCTCGGGCAGATCCTCTAGACATGTGGAGAGGTGCCCCCTCTGCACCCAGCAGTGCAGTGTGAGCTTCACTGGCATCACTGACCCAGCTTTGCTTGCCTGGGACTTGCGTGTTACAGACCAGCTTCAAGCATCCTGTGTAGCAGAGTGAGCCAGAAAATGTGTGAGCTCCTGCTGGGCTTGTATTCACGTTTGCTTTCACCAGTAGATTTTGAAGTTCTCTCTGATTTTTATGTGTTTGTTCATTCCCTCTGTTTTGTTTCTCTTCTAGCAGAGTGCAGACCTCCTTCACTGCTCTAGTCTATGGCTCTGTGGTTTTTTTTGGGTTTTGGCTCAAAGTTAGAGGTGATTAGTAGATGCACAATTTTGTCTCTTCACTTGGGAAAGTCTTGGTATATGAAGCTTTTTTTTTGTGAATGCTAACAGAAACTAAGGCTTTATTACCTAATTTTTTGGTGTTTTCTTTGTTGATTTTTTTTAAAGCTGTATGCTTTTGGTGGTTGTTTTGTTGCTTTACCAGAGCTTTAAGGAAGAAAGTTAGAATTCTATCTTTCAGTTGTTTAAAGGTTTAGATAAAATTAGAAGTTGCCTCAGAGGTTCAGAGCTTTCATATCATTGCAAAAAAAGAAAGGAAGTGTTATCTAAGGCGATGTGTACATGTGATGTCTGATGCCTCAGGAATGTCAGACAATGCTTGAAAAGGTCAGGAGTGAAAACATGATGGGATTAACACTCATGAAATTAAGAGTAGGGTATTGTTCTTCACATTCCAAATTACATTAAATATTTAAGTCTGGTTCCTTTGTGACATGATGGACACTTAGGATAAGTGTGTTTCCTTACAGTGATAACATTTTGTCTCCCGACACTTTCTTTTATGAAAACTTGGCTCTTCTTTTGAGACATCCAGCAGTTTTTTGGATGTTATTACTTAAAATATGTTACTCCAATTAGGGAAGGGAGGCAGGACCATGGAGAACCAGAATGATGTGCATAGAAACTTAGACATGTCAATCTAGTCTGCTATCAACTTTTAACACTTAAAAAAACCCACCCCTTCTCCTAAAACCACTGAAGAACCCCATTTAAAAATATATCATTATGGGGCATATTCCCAGTTGATGCAGGTTGATACAACCTTGTTTAACCCCAAAGACTTGCTTCAATTTATGCAAGCTGAGGCTTTGTATGTGTAAACCTTGAACTGTAGGAAGCGTTTAATTTATTTATTACTGTCTAAGCATGGTTTGGGCAGTGAGGGCTTTCTTCCCATCACTGTCACTGAACTAAGGGCAGCAGGGCTGCAGAATGCTCTTGTGGAGTTGCTGAGAGCAACTGCAGGACTGCTGCAGACAAGTACAGTTGAGGCCACGTTGAAGTCAGGACACGTGCCTGAGGTGCTTGAGGAATTCAGTTGCCAGCTCTTAGGAAGTCTTTGAGCATGCATGAACTAATCTCTTTCACTCAGTGCAGATTTTCAAAGATGAGAAAAGTGTGGTCCAGTCAGCAGGGATGCTGCCTGGCTATTTTGAAACCTATGCCTCTCAAACAGCAGTTCCCACCTTGGTGCTGGAATGTCAATCCCATTCATGGGATGCACAATGTGTGCCCATTAATGTGAGTTTCTTGCCAAAAATTTGTGTCTTGTTGTGTCTGAGGAGTGTCCAGACAAGCATGGCTTGGATGTAACAGATTTCACAGTGTGTTTCTTCTTATCCCTCATCCTACCTGTTTCTCAGGTGCTTCTACCCCTCTTCTCCCATCCAGCTGGTGAGGATGATGCTCTGGGACCCTAGGGAAAGGAAGAGGTGTGGATAGGCTTTGCAGACAGAGGAATCCCTCCGGTTGGCAGAGGGGTTAACCAAGGGAAGTCTTCCTTAGATGCACAGAGAGCTCCTCTCTCGTGCTTTAAATAAAAATTAAAAATGTAATTAAAAATGCCAGAGTTCCTTAGCCAAACCACTACCAGCTCGTTTGATTGATTTTAGCAGGGATTAAGCAGGGGAACTGCTAAGTCTGAGAACTGCCTGGAACTCTGTACTATCATGTTCCACGTTAAATGAATGCATCCTAAAGTNCTCAAACAGCAGTTCCCACCTTGGTGCTGGAATGTCAATCCCATTCATGGGATGCACAATGTGTGCCCATTAATGTGAGTTTCTTGCCAAAAATTTGTGTCTTGTTGTGTCTGAGGAGTGTCCAGACAAGCATGGCTTGGATGTAACAGATTTCACAGTGTGTTTCTTCTTATCCCTCATCCTACCTGTTTCTCAGGTGCTTCTACCCCTCTTCTCCCATCCAGCTGGTGAGGATGATGCTCTGGGACCCTAGGGAAAGGAAGAGGTGTGGATAGGCTTTGCAGACAGAGGAATCCCTCTGGCTGGCAGAGGGGTTAACCAAAGGAAGTCTTCCTTAGATGCACGGAGAGCTCCTCTCTCATGCTTTAAATAAAAACTAAAAATGTAATTAAAAATGCCAGAGTTCCTTAGCCAAACCACTACCAGCTCGTTTGATTGATTTTAGCAGGGATTAAGCAGGGGAACTGCTAAGTCTGAGAACTGCCTGGAACTCTGTACTATCATGTTCCACGTTAAATGAATGCATCCTAAAGTAGGTCCTCTGGGTGACTATTTCAGTTGAAATAGTTCTGGTTGTCAAAGATATAATTGATCAAAACCAGTCTTAAAACAGACTGTACAGTTAATTGAAATTGGTGTTTGCAGCCTCACCTATGTGCATATGCAAATATCTCTGAACACATCTTTAAAAATAGCAGTATACTCCTACTGCATAACTGCAAAACTCCTCATTCTAGGGGCTCAAATAGCTTTATATTCCTGGATGGATGATTCTTTGAAGTCCTCGTGAGCTAGATAACTATTCAGTTTATTTTATGCCACATAGAAGTGGGCTGTCTTCATCATCTGGCTGAATATTTCACTATAGAGTTGTATTTTTATTAGTAATGCTGTCATTAATGAAAGTGCCAAGTTGTTAGTGCTTTGTGGAAGTGTTTGGTGAAGATCATTTGAGCATAGTGGAATTCAAGCAGCTTACTGACTGGAGAAAGATACGTGTTTATAGGATTAATTATTTGGAGAGTATTTTTCTATCTAATAAAGGGCTTAACTAAGAGATTCTACAGTCCTTCAAGAGATTCAGATGCAGAGATTTCAGATAAAAATTACATAATAAAACACATACCAGAGGTAATAGGAAGTATTTAGTAATAAAATGTGAATATATCCTATATATGTGAATATATCCATTTGCTATTAAACATGTTATAGAAGTCAAGTTCTGTCTTGTGAGCCAACTAAAATATGTTTTATGTGCCATTACTTTTTTCATCCTCACAGTTTCTCTAATGCTGTAGGCCTTTTTTCTTTAATTTGTCAGGAGAGTCTTAGCAAAAAAATGAAAATGTACCTTCAGCTGAGAGGATAAATGTGCTTTGGTTCTGAACTGAAACATGACTACAAAAATTGCACCTTCCTACCCAGGAGGTCTGATCTCTATATTTTTTGTCTGTTTCATTCATTAATTT
Organism: Platysteira castanea; assembly: GCA_013397175.1. Lineage (NCBI taxonomy): Eukaryota > Metazoa > Chordata > Aves > Passeriformes > Platysteira > Platysteira castanea. The sequence continues at coordinate 313,324 of VYXC01012384.1, forward strand.
TAATGACTAAAAGGTTGTATTTCACTGAGTTTTATCCCAGTAGGTTAGTAAACTGTCATGTAGCAAAAAATAGATTTTATTTTCCTTTATATTTAATCATTGAAGTTGATAGCTAATCCTCAGCTGCAGGGCTGATTTATTCCAAGTTTGGTCAGTCAAATTCTATAGTATAAATTATTTTAAATGCTAAAGAACTGCATTGGAATATCCACAGATATTTTTTTCCTTGATGTAAGTTTGATAGCCCTATCTGAGCAGAAAAGAAATTAGCTCTTCCTTCAAAACCCACTAGGCTGTGTTTTCCAGCTGCTAGATCTGTACTTCTGCAAAGAAATTGTCTTTAAATTAAGGCAATTCAGTCAAAATAATCGAGGTATTCCCAAAAGCATCTTCAAGAATGAAAGCTAAGAAGAGGTGGGACTAATTCTTGGGACTTCAGTGGGCTTTGGACCATTCTTATGAATGCATTCTTTACTAGTTGTTGACATCATAAATAAATTTGCCTTGTAGTTGTTACTTTCATGGGGTTTTCTGGGAGCTGGGAATATGGGTAGGGTTGACATATTCTTAATTAATTTTTAAGATTAGATAAATAGCTTCTACTGTCTACTGCTCTTTTGACCACAAATGAGAAACTACTATAAATTAAAATGTTTACTTGTGTTTTTAATTTATTTTTAATTTAGGTTTTCAAAGCTTTGCTTTCTTTTTCTAATTTCCTGCTTCTGGTGACCTATTTTGCTAATATGCTTACCATCCTGTTTGTTCATTAAAATGACTGCCAACTAAATTTACTTTAATTTTATGTTTATTTAAAGTCTTGTGGAAAAAGCCATTCTGTTTGTTCACGATGGCCACAAAGGGCTCTCCAGACACAAAAAAGCAATGTATTTTATGGAGGAGTTCATACGTGTAGGTGGATTGAATGAATTGCGTTTGGACTAAAGGTCTGTAACTGCAGTCATTCTCCTCTCCTCCCAGTCTGTACGAAGGGGAATTGGGTAGGACTTACAAGTGCCTGTGCATTTGCTGCCTTAACACAGGTGTGTTACTGTGGGAGCACAAACTGTACCTAAGGTTGTTCCTGTCTCTTGGAGCTTCTGAGTACTGTCCTGAGATTCATGTTGGCCAACACTTGAAAGCTGACAAGTGTCCTGGCTTCCTGCCCCCTGTTCACCAGATACACACTGGTTCTCCTTCCAGTGTGAGCGGTTCTGAGAAGTGGGAGTGCTGTTGCCTGACTTGAAACATTCAAAGGCCATTCTCAAACGGAGAACTGGGAAATGTTTTATCCATTCCTTATTGGTATATGGATTATGGAAAAAGGGCAGACCTTGAATTTGATATTTCTCCATTTATTTTGTAAAGGTCATCTCTGTACAAATTTACAGAAAGATCTTACTGATTCCTTCTGTGGTATTCTTTCACTGGATAGGGAGCCTCTAACATGGAGAAATTAAGTTGTTGCTTGGTGTTACATTTGTTGGCCTGAAGAAGGGAGAGTTCAGTAAGATAATTTCTGAGCATGTATGTAGTTAACTAGAATAATCAGATTATTTTGTTTCAAGTAATATGTGCATGTAATAATGTAATTCATACAACTATACAAAATATAGTTGATCAATTAATACATTTTTTCCATAATAAAGTCTGATTCAGATATTAAACTAATGTCTATATATAAGTATCCACGCAAGAAGTTACTCCTTTGATGTGCAGAGATTCTTCGCTACATCATTGTCTAACAGCTGAATGTTAGAGAAGAGGCTTCAGTGGTTGGGTTAAGCACTGGGGAGTAATTAGAGACAAAACTTACTCTCAGTTATTTCCATTAACTACAAAAGAACTGAAACGATGTTTTATTGAAATGCAGGGGTGTGATCTATAGCCTAAAATACTCTTTTGTGTTCTCTTTAACTAGCAGAGATCTATTTCAGGTCTCTGTTTGCCTTTTGAGGCTCTAAAGTAGTTGCCAACGTGAATTTTTTGGAACCTGCATTAATCCTACGCTGGCTTTTCTGCTCTTGGATGATGACAGCTACTAATGCTCAGAGACTGAGTTGGCCCTGGTAGAGCTGCAGCAGGGAGGTTCCTGTGTCTGCAGGCAGGTAAATCATCTTGGAGTGAGCATGAGAACCAGAAAAAGTACTAGATTAATTAAATTCATTAATTAAATTCTTCCAACAGCTTGCAGAGAAGTGGGTAGGAAGAGATAATTGAGGATTCAGGGGTAGATTTCTGAAGGGTACTATAATTTGACAGGTAATTGATAAACTTGGTTTGGCAGGTCTGTTTTATCTTAACAAATGAAAGCGGATACTTTTTTCTCTGGAATTAAGTGATAGCATGCTCAGTTTCCTGTTAAACAGCCGCTGTTATCTAAAGCATCTTTACAAGTGTGAAGAAAGTTTGGTGATATAGCAATATCATTTCTATTTTAATATCAAAAATTAGATGGCTTATTTGCTAAAACAACAGTTTCACCAAGTCTTGAAGACAGTTACCGTATGTATGTAAATGCACATACTGGAACTCCATGCTGAGATTAAATATTCAGATTGGCTTCAAATGATTTACTTAACTTGCTAATTTATGCAGCAGCTGTGCTCCTGTAGCAATCAGCAAAGGAACTCTGGAGGAACCTGGCTTTGTTTGGACTATACGAGGAAAATGTGGTGGACCAGATTCATTCCTGCTCTTGAGCTACTCTGTATTGTGCAGCTGTAGGAATTGTTCCTATTCATGAAGCTTGATGTATCTAGACATCTGGGGAGTAGTTCTGATAAACTCCCCAAGAATGCGGATGTGTTGTTTTGTTACAGAAACCTAATGCAGTCCATAAAGCATAACCTGGCTGGCTACAGCCAACGCTGTGGCCAAGGGTGACATGCAAAACGTATCTGCATGCAAATGTGATTCAAATGGAAACCTCTGGTAACTGATTTGTAAGCAAGGAAAAGGAGCCGAGTTAGAGGAAAGCAAATGTGGTGTGGCTGGAACCAAAAGGTGACAGGAACAGTGGTTCCTGCACTGGGAGCTGCAAGATGGAGACAGGAAGGGTCTGGTCAGAGGCACCAGGAGGACTTGAGTATTGCTTCCCATGGCTTTCCTTGTACAGAGCCATTTCAGGAGCTACAGCTACAGTCTTTACTATCAGATAAATGGAAATTGTGCTGGTTTGTTTCTACTTGTTGTGCTCTACCTATTAGTTTTACCTGCCTGTGTTTCCTGTAATTTGCCTCTCTTTACATTTTGATTTTTAGTATGGAGAAGAGGAGGTGAAGAAGTCCCTAAATACTTCAGGTAGAGCTGTTGAAACACTAGATTTGAAACTGTGTGTCCTGTTATTACAGACTTTAAATTATAAGGCAGACCTGCATCTCCTTTTCCAGGTCTGTGACTGGCTGCTGGGAAATCAACCCCAAAAGGTAAAATGTAACAGATGAATTTTGACATCCCTTTCAGTGTTCAGTTATTTGTTAATCCAAAATTATTCACCACATTTAATTTGAATTTGTGTACAGTTTTGACCATCTTAATGGTATTTTTCAGTGAATAAAAAATTATGTGGAAGCATTCTCTCTATAACTGACTTTGGAGATCCTAAAAAAATTAGGATGATAGATAGTTCTGTGGAAATAAATTATCTGGCAAATGCCCCAGATACTTCCAAGTTCTCTACAGGCAGTTTGACAGACTACTTGGTTTTCCCACTGTAATTCTTTATTACTGATTTCTGCATAATTCAGCATTAGCCTTCTTAATCTGTTTTGATATGTCTTACTGTAATAGCAAGGCAGTAAAAGCAGGACTTGAACCATGAGCGTTTGGTTCCACTTGTCAAGCATTTTCTCTTTTTTAAATTTTATTTTACTTTAGAAGAAGAGATATGTAAAATGGTGAGGGTTTAAAAATAAATTCCTGCTTTAGGGGTAGGACCTGGGTTCTGAGTTTGTTTAGTAGCTGCAGTATTTCAGAGACAGTGTAATCCTTAGAGTTTTATAAGAAGGTTTGATACACTTTGTTGAATGCATGCAGGTGATTTGGATCTGCTTCCAGGTCCTATATTTTCATCTACAAGGCTGACCCTGTGGATGAACTGTGAGGATCCAAGTTTTCTTTCCTCAGGCTGCTTGCTGCTCTGCCTGGAAGTGGCCCCAATATGGAACACTGATTTTAAGTCTTAGACACTTAGTCTTTTCACAGGGATGCAAATGAATGTCACCCAGTTAAAATTTAAGGTGATTTCTTTTTGTTTCTGTCATTTTGTAGGTGACTTGAACTGACAGAGGAAATGGTGTAGCTTCTATTCAAATGTGCCCTTTGTGATACTTGATGCATATACTTGGAGGGGAGGGGAAAGATCGCAGGATATCAGTTTTCTTCCATCCTGTTCACAAACTTCACTTTCTACAAATCCACAGTAGCTGAACCTGGTTTTTAAAGGTTAGTGCAACGTTTAGAACTACAGTAGATGATGTGGAGCTTTGTTTCCTCGTGGCTTGTTTCTGCCCAGGAACTGCTGGCTGAGCAGGGAGGCACATACGGAGTAGGCTGGCATCTCCCTGTATTTACAGTTACAGTATCAGCGCAGGCTGGAGGGTTCCTCTCACCCAGTTTTGCCTTGTCCCCCTGCCTTCCTCCCACCCTGCCCCTTAAAAGGACTAGTCCTTAGCTGTTAATATTTCTTTAAGGGAAGATTAGGTTTCATCTTTAATACAAATTAAGTATTGCATTCTAAATTCATTGTGCAATTTTATCCCTTGCTAAGAAATCTCTCTGTTGGAGGCATAAATTTATGGAAACATTTAATTTTTCCACTACTATCCTTAGTCCAGATTTGTTTTAAATAATACTTCCATGTTGAGTCTATAAAAGAAATCTTTTTTCTTTGTAGTAGGTTTTTTTTCTTAATTGCCCTGTATATTGAAATAGAACTTTCAGCAGTGGAATAATGATGTCCACAGAAAAAGGAAGTATTGGTAAAAATGGATTCTTGATTAATTTCATGTCAAAACTTTTTAATAACTTTTAAAATGGGTAATTATTGAAATTGAACGTATGAATCATTGTAAAATAAAAAAGAGCCTGTATTCCTTTAAAGGTTGTAGATATTGCATTCATTTAGCAATGAATGTATTGGCAAAACTTCTAATGCCCGTTGTTAGGATCAGGAGTAAATCTGGTCGTTGCAAGTGTGATGAGCACTGGTATTTGGACTGACATGGAGAGTCCCCTGGAGACAGCACCCTGGGTGCTCCCTGTGCCACATCTCTACCTCGTGTAAGGGGATATATTAGGAGAGTATCAAAGCATCTCTGGAGTCATGGCTGGTTTTATATTTTTATTTTTGTATATGTATTTCTGTATTTGTATGTACCCCTCCCTAGTGAAACCATCAGACCAGAGGCCATCTTTACATTCATTTTTCATTCTGGCAAAAGCCCTGGATGAGAATAATTTTAAATATATATGGGAATATGCTTGAAACAACAACATGGCAGTTGTCAGGTTTTAACACTGAGTAAACTAGGTTTTACTTAAATCTTATGACTATAAATTCGGACACCTGAGTTCATGTGGAATTATGGCTGAGAATTTAAAGGCAAGACGAAAAAATTTCAAGGAAATTCAAAGTGATGGTTACCAAAGCAACTATGATTCTTCCCCACTTGTACTCCAGTAGTGCTGTATGCCTCTCAGTGCCACCACATGCTGATGTGTTAATACATGCGTGCAGCGTAGCTGAGTTACTGAGGGAACCAAAGATGTGGGGGATTTTAGATTAAAAATGTGTACAGGTCTCCTAGCTCAGCAGTCAGACAAAAGCACCGGGTAGGAGAAGTGCAGCCTTTCACATGGCAAAATGTGATTATTTTCTTGCTCGGTAAAGAAAATAAGTTAAAAGATTAGATTAAAACCCATAAATTAAAATTGGTGGGTTTAGAAAATGGGAAGTGCTTTAAAGAAAAGGATCTAGCTGGAAGAGTAACACACGCTTCCCACCAGCACCAGGCTGCCAAAGCATGGCATTGGGAAGCAGAAAAGATGTTGCCTGAACTCTCCTGCTAGGCAGAACCATTCCTGACCAGTTTCTCCTCCTATGTGGTGCAGTGAGAGCTCCCTCTTCTGTTTTCTGCCTTACCTGAGCTTTCGGATAGTACCAACCTTCACTATAAGCATTTCAAGAGTATTTTCAAAATCTGTGAGGAGCTATGAAGCCTGTGGCCAACAGTTCTGCTAGGTGAGAAAGGGCTTTTAACCAAGACAGAGCCTGACCCCATGTCATGCTGTGCTTTTGGGAGCTTGGATCACCAAAGCAGGTGAGCTTGAGCTGAGTAACATTTGATGAGCAGTGACATTCGATGGAACAGTTAACAGTTTGGTTTTGTACAAAAATACAGTCCCTGTGTCCAAGAGGAAAGTTCTTCATGTTTTGTAACCAGAGAGCCTCTGCTTTCTCAGACTTCTTCCATTGTTGAGCTTTCCCTAGTCAACAATCAACCCTGTACAGTAAATGACTGTTTTCTTGTTAAGCCCTGCCAACAATATAAATAAATAGCACTAGGGAAGGACATGAGATGATGATGGGAAGAAAATCAGGGAGTTTGCAAGACAAGTTAATTTGCCTGCTTCCTTGTATCTCAAACCTTTTAGTGGCAGCTGTTTTCAAGCAGTTGCATTTCTTTTGTATTAGTCAGAAAGTATGATTGAGTTTTATTCTAGCTTCATGGTTTTTGTGCCAGATAAAATACCTGATAAGATGACAGCATTACTGATAGGGTGATACCTTATCTGTCGTAATGCAGCTGCACAAGTTGAACTGTCAGAATTGTTTGAGCTTAGATAAGATCAGTTATGTGTCATGTAGTCTTTGTGGTTTGAGTCCAGACACTGAAGTTGGATTTTCCATCCTGTCAATTCAAAGTTTGGGAGCAATCATAAGAAAATAGGCAACTTAAACTTGAAGGCTGAGCCAGTGTTCTTCACACCTTTATAACTCAACTTTTTGGTAGGCTAAGAAGTCAGATAATTTTCATTTCATGTGCAGCATATCCTTCATGATGATGATAGATTTTATCAAATGTTGAAATTATTGTTTTATGTCAATAAACCAGAATTTATATACTCTACCTTGTAGACTTCACCTGTAGAAATATGATTCTGTAGAGAAGTACCAGTTAAACACTCAGCCATGTGGCCAGTTTCAACCTTGCCTTTTTGTCTGGAACTGGAGCTCCTGAAGAGAAATTGGAAAAAGCTATATTGAACTCATGGATGCTGCACAAGATCTAAAATGTCCTTTAATTTATTGCTGGAAATAGATATCTGATAAACAATGTTGGCCTTTTTGACTATGAGAAGTAGATTACAATAGTTTGAAAAAGGCTACAAACCTTGTAGATGTGCTGGTAAGGTAGGAAGTGATTCATTGTCAGTACATAAGTGAATTTGCTAAAGGGTGCTTCATTCAAGTGACATAATCACCTTAATGTTTCTTAAGCATTGATTCAACAGCTTGGGATACCTTCTTCAGAGCTGCTCTTCATGCAAAGTGGATCACCTATTGCCATCCACATTTAAAAATATTTAAATAACAGTTGTTTGCTGTCTTGTAACAGGTTTCCCTCCTCTTGATTTATTTTTGGACACAGCCTTGTTCTGTTTCTTCTTGAACAGCACAATAGAATTAATTCCATAAATAACTTGGCACTTTGGTATAGCATATCCAGCAGACGGATTTTTGTTTCCAGTGAATATATTCTTGTGTAGGTTCCCATTGTTGTTCTTTTTGGTGACTTTTGAATGAAGCCACCATAATCTGATATTAATTTAAATGTCAAATAAGAATGCATCTCTGGGAGTCAAGCATCCTACCCTAGCTAATTATTCACTAGGGGGTCTGCGTTTAATGTTAATGAGGTATAAGACAAAAAACCAAAATTGCTGAATATCAAAACTGCTATAAGTGAATATGCAAGTGACTTAAAACCAAAAAAGCCCTGTACAGCACTTTCTCAACATATGTAGATAAAAAATTAGGTACTTAGATGGCTTAAAGCATAATAAAATATGAATTCACATCCCTGAATGGCAGTGCAGTGAGGAAAGACTTCAGCTATCCACGAATCAGTGGGTTGCACGTACCTATGACAATGCAGACATAAAACTGATAGAGCTGTGGAAATGTGGAGGTGGTATTATCAATTTCCAAAGAGGACAGGTCACTCTTCTGAATGGGTAAAAAATTTAGACAATCTTGATTTACTTCAGGGCAACCTGCAACAAAACCACTACTAAAATCCTAATTTTCATTTTCATATTTCGGTTAGTAGTTTTTTTGGATAACCACCTTTAAAAGGACTGTGTGTCTTTCATCTGCCTAAACTGGAATTTTGAAAGCTGCTGTATGTTTAGCTGGCTGACCTTACACAGGTCCTTCATGTGTGTTGCAACCTTGCAGTCACACTGATCTGATGTGTTAGGTAAGAGCAGCAATTTCCCACTGGCTTTCAGCAAAGTCTGCCTAAAGCAGTAGCTTGGGAGCCATTCTGACAACCTGCATGTCTCAGTAAGATCCCTGTTTTTTGTAATTTGAGAGCTTTAAATTTTTCTTGATTTAGTTAAGAGGGACAATGTCTAACCTGTTTCTGATGGCATTGACAAAGATGACAGTACTTTTTGTAATGGTGAAAAAGAGCAGGCAGTTATTGAGGTATTTTTATGAAATAGTTGGAAAGGATATAGGAGTGTTTTTTTTGGTCTGTAGACCATTATAGGACTGTTCAGTGAGCACTGAGCAATTTTCTGTTTGTTGCAATGATATTGATAAGATTGTGAATCTGTCTGTTGCACAGGATTCTACACTACAGAAAAGGCCCCTCCAGAATGCCTGACATCTTCTATAAATCTAAAGAAATAATAAAAATAGAAAATGTGTGTTGTGCCCAGAATACACAGAAAGTAACAGTTCACCTGGGAAATACTTTCTGACAGGTTCACTGATTGGTAAATGGCTGATAGGATTAGAGATTAGTCAGGGACCAGTGGTGTAGGAAAAGAGGAGTTTCCTTCTTTGAACTTTATAATGTTTGTCCTTTAGGGCCATTTAATCATAAATCAGAAGTGTTTGTTTTGTAAAAAAAATGTTATTGATAAAGAATATTTATTTTTCTTCTCTTTTGAAAATTCTTTTTCCTATTATATCGGTAGGTCTTTACTATAAAGTGTATTAACTTTGGTGTGTATATCTATAACTCTCTCTCTCTATATATATATATATATAAACAAGTTTACGTTACATTATACACTGTAATGTAATGAGGCACTGGAACTTTATTACCAGAGACTCTGGTATTGTTCATGCTTAAGTAAAACAAAGTAAAAGACAGCCTAGCCCTGGAAAAAAGACTTTGCTTAGTGGAAACTTAGAGCTGCCAGTGAAGGATAAGAGATATCCCCGGACAGCCAAAATGTCACCATAATCCTATCCCTGCTAACATGTCTCTGAAACTTTCCCAGTGCTGTCTGACATCATAGATAAGTAGCTATAGCAAGACTGACATCTGGATCAATAGACATATCAAGAATGCTGCAGGAATGTAGTTGCTTTGCAGAGTTATATTCTAATCGGTAATCAGTAGCGTGACTTCTAGTAGTTTGTCAAATTGTGTTGTACCTGAAAATTTGAAGAGTATAATAACCCTTTGTAGAATCACATTTGAGGTGCCCCAGTTTGGCTTTGACACCTCATATACCTGAATGAATGTTTACTCTTGCAGTTCTACACTTTGAATCCTAATCTCTCCCCTTGGTCAGCATGGGCTAGTTGTGAGTTTTTGTGACAGGTACCGCTTATCTCACTGTCTATTTTTTCTTGCTTTGTCCTTGCTTCTGTTTTTCAGTGCTTCTTGGTATTCTCATATTATTTTTTTTCCTCTCCATTTCTTCTTCACTGTTTCTGCATTGCATTGCCCTTTCACAGTCTCTAGTGCTTTTAAATACTTCTTTTTCCTTCAACCCCTTCGTAATTGCTTCTTTCTTTTCCTCATACATCATAAAATGTTCGTCCTCATCCTTTCTGCCTCCTCTCTCCTTGTCAAGATGTTCACCTCTTCTCTCTAGATCCAATATCCCCTATCCTCTCTCCATGAACTTTTAAATTTAAATTTTTCATTTCTTCCCTATGGTTACAATGTTCAAATATGCTTCCATGTGCATGTAAGAGATGGAAAAAAAAATTCAATTTTCTCAGTGCTAATTATGAACCTTCAGGCACCGGTTCTTTCCATCATTCCAGTAGAAGGTGTTTTGTGTATGCACATAAAGTTACACTGAGCAACAAGATTGGCTCATAATATTCCTCTGCACATTCTGATCCAAGCAGTATATCAGATATATACTGAGGACTGAGGGGGGATAATATTAGGCTCTTTTTTCCCACCTCCTGTTTTGAAATAGCATCTAACCTTTCTGGCCTTCTTTGGTAATATGTTCTTGAATAAATCAGAACTAAGGACAAACATTTAGAAGGGGGAGTGAGATTGGATGAATATTACTCACAAGAATGAAAAAAAAAAATTCCTGCTCTTTTCTACTGAGACAGTACTGGATCCATGATTAGTTTCAGGGGTGTTTTTTCTAGCCATGTGAACTCCTGTGAATGAGCCAGGCTTTCAGATATTCCACATTCACATAATACATTCTGCACAATTTTGACTTTGGGTTGCACTTAGCTATGTACATGTCTTCTCAATGATTGAATTATTGAGCTTGAAATTCAGTGAATATTGAAGGATACATAATTTAAAAAAAATTTTTCCTTTTTTATCTTTATATTTTAGTCTGCCTATTTGTGCGGCTAAACCTATGCTCGTTAAACATTATCTATTGAAATGATCTGAGAATCATATGAGACTCAAGGCTAAGCTATTTAACCAAAATCTCTGATTTTTAGTCTGAATTTTTAGAAACTAATACTTGTGCAATTAGTTGCCCCCAAATGGTAAGCAGATCAGAAGCAAAAATATCTTCGAGTGCTTTAGATATACTGACAGAAACTTACAGTAGATACTGATACACTGATTCAAATGTAACTCTAGAGTCAGAGATCTCACAAAGTTGAAGGCTATTTGAAGCTGGCAGGGCACACTGCTTTGCCTTATAGTTGCAGTGATTTTTTTTCTGTGAACATCTGATGTTGGATTTTGCCCCTAAAACAATTCATACTGTGAAGTTTGATGAACTCTTCTTCAATAGTTCCATGTGACATCTGGTAATTAGCACATATGGACAAACCTGTCCTTATAGGCTACAAGGTGATGTAGGAGCTTTCACTTCTGTAGCTGTAGTTTTTCTATCTATGAGATTTGCTAAAACCCATCATAGATCCTGTGATTAAAATAAAAATATAAGATTGGGAGCACTGGGTAAGGTGTGGTGAGTGACTTTCAAGAATTATGAACATTCATTTGTTTTCTAAAAGCACAGTGTTTCCTGTTCTATGGTGGTGATGAATTACAGGAGCTAGAGGTCATACAGGACAGTGTCTTATGTGCCTCAGCCTGCCTTTGAAGCTGACAGAAAACTGCCTGCTCTGTAAGCATTGTGTTGCCTGATGTTGATCATGCTCGTTTCCCAGTGCCTTTAAAGGAAGGTGAGGGTCCTTGGCCTCTCTGGAGTGGTAGATTTCTTCCTCTTAGCCCAAACGTGACAAACTGTAGCTCTTCAGCCTTGCTGCGGAGCAAGGATCGTGAACGGGAATGGAGGATGGGAGCCATCGGGATTGCTGTCCTGTCCTCAACAATCCCATTCGGGTCCTGTTACAGAGCTCTTATGCACAGGCTTCAGCTGAGGCAAGTCCCAGAATACGCCAGTCCAGGGAGGTGATGCAGCCCATAAGCAGATCTGTCACAGCCTCTGCTATGATTAGTTGATGCTGTGAAGCATGAAATAGCATTTGCTTTCTGTGCTACAGCTATCAGGTGGTGTGCCCTTCCTAATGCTCCAGAGGTATGATAAACAACTGTATTTCATGAACTGGCATTTCCAAAGAGGTCTCGCTTGTTGAACTGAAGCCCATTAACACAAAGTTTAACCAGCAATGACATACAAAACTCTAAAGCTAATTAATTCTAATAGTGAAAACCCATCTTAAGAGTGACTTGATGTCTGGAGCATTAATATATTCCATGCTTTAGTTTCATTTTCTGCAGCTCTGCTTACCCTAGTGGATATCAAATTTTGACCTTTATTTAAAATGGGATTACTTACAGGTGATCATTAGTTGAAGACAGGTTATATAGGTGGTATAGCTAAAAAAAAAAATCTCTTCAGTATGATGGGAAGAACTGAAGGTCTGTGATAGTTGAAAGATGTACCCATAAGGAAGTAAGGAGAAAAAGGAAAGATATGTTGTTTCAGTTGGCTGATTTTAACAGAAACATATTTTAGAGAAATAGGAGGTTTTGTCCTGGCCAAGAAATTATTGCATAGCTTTCTTTTTAAAACACAAACTCTTGGACAAAATCCTTAGAACTGAGCAAACTTTCAAACACCATTTTTGGGATTCCATCACTATCGTTTTAGTGACACTCTACTTGTTTTATTTTGAAAATTTTCTTTTGAATTAAAAGCTACTCCCTTTTTTCTGCTTAGGGAATGACTCCATTAAGGGGACCTCAGCAGCAATCAACTTCACCTTTTTTTGACAATGTACTTACCAGCTGTCAAATACAGATACCGTATTACAGCTTGAGCCTCTGATATATGGACTGTTCATGCTTGGTTTTGGAGAAGGACTACTTTTGTTTTAGTACAGAAATCTGGTAACAATAAAAATCTGATGATCTATTCCCATGAAATAATTTATTTGCATAGATTGTCCCCCTTGCAGTTGCTTTGTTTGTGAGTTTTCTATCAGCTTTATTCATGTTTCTCCTAGAGTGAGTCAATTATATAAAAGTTACAGTGTATACTCACCAAATTATTTCTGTTTTATTATTAAAGTAATATATGGCACAATAACTTCTGAGCTACTTAAATTCCTGTAGCTTGAATCCTTCCAATTTTTTCTCTTTATATGATATAGGACTTGCTGAGATGATTACATTAATAATGCATAACTATAAAAATTGAAGTGCATCACAGAGAACATGCTAATAGGTTTAATTGAGTTAAGCTTGTAAATGAGTGCCAGCAATCAGAAGCCAGGTGCAAGTCTGACTTCAAATGAACTGATACTGATAACAGTGCCAAAATCACTGGCAAGATTAATAGTCCTAGTGTTGAAGAAAAAAATATTTAAATAATATGGAGTTACTTAAAATTAAGCTTGAAGAAAAATGTGAAGTACATGCACTGGACTTTTAAAGTGATGCTTTTTATTGCTGTTATGAGTTTAAACCTCAATTTAGTAGTTTCACACTTTTCTATTTAATTTCTTTTTGAATTTAGTTTTATATTGTAAGATTTAAAAATAATTGTTGAGTAAGATTAGTTTTATCCTATGCAGATGGTGAAAGTAATTTTCCAAAGAATTAATTTAGATTTCAAGGCATCAGAAAAACAGTGAATATTTAGCACCAGTTAAATGCAAGACTCTCCCATTATGTATTGTTAGTCTTTCTGCTTCTAGTTCTCTAAAAATGGGGGAAATGGTAATATCCTCCATCTTAAAGAAAACAGAGCACTTACATATCTTGACTGTCATTGACATGCTAGTATTTTCCCATTAACAAATGGGAATGTATTGTACTTTGTAGAGATCTGGGTTCAAGATTTTATCCGTGTGTCTCTAATTTTGATTTATAGTTGCACTTCAACGTAACTTTGCACTTGAAAGTGACTTTGAACTTCCTAATCTGTGTATGTGCTGCTGTTAAAATTTGGTCTTGGAGACAACCTTTTAAAATCAATTCATTATGAATCTTCAGATATAATGTTTACTGATGCGTAGTAGATTTCCTTTAAGAGTTTGCTCGTGTCCACATTGTACCATGTTCAATATTGTGTATGAAGAGTGGAAACCCGAGGTCTGGAAATGAGGATGCTGTCAACTGTTTTCTGACCACTTCACATATTGTGATTCAAATACTTGTTTTTATTGTTTTGGTTTTTTTCATGCAGACCTCTTCTACAGCTTTTGTATCATATCAATAACATTGAGAAACTTACTCTGTTTATGGTAACCCTTGTTTTGGAGGCTTTTTCATGGATTTTTTTTCCTTTTATTTTTTCCTGTCTATGCTCTAGCATAGTCCTTCAGAAAGCTTATCTAGAATCTCTGCAGGATGCAGTGGAATACCAATATCTTAAGTGTACAGACTTGAAGATAAAAATGGAGGCTTGTGGAAAATCACGGAAGAAACTGATATCAGATCTGGAAATTGAATCCACATTTTAGCACATAACTGCATACATCAACTGGCTACTATCCATGTCCTTATTTCCTGCAAATTTAAATTTTAGACAGGAAGCTTTGGAGATCCTGGGCAAGATTATAGACTATTGAGATTCTTGTGGCTTTTTGTAGAAAACTTTATAATACACCACTCTTCCTTTTACAAGAAATAAATCAGTATGAAAGTCCACCCTGTGAATTTGCCAGGTACCAGACCCAAATGTACCTTGCTATGCAGAGATAAAGCAAGAAACTCTTCGAGGAAAACGAGAGGGGGGGAAAAGTGAAAATAGAGAAGAGAATCCACCAAAAGCAAGTATCAGAGTGGGCATGTTAAATATATCTTGAAATACGGTGGTTTGTTAATTACTTAAATGGTTGGCCTGGATGCCTGCTTCACTCAGGCTTTGTGAGCTGCCTGGATGCATGGGGAGGGGGGTGGATTGCAGGGTGGCAGGAATGAGGATGGGCTTTTAAAAACTGGCAATGAATGTCAGAACAACATACTAACTCTAAAGTCCTGTAGTCTTAGTTAGATCATTTACTGCTACAGGAATAAGTCTCTATTAAAGTGTTGTGGGCTATATCACTATTTAATTCCTTTGTTGGCTCTCTTGCTTGTGGTGGGGCTGCAGGGAAGAAGGCAGCTGCCCATTTGTCTTGTCCTGCCTGCTGTGTGCCAGCTTCGATGAAGGCTCTGGAAGGAGGATGACGACTTGTTCCCGGGGGGAGAAATAAATGTGCAGGAGGATGGTAATGCCTGCAAACAGCAAGGACAAAACACATGGGAAGCAGCTGGGGTGACTTTCTGTGTGGGGCCTTTGGGCCTCAAGAGAGCGTGGTGGGAGATAAAGGGGGGCAAGAAACCTCAGAGAAAGTGTAAGCATGAACAAAAGGGTCCTTTTGGAAAAGGCAAGCTGAGCAGAGGAGAGGGATTTGAAAGTCTTTCTTACTGTTATTCTGTTTTACACACCACAGAGGAGTTCCCTCTATTTTAAAAGGCCCTACCTTTTATTCTAGTGAAACCCAGCATGGGAGACTCAAAGCCCTTTTTGTCTCCTTTGGGTTGCTGAGTGTAAGAAAAGGTGTAGTCTAGGTCATCTGAAAGGTCATGACTCAGTCAGGGACCCACTGGGTAAAGATTCCTTATTTTTGAGACCTGAGTCTCAAAGTTCAAATGACTCCAAAACATTGCAAATGGTGGTGACATAATTATCTATGGGTACCATACATTATTAATGAACAGTTGATTCAAATTATATTTATTGCTGCATCAGTTATTTATCTAGAAACATACTTAAAAATCAGATCAGGAAGCAACATTTTCTTAAACTTGCCGTAGAATGGATTTTCTGATTTTCTTCTTTCATAACTGAGGCTTGGCTAAACAGGAAAAAAATAAAAGGCGCTTGATAGTACATATTAGAAAGCTGTGTGTGTAGTGGGAGATAAGCTGATGTTTGAAAAAATAGAACAGTTAATTACACTTCAGGAGGTAGTGGTGGGAGACTATAAAAAGTTGATATGTTTACCTGCAGACTCCTGTTTTCTTGGCTACAATACACAAGGGTAAGAAAACTGAAAAAATATTCCACAAGCATCTTTTTCTTAAAATATTTTTTTCCTCAGAAGTGTGTCAGATTAATTTCTAATACAGTAGTGGCAGTCACATTATAAATGCTTTACATGTCTCACTTGTCCTTTTTGCCTGCTGGTGTTCAAATAAGAATTAGTAACTCAGTTCTTTTTTTTTTAACCACAAAATTTTCATTCAAAGGAAGTTGAAAAACATGAACACTAGTCATGAATTCATTATTATCAGATTATTCTCTTGTGCATTCTGTTTATGGCACTGACAGAATAGAATAACATAACTGGCCTTTTAAAGCAGCACCTTATTATTATTATTATTTCTATTGCCTGGTGTATTTAATTCTAATGTTCATTACAGGTTTTATGAGGTGTGGATTAAAGGTAAAAATCTCCGGAGTTGAACTGCCAATAGCCATGCTGTGGGTTTCAATTATAGAATAATTCCTCCATTTATTCTTAATTTTACGAAGCAAAGGTCACAGGAATAAATTTTCTTTGTATGAATAAACACCAGGGAAATTATTGAGGACTCAACTATTATCATATGAGATGACAGTCAGTTCTATCAATCTAGATATTTGCAGGTCACACTCAAATCTGTGCAGTTTTATTAGCAGTGATGCTAATAGAAATTTTAAGGGAGCCTTTGAAAATGCTGTCTCTGAGGGTGATTGCTCCAGTAAAGCCACTGCAGGATCCATAGGCCTTACCATAAACACAAATAGATCAATGCTGAACATTTTGGTGAATTTCATCCTTCTTTTTTTAATAGTATGGGAAGGAATAGAATAGTAAATGCTACGGATGTGTGGAAGGTCCTACAGCTTCTGTCTAAGACTGTATTAGTAGCGTCCTGTCAGCACTCTGTCCAATTTTACTCACCTTTGATTTAGAAATTAAGATATTTTCCTGCTAGAAGAGATGGGGTGGGTTGGTTGATGCTTTTAAATTTTTAACAGCCTCCAAGGAATATCTACAGCAGAGGAATAGTGCAGAATATTGTTACATTTCAGTATTTTAATCAAAGGTCTTGGGGAATTGCTTCTTTGGGTGTCTAGAAATCCTCTGCTTCTGCTTCACTTGAATGTTAAGCAGTCCTGTAGCCATTGTACCTGCTACCTGTAATTTCTACAGCCATTAATCACATAAATGTAACATGTAGAGAGCAATGATGTCAGAAGACTCTTCAGGTGTCTTCTTCAGATACTATTCAGTTCCTTGGAACTGGAGGGTGCCACATGGCACCAGTGTGTCTGAGCTTGGAGAAGGGGATGGCCAGGGGAGTTTGGAATGCCCTTGGAGGCCTTTGGAGCACCACCTGGCAGGACCTGAGCAGTGTGGCCTGACTTTGAAGTTAGCTTTGCTTTGTGCAGGGGTTCAGACCACATGGCCTCCAGAGGTCCTTTCCAGTCTGAGTATTTTTCTAATCCTATGACTAGGCCTAGAGCATGCTTTCCCCCACTTCTCCCTGCGCTCTGTTCTGACTTCCTATGTATTTCTTATCCTCTTTCCTTGGCTGAGAAAAGTATCCAGATCAGAACCACTAGACTGGAACTAAAAGTGTAACTCTCCGTTGTCTTAATTAGCTCTGCTGTGAATGCTGTCTCAGCATTGTGGGCACACATACAGAGAGGTTTGTAGTGGCTAATGGAATACAGCTGAGTGAAAATACATGATGTTATATAAAGACTGATACTTGGGAACATGGACAGAGATAAATGATAAAAGCCATCCAGTTTTTCAGAAGAAAAGCTATAATGGAGATCTGTCAAGAGGAGGCCTTAGGGTAGGAAATGAAGAACAGTTTTATTCCTGTGTATAAATAGAATTCAGAGCTCCCAGACACAGTGAAGTAAAAAAGCAAAGATTTGTCACTTGGATGTAAAGGATATGTGGGAAATTTATGTCCCTACACTAAAAAATTTCATATATATATAAGCCAGCCAACTATTTTAGTTTTGTCAAATGAGAGGGGAATAATTATTCATTCTGGTTGATGTTCTATAAAGGAATGTGCTTATTCAAACTAGATGCATCTGACAGAAAACGAAAAGCTTTGCCTCTTTTGTCTTTATAAAAATCTGGTTCCTTTTTTAATGGTAACATTTTAAAGGAAGAGAAAAAATTTAGCAAGTAGTAGCCAAAAAAACCCCAACAAAACTCAAGCCAAACCTCCAAACCAAGAATCTTCTTTTGCAGTGGTGAAAGGAGGGAATTATAATTAATTTTATGTGTTTAAACATAAAAAAATGAACAAATCCAGGGAAAAAAAATTGAAAGAATTGTAAGTGAAACATCACTGTAAACATGAAATTGTTTGTTTTTGAATCACCAACAAATTGGGATGGAGATCTTCATCTTTGTTGAACGTTATTTTAGTTTTTCTCTGAATTATTCAAATATGAATTCATTTAAACATAGCTGGGATAGGAAAAGTCTTAAGAGAATTTTATGAAAGATGGACAGGGTCACACTAGCAAAGGTGATGTCTGGACTATTAACAAGTGCTCTAATATAATTGCAGATGAGGCCAGGACGGAAGTCCAAAGAACCTGGTGAGAGCCTGTGAAGGATATTTTAAAATGAAACACAGCTGCTTTCCCTTATTTTTATAAGTGAAGTTTTAATATGGCCTTGACAATTCTTAGTTTTTTCTTGCTGGTCGTGGTCATTTGACATTTCACTTCTTATGTGTTTGTTGTAAGGGAAAGGCTGCTGTGGCCAATCTGAAGCATAGGGGTAAATTAGTCACTCTGGAAAGAGAACTTTGTTTTTAGGGGCTTTCCTGATAATATCAGAGCCTCTACACCTTCATATTGTTGAAGCACAATTTTCATGCTTCTAGGATTTTTGCATAACTGCTTTATTTTGTGTCTGAGGAGTCAGTTCTAGCTGGCTTTCCTAGCAAATTATCTAGGTAGTTCATTATGATTTTTTGTTATGTAAGAGTTGTTAGAGGGAAAAGTGCTTTTTACCAAGACGTTGTACTTTTTTCCTTGTGCTTGTATTTCCAAATTTGAGTATGTGAAAATTATTATTTTTTGAAGGTTTTGTGGATGTGGTTCTTTGCTGCATTTCTTCCCTCGTTGAGGTGATGCCATGCACTAGCAGAGACTGGATATTGCTGTGCATCATGCGGATATTACATCATGTTTTAAGCATCACTCATCCCTCATGGCACTGAGCTCTGACTGTGTTTCTTTTGTGCTACTTGATTGTGAGCTTCACTGTGCAAGTGAAATCTGTGAGTCAGAATATAAATAGCTCTGAAAGTGTTTATAAATGGAAGGCATCAAACCAGTTGTTAATAAGTGTGTTTAATATGTAATAAGTATTAAAGTGTCCTTATTGTGTGTGAGTTTAGATAGGCTTTAGTGGGTGCTGGGCAAAGTCCGTTGCCACCTCATATGTGTAAGAAGCCACAATGAGATTAGTGGGGAATTATGTTAAAAGAATGAACCATTTAAATTATGAAGGAGACACGAAAGGCTTCCTGTGACTTCCTGGGAAGTTCTATTGCAAGGCCTTTCAGTGATCCCTGTGATCTGGGGAAAGGAGAGAAGGAGGCGGAGTGTGTAAATGTCTGTGAAGAAGTGGTAAAAATCTTTTTCTGAATTCTCTAAATAAAACCAGCCATATGTCCAGAAATAATTTTATCAGCTTGTTCCAATGTGTTTCCTGACAGAACGTATCTTAGAAGTGGAAACGCTCTCTTATACTTCTAAAAGTCATGATGAATTTCTTAAAATATAATTGTAGGTGGTTTTTTTAATGGCAGTGGCATTCTAATGTAATATTTCTCAAACTTTAAATTTATTCTTAATAATTTTGAGCAATTTTAGAAAAGTATAGAGCTTTCTTACTGTTTCTTAGTGTTGTAAAATATATGATTAACATAGTTAGCATTGTACATAGATGGTACTTCGATTGTTACAGCTATAGTTCAGTGTCAAAAATTAATATTTTATTTTTACTTTAGATAAAAGGAGAAAATGTATGTATACATATCAACTATATTTTACCTTACCTAGGAGGAATGAGATGTGCAGGTAATATGTGACAAACATTTATAAAGTGTCTTTTTCTGTCTTCTACTTCTCTTGAAAAGTCATTTGCTGTCATCTGCATAGCAGCTGTGATCACTGTTATAGAAAGTATTTCAGCATTCTCATGCTTCAAAATGTTTCCATGAATCTGACAGTTGGTACCCAAATAAAGTTATTTCTGAAAGCAACAGCAGAGAAGAGAATGTGCTGGTGCTATTACTTTTGAAGAGAAGTCTTATTTTTAAACTGTGATCAGCCTGCTATTATGTGCATGCTGGTTTTACCTTGTTATTAAAGTATCACAATGGGGATCAAATTCAGCTGCGAAGAAGAACCGTGCTATCTGTATGTAATTCTATTGCTTAAAATTATGGTATGGTAATAGTCACATGATGAAAAAACCCCTACAGTCTAAGACTTTATTCAGCTGTATAAAGATGAGGCAGGCTTAAATATTCATAGTTTTTCCTTTTTAATTTTATTAAGAGATAGAATGGAAATGCAAGTATCTGGGTCAGGTTTTCAGGCACACATGAAATGTACTAAATGCAAGTGGTTTGGGAAGGTATCTCACCCCTGTACGCATGGCTAAGAGGGATTTGGTTAGCTCTCACAGCGTGTGGTGGCTGAAGGCAGTTCTAGTTGATGCTGACAGTGACAGCCCCATCAGGGCTTTTGTCAGCATGTGGACTGAGATGACTTTCTGTCCCATATATATTTCTGGAGTATGGAAAAGAGAATAAAATCCATTACTTTATCCTTTCTCTATGCTATTTTCTTATTCTTTTGTGTTATATAGATTTGTATTTCAGTAAGCTGCCCTGAAACATGTGGAAGTTATTTAGGCTACCATTTTATAATCCAGGAAATGACCGTCTCTTTATGAGAGGGGGTAAGAGATAAGGAGGGATGTGAAGCTGTAATTCCCAAATGTTCTTGCAATCTTCATAGGAATAGCTATGGTAATAGAATAAGCAAAGCAATGTAATACTTTATCTTCTGTGTCACTGGCTATTGCACTGTCTTATTTCCTTTGCTTGCCAGCTGCAATGCAAAATTCTGGAAATTTAAGGTACTTCATAGCTTTTTTGCACCTTTTTAGGAGTAAAGAAGGAGGATTTTGCTCTAAAGGAAAGATGCAGCAAATGTACCAATAATGGCTGAAGCATGGTTGCCTTAGTCTTCAGAAATTGCATTTGTGTGGGGGAAAGCACTCATCTCTCAGTCAAATAGTCCTTTTCTTTCCCTTGTGGCATTGGCATGCCTAAATGTTCTAGTGAACTGGGACAAATGGGAAAGCTATTGTTTTGGTTGAACAGCTTTGATCCAGCTCTCTGTGAAGTCTGTGGAAAGAGTCCAACTGACTTTCCTGGGAAATACAAAGTGGATGAAAAATGCAGTCCATGGGAAGCAAAGCTATTGCATTTTAGTTTTCAAATTTAACTGAGACATATTAAGCATTTCTGTGCTCCAGTTTTCTTCAGAGAGCAATAACTTTTGTCGCCCTCCTTCCCTCTTCTGCCTACAGAAAATCTGGTTTTGCTGGTATCTTGTTCAGTTGGATTTTTTTAATGCAAGTGTGATGATACAGCATATACCTGCCTTATTTGCAGTATGACTATGTGCTCTCTTCAGATGAAAAGGCCTCATTCAAGTTATTAAACAGGAGAAAATATTAGCATAAACTGTATTTTTCTCGAGATGCGTTATTCCAGTGGCTTAAGACTAGGTTGGGAACTGTCAGTTCTAACTACTGAAAAACTGTCTAACCGTTCTTTCCATGGGATAGCAGAAGTGTAGCTAAGAGATGGCTGAAGATAGTGCTTACTGTCTGAAAATGCAAACTGTGCTTGTTTGTAACGCAGGACCAAATAAAAGCATCCATTATTGGCTAGAATATGGCACTTCACACAGCGGATACAAAACCCCATATTATCTTCCTAGCTGAGCAAGGCAGGCCTGAAAACAGTGTGGACTGCTGGCTGGCTATCTCTTTCAAATGTGTGGTTGCTTGTGCTGCTTTATGATCTCACGGTCTTTTCCAAACTAGCTGATTCTGTGATTCTGTGAAAACGTGGAGATGAGGCTTGAGGTTTACGCAGGTTGAATGGTTGCAATTACACGGGCTGACCCCTCTTGATCTAGTTTGTCAACAAGCTCTTAAACTGTTCCTACTTATCATTATCTGAAAAGGCAGGAAGGGAGTAAAGAAGTCAGCAGAGTGTAGCTGTCCTTCTTGGCCTTGCATTCTCTTGCTGTGACTAATACCTTCCTGGAGAGAGCACAGAGGATGAAAGCAGGGGTACAAGGTGTGCTCTCTCCTTACTACTAGTAGGCTAGTACCAGGCAGGTGGCTGTGAAAAGTCTCAGTCTTAGAATAAGAAATGTCTGGCATTGTTAGTATGGGTATTTGTTGGGCAGAGAATAGGCATATTTCTGTGAGATATTCTAGTTCATCAGATTCCCAACTGGCCCAAGACTGAGAGCACTTATCACTTGGGAAACATCCTTGTTGGTGCTCATTATGAACCTGAAACACAGCAGACTTCTCTTGCTACATGTAAAACTAGATGGCTTCACAAGTCACGTGTGTGATCTCGTTCATCTGCAAGACTGTGTTATGTGCAGATATTGTACCTTGAAAGAGCTGGAAGTGGGGAGAATACCTTTACCAGGTGAAGATACCACCCTTCCTAACCTTCTCTCCTGATTCCTCAGTCCCCCTGCCCCAGAGCTGTAATTTAATGTGATGGGTTTAACAGCAAATTTCATTAAATGCTTTAGTGAGTATTGCTGGGCAATTCTGTAAAGAAGGCAGTGCATGGAAGTTCTTGTTTCCTACACAAGAATGTTTAGTGAGCCTTTCCCTTATTATTTTTATTTGTAAGTCCGGGGTATTTGTTTTTACTTTGTTTTTACTTTAAGGAAAAGTTACAATCCAGAACACATATTATTATCAGTTGTTAGCTCATTGAGTTGCAACTAACACCACTTCATATTTGGCTTCCAAGCGTATCAGGGATGTTAGGGAGTGAGAGAGCAGCTGTGAAAAGGTCAGTTTGGCATCTTCATCATAATTAATTTACTTTCATTTGTTGACTAACACATGTTCCTATCACCTGGAGACAGATGCATTGGTAACAAATGATAAAGTGACAGAACAAAGTGACTTGATAGGGCTTGACAACAGATTTATTAAATACATTCCCTGTAAAGGTTTTGTTTCTCTTTATCTGACGTAATTTCCATGTGTATAGATAAAACACAGTGCTGAGCTTGGGAAAAGGGAAATTCCTCTAACTTTCTCTTGAAGCGTGTCACTCACATGAGAATGCAAGGAAGGACAGCAAAAGCTGTATTGAAAAGACAGTTTTGGAGGAATTGATAATACACATTTCCTGTGAATCTCAAAAGGGAGAGCCCTTTTGCCTTAACCTTCCCAGGTAGCTCCCCCAACAAGATTTCCCTTTTTCTGGTTGGTGGCCTGCTTCTTATAAGTGTTTTGTCAAGGTCTTCCCTAGATTCTCTGAGCAATTTCACAGCAGATTTGGATGTTCTTCAAGGCTTGATGAGTTAGCCCTGGAGCTGTTGCTTAGGCATTAGATTGTACCATAGATTAAAGGACAAAAGCACCTACTTCGTAGTATTAAGACAGGTAAAATCACTTGTTCTCCACTATCCTTAACTTCCTGTTAACCTCAAAGTATCTGACAGGTTCTGCTAATAGCTGATACGACTGGGTCGGGTGGGTTAGAAACCTGGGGTTCTGATGTGTGCGAACACTATAGGATACCTGTTCTGGTAAATGAAGCAACATTAAAAATGTGAAGATATGAGGGCAGCCTAGCTATGGGATATGATGTCTGAGGGCATGGCACCCTAGATGCTGAAAGGCACAGGCCAGTATTATCTACAGTGTGAAAACGCTTGCCAGCTCTTTGCACAGTATTCAAATTTGTCTGCTTTGGGGAGAACTTTGACCATTTGCTTCAGTCACTTAAGATGAGGTGAAAGAATGTATTTGGCAGCCAATTAAATAAGGGACCATGAGAGAAGCAACAGCTTGAACTGTACAGAAATTATAGGTAGTAGCATTTGTAGCCTGTTAAGCTGGGAGCTTCTGTTTTCAGAGGAGTGCTGTAAGAGGGTACAGATGTTGGACAACATAGCCAGGTGCAACTGCAAGTTCTGTAAGCTGAGAGTCATAAAGAGTTTATGCTGCTCTCATAGGTACAAGTGTGTGGCTTTATTTCTTCCCCAATAAGTTTCTGATACTATCTTTGCATACAATTTAGTGTTAGTTTGATTGTAATGTTACTAACTGTGGTTCTTCTCTTGAGAATGATAACAACAGGTATGAGGAGGACTTGATCTTTATTTAAGGTCATATAGTGGCAACACAGGAGTCTGCTTAATATGGCTGATGTCTTAGCTATCACTAAGCATCTAAATTGGTGGGGTTTAGAAGCTTTTTCATTAAACTAGGCTATATAAATTAACTTATCTTCACGTTGTCCTAAGTCTTGTACATAGAATTCACCTGTATTTAAGTGGAATGTAATCTCTGTTTAAAACATTTAATAGGGACATTTAGAATTTGCGTGAAGAAAAGAAGACATTTGAGGGAAATTTGTAGTTTTTAGATTACCTTACCCTAAGTAAACAGACATTTCCTTATCAATTTCAATTTCTCTTTATTTTCTAAGCTGACTTATGATTCAAGTAGTGTTTGAACTGAAGCTTTAGGGATTTCCTGCATACAGTACTTCAAATGACTTTCAGAAAGTTAAACTAACTTCTGAGAAACCGGACAAAAAATAAAAGGTTATATTTACTCCTACTTTGTATATCAAATTGCTGCTACCATGTAACAGAGGGTTTTAGTGAGTGATAATGCAGGTGGGTGCTTTTTTTATAATAAATTATTTAATGTTTTTCTTTTAAATTTAAAATCAGCCTAATTTTCCTTCCATTCTACTTAATACGTTTCCAAAACAATGTAGTAACATAGTTATAATGTATTTAGGGGTGGGTAAGGAAGGAAATTAATAGGATAAACTTTCAACCACTTGCAGCTTGCTTAAACTCCTTTTATTTAAAAAAGGGAAGGCAAAGTTCTAAATTGAACTCTTTGCATAATGCCTGTTTATTCTGGAGCCATGTAACTTAGGTCCCAAGTAGTTCTTAACCATCAAACAATATTTGGATAAACATCTTTTAGAGCAGATTTTAGTGATTTCCCAGAACAGTGAGGTAGGCAGGCTAGGTAGTACAGGACTGACTCCAGTTTTGGTGATAAAGCCTTTCTAAGAAGTCCCTACTTGCCTTGTGCCACTCTTGAGAAGGAGTTTGCCGTTTGTTCACTGGCATGGTAGGAGTCCTAAAGACACTGGGAAGCTGCACTGTAAGTGAGCTCTGTAGCAGGTTCAGTTCAAGACCAGGCAGAAACACCAATTAAAGTGTAGTGGTTTGGTTCACATCCATTGTTTACTTATTTTCTTTCTGTGAGATAAGAATTAGGAGAAAGCAAAGCAGGCTCAAAAACTTTAAAGAATATAAAGAAAGCTTTATTACAAAAACTAAAAGAAAAAANCATTAGATCACAGCTACTTCAGCATTTGCTTATTTCAGCCACAGGTACCTTTTGCTCATGGCTGTGGTTCGAACGCTCCACTCCCGCATGCTTGTTTCATGAAATTACAAGGGGTTCACTGATGTATCATAGTTCATCACCATAGCTTTACAAAAGAATTTCAGCTGCTAGGTTTGAAGCATCTCCTCTTTCTCGTCTCTCTAGGCTTCAGCTCTTCCTTCTTCACTAACTTTGGTGTCTCTATGGTGTTTTCTTCACGTGATTTCTGCTGGGCGGCCGGATGAATTTTGGCTGTGCAGTCCTGGCCTCAGTTTGGGGGGAATTTTTGCCACACGGCTGCTCATGGCTTCAAGGTGGCTTTCTTCTGGCTGGCCCGGCCTCATGCTGCTGCGCTGGGGACCGACCCGGCTGAACTGCGATGGAGCAGGGCTGTGCTCTAACGGAGCAGGAATGGCTGAAATTTTTAGCTGTGCTGCGGGGCCGGCCTGCATGGAACAGGGCCATGGCCCGGCCTCACGGGGCCACGTAGGCACCCCAGTTACCTGTCTAAAAGCTCAGAAGCAAGAGAGCTTTCCCAGGCTTTGTTCATACTTAAATATGGTTCACAGAGGCGTGTTCAGCTTTCTTAAGTGGCTCAACAGAGTTGTCAGTATTCAAACTACCCAGTTGATTGGTTCTGTTGGGTATAGAGGAAGCTGTTTGCAGACCCTTGTAAAAAAATCACTTCTGTGGCTGATGGATTTCTCCTTAACTGAAACCCAAGCTGTGCTAAACCACAGCAGCTCTATGGGAAAAAGCTGAGTAAAAAGTAGCGCAAAAGAAAGAGGATTTCCCCATTTTCATATATTTTAACACACTACATGAGTTCTTTGAACAAAGATCATTAGTTTAAGCAAATGGGATGGAAGTGTCTCCCTTCATAGTACTGTACACCGAGTTTGATTTAAATTAGTGAAAGTACCTAGTAAAACTGTCATACGTAGTTGGATAAAATCAGTTGGTTATAATGAGTTGCTATGTTAATTTAAAACATATTCACCATGACAGAGACATGCCATGTAATTGTTGAATCTCCTTTGTATTTCTTATAATTGAATATTTAATTAAAATTTTTAAATGGTAATATAATTAGCATAATTTATTTGAAAAAGTCCCTATTACTATCCTTAATTACGTTATTTCTAACAATACTGCACATTAAAGATAGTCTGATAAGGGTTCACGTACTTCTATGCCTTGGTACATGCCCTCTAGATATCCAATAGTAATCCTTACATTTCTGAGGAAAAAATCAATCACTTCAACATTATAGAAATCCATGTAGTTTGACAAATCAATCCCATTAACCTCTTTTACCCCATTGGTTTGGCTATTCAGAACTTTTTTCATGAAACTGCAAAAGCATAAAACTAACAGTAAAGTAGGTTTAAATCCTTACAATCGGTTCTGCTTTCTGGATGTTTGTATTGCTGCAGATGTTCCGAAAGAATGTAATCCAAGTACAGTGTATATTGGATTGTTCACTTTTAAAGACCCGTCTTTGAAGAAATATCTGTTCAGTGGTATAAACTTCTAGTTGAGCCAGATGTCACAAACGTAAAACCGAACCAGGGTTCTTCTACAGCGATGCTTATTTATATCTTGTGTAAACTGGAAATATTTGGGATTTAAACACGCAGGGAAACACTGACAGTATTCTTGAGGGAACTGAGGCTGTGTTAGCTGTATCACTCACAAAGGGACAGTTTGTGAAGGAGCCGGAGTGGAACAGCCGTCTCTCACACCAGCTCCGGGATGTGGGAGCCTGGCTCCGCCCACCAGCTCTGTCTTGGCCAAGGTCACGTCGGGAGTGTCCAGCTTCCTGCAGGTCTCTGGGCCCTCCAGCTCCTGGAGGCAAAAATCATACCCTGCGAGCTGTTGCCCAGATGTGGGATCTGGCATGTGAATGTCCCTGCGTCACCAGTCCGTGCCTCTCTGCCTAAAGGTGGAGAGTCTTCACTGTCTTAGTAAAGCCATACGTGCCAGGAAAGTGGACAAAGCTCTTCTGTGTCTATAGAAGATATCTATGTATAAAATATTTATTACAATTAAAGAAAGAAATGCTTCTTTGTCTGATTGAACTGTTCCCTGTGTTCTTTCTTTGCATCTTTTTTTTCTGTTGTTTTTTTTTTCTCTCATTCAAACAGAAGCTATATTTAGGGAGAAGTATCAGTGAAGTCTAAAGGAATGCATCAAGTTGTCTTTGGAACTTAAAAATCTTGGCTGTGGCAGGACTCAGACTGTCTGTGTCTGGTAATGCTGGCCAGATTTTGAGCATCTGGCCAGATGCTGTGCTTGATTGAAGCATTTTTATTTCGCAACCCTTGAAAATTGTTGGTAATTTTAACTTGATGCTAGGCATTTGAAACTCCACTCTTCTTCTCTATGCTTATACAGCCTGGTAGGAAGGAAGGCTTTTTTTTCCTTTTTTGTTTACCACTATAGACAGAGGTACATCAGAACTCAGTAGGGAGACAGTATAGTTTAACAATGATATATATGTGTATGCTTCCCACTGGAACAAATCTTTTATACTTCTCATTTTTGTGTTTTTTCATGCTTTTTGATTATCATTGATTTTTTGTATTACACCATACAAAGCAACAACTCAAAGTATTCAGCTAAAGCCTGAGTATTAACCATGAATTAAATAAAAGAATAAAAAAGCTTAAATCATATTTTGAGAAAATAAGATTAGATACAACAAGAAAAGAACAAGGTTTATTGGACAGAAAAGGAATTGGTAATCCTATGAACTAGAGAGGCTGAGGTAAGAACGACAAAGGAAGTGGTAATGAGCATAGAAAATGAGTTGTTTAGGTAGGGAAAGATCCAGGTTGTATGCAGAGGTGGCAAATGAGAGATTAGAGAGTAAAATAAGCCAGTTACCAGATCAAATGTTGAGGAATCTGGATCAGTACAAAGGGGTGAAAATCTAGGCTGCTTGGGAAAGGATTAGTATTGAAAAGTGATAATTGCAGTTGAAAAGGAAGACAATAAGGCTTGCACAAGACAGGAAAAAAAGGATAAAAATGAATCTGAAAAAGCAAAGTAGAAAACCGAGGATTTTGTGAAAGAGAAGTCTACTATATAATGGAAGCCGCTCATTTATTCCAGGAGGGGATGATGATAATACAAATTAATAATCAATTTGGTTTCAGTCTTTCTCACATAGTGTGTGCCTCACAATCTTTCCTGGAGGACAGAAGCAGGGAGGTCACAGCTGTGATTACAGGAAATTGATTTAGAGCACTTATCATTTTCAGCTACTGCCAGGTATGCTGCAAGGGGTAAACTTTCAAAACCACATTTGGAAGATGCACGTACAAAAGCTTGGGGTTTTTTTGGACAAAAATTGATTTGGGATGTGTCTCTTCCATTGAGTTTCAATCCTTAAATTTGTCAAGAAACTTCCCATTCTTCCCCACAGTTACATATTTATTTATTTTTATGTCTATATTTGGATAGCGGTAGGAAAATTCTGTGTAACCAGAGTAATTTTGTTTTCTTCCCTTGAGTAGGAAATTGTGGTGGAAGAATAATTTTACTTGCTAATAATAGTTTGGAGAAATTTTGGCATTTTTCTTCATGGAATTTAGTGAAGCAATAATGAACAGAGTTAGTCTAACTCTAGTAAAAGTATTTAAATAATTCTCTGATTAGAGGAGTTATCATTGAATGAATTATTCATAAGCTATTTTTCACACACAGATTAAAGCAAAATGTATTCACATTTTATTTGAAGCAATATTGGAAAATTAAAATAGGAATGCAGTTAATAATTTCAGCAGTGGTAGGCATTGTTCATTATGATTTTTACTTTCTACAATAACTAAGATATGAAAAGGAGTAAGTCAGATGTGGTGATCTGAAATTAAAATGTTTGTTAATGCTGCAGAGCTGAGCTCTTCCAAGGGAAAGAAACCACTGAGTCCCTTCAGAAATGTTCTATAGCATTTTTGCTTTAGTGTCCAAAGTTGATGTTGTTGGCTGCATTAATCTGCTTCTTTGTGTGTTCTGAGCATAAGGATAAGGTAGTCCGAAGTTTCAGTTGCCTTCCATTTTACTTCACTAACAATTTTAAAATTAATTTTCACTGCCTGAGGACTCAATTCTTATGACTTCTGCATTTTGTTTAAATTTTGTTCTTGTCCATAAATTAAACCAGGGAAGTGAAATGAACATCTGTGTATATGTACCTTGGTTGGTTCAAGGTTGGATGCACTTTTCAAAGTCACAAGTCTGTCACAAGTTCTTGGTTTCAGTCCCAGATCAACTATGATGGTCCACATTATATGGGCCATTATACACTAAGCCAGACTCTAGAGGACCCAATCTGGCCTTTCTCAGCCTTGAATTGTATTGATCTTGGATAATATATATCTGTTCAATGTACAACAGAAGCATAAAGGGTAGACTCTAGTTTCGAATTATGTCTATTACTCAGTAAAAGAAGGTGGCTTTCATCTTTTAACAAGAAGACTATTAGTTAGAGGGATCTAACAGTAGTTGTTAACATTTTAAATTTTTGGCTACTACTTTTATGGCAGTAAAAGTACTAGCAGCAGATCTTGGTGCATGCTGCCACTCCAGATTGTACCACTGCTTCACGTGAAGGTAGAAGAAACAATATATGTAATGTTCTTGGTGTTCTTCATGTGACTTCCTGCTGCAATTTAGACTTTCCCCACAGCCATCTGATCAAACCTGACCAATTGTTAAAGATGCCCAAAGAAAAGGATGCCTAATGTGTTTTTTATTTCCCAGGAGACTACTACTTATGAGATCACTGCCGTATCTAGGAATTTTGTAAAACTATGGTGATTTAATAAATGCCTCTAAGTCACCTTTCAGTGCTTACCCACATCATATACTAATGCATCAAATAATGAGCCAGCACAAGAAGAGCTTCCTGGTGTTGAAAATCATGTTCAGCTTTGACATTATAAGTCTGAGTGCTAGACTAAAAAAGTATTTTAAATAACTCTTCAGGATCATTGGTATGTCACATTTGTAACCAGCCTCCTGGCTTTGCAATGTAAATCTGCATTTTAAAAAAGTAGGAAGTTTTTTTGTCTTTTTTTTTTTTTTTTTCCCCTGAGGGATCACTTTGGATTGATTTCTGCTACCTGAATAGGACATAACAGGTCTTTAATATTCTTGTTGGGTAGGCTTATTCAGAAATAAGTATAATGCTTTCACCTTTTAGAAAGGTGAAAGATATATTAAGGGTTAATTGAAATGAGAAGGCAGACAAATTTTGTCTTTATGAAAACTAGGTGTGAAACTTCGAGCATGTGTGAAAGAGCACAGCTAATGTTGTTTTCATCAGCAGCACTGTAACATTTCCATAGTCACGTGCACTTTGGGCTAATTTTTTTCTTTGCCAGAGTGCTGTAGTGAGTGGAATTGAGGTTAGAAGAATTATCCACAAACAAGTTAGTTTTCTTTGAATAGTCCTTAATGTTACATTTTCTTCTTACGGAAACTCCTGCACTTCCCTGGGCTGGAGATGAGATCCTTCAACATGATGCTGCCTTTGCCCATCTCAGCTCCAGAACAGGAGTGTGTTGCAGAGCTCAGCAGGAGGTATGACTGAATGTTTCTTGTCTTCACTGCACAAGATAGCAAAAATTTCAGAAAAATTCCCAAGACATTTACTAATCTATCAACTGTAATCAGAGAGAAATGACATTTTCTATTTTCTTTACCTCTGTCAGGAAGAATTTTGATTTCTGATGTGGGGTAAAGGCAAGTTCCTCAACCCTTGATTAAATGTCTGTTTTGAGAATTAAAGATAATTGAAAAGAAATGTGAATGGAAGAACAAGTATCTCCTGGATGGAGTGATATATATACTGAATAAGGTTCAGCTTAGTTTGTGGTTTAATGATTCACTGGACTGCATACCAAATTCAAACTTTAAAGCAATACAGATGTTTTGGGGCCACAAGATTCCATTTCTTAAATCTCATGTAAACTATAAAAGATCAATCAGCAGAAAATTTTCTTGAATGAAAAAATGATGCTTTTTGACCAGTCTCTTTCAACTGCCAGATATTCCTGCTGCACGCTTGGTAGTAAAATATTCAAAATTTGTAAGAGAGCTCTTAAGAGAGAATTACAACACAGAGCACTTCATCTTGTGCAGTAGAGATAGCAATTAGCCCAGGTGAGTGTGGTACCAGCCAATTCACCCATGTTTGTGTTTTCAATTTAAACATTAATAGAGACTTACTATATTTTAAAATATTCTTTCAGTTTAATAATGCAAGATAGATAATGTGCATAGGTCCATCACAGCACAGATGGTCACTGTCGAAATCCTACAGAAAGAATTACTTATCATAGAAATATCCCAAACATTTTAACTAAATGAATAATAACCTATTATATCAAGGTTTGAAGCTAAACAGGGGCAAAAGAAAGGAATTCTGCAGCCACTGTCTTTTATCTCTCTATAGAATGATGTATTGAACTATGTCTCATCTTTGAATATTAAATTAAATTATTAAATATACATGTATTCCACACCCTCAGGGATTTAAAATTTGTTTGGCTTTTCTCCTTCTCCCTGGTCTTCCGGTGTTATTTAAAACAAAACCCCACCAACAACACCATTTCAACTTAGAACCACAGGTTCATCAAGGTTGTCTTATATATTAAATCAGAATTTTAGTCACTACTTTTGCAGAAGTAGAAAGTCATGAAGACAAAATCTCAGACCCTCTTTATTTTCCCTCAAAACTACATGATAATACATTTGTACAATCGTTACGTGCTTTAGTTGAGAGTACAGCCTTGCCTTTAAGAAGTGCAAAAAGAATTAATTTCATGATTTATTGTAACATATGATGAGAGGGTTAAGGGACAGTAAAGGATTATTTATCCATTTAAAAGATTATTGAAGTTAAATTTCCAACCATATTTTTGTGTTCTGGAAATACCTACAAGTGTAGGTATGTATAATATGTTGTTAGCATATGGTAAAGGTCACTCTGTTCAAGGCAAGTTTTTATGAGGCAAGTTTTTTTTGTAATTATGTGAATTTAAAGCACTTGTGGCTGTACTTTGGGCCCAAATTCATGCTTTGCACTCTGACAGCTGACAGTTCTCCACCAGGATTTGCCTTTGGGGAATTTCAGTGACTACTTACAGGATGGTTCTTACAGGATAAGTTCTCCCTTACTTACCTCATTGTTTGAGAGTCTCCATTACTAACTGCATAACTTTCTGAAGAAAAATTATAGCACAACTTTTTTTCCATATTGGGTAGCAGAATTTCCTTTCATGAGTTTCTTTCCTTCTTAATGTAGATAAATCTACAGAGAGTCTGGATTTGGTCGGCAGATGATTTGTCCAGACTTTCCAGTGTCTTTGCAGAAGCAAGAATAGGTGAGTTGGCACAGGTCACAAAGCATGAATTTGCCCATCCAGTGCATCTGTTTTAAGCACTGAAGCACACAAACGTCTCTAGGTGAAATACGTAGCTACAAGAACATCTGCTATTGCACATTTTTCTTTTAATAACAGTTGAAGTTACCAAGATTAAATATATTGGCAGAAATCAATCTATTGTGTGCGTGCCTTGCAATTCATATTAGAAATCCTGACCTGTTTTCAGCCCTTTGGAGGTCGAGGTCTAGCATGTTTTTTATGTATGATTCCTTTTTCCGATTACATTGCTTTTGTTTCCTGAAACTGATTGTCAGGCTTCTTAAGATAGCAGTTTTAAAAACTTGGGAAAAAAATCCATCAGAACAAAAATGGGAAATTAACAGCTATTCCTGTCAGCATATGATTAACTTGTTTTACATGGAATTTCAAATGTTTATGTAGCAAACATTTGGCCCACATATTGTAAGCTAAACCCGTGTGACTAAAACATTTGTCTGCATTTTTGCTTTTGAACAAAATATGGTCAAAGTGAACGATAGTTCTTAGCTGCTTTTTTTGTGGCATTTGTCAGGTCAAACAACTATCCCTGAATGTCTATTACCATAAAGATTATATTGTTCTCTAGTTCCTCCCAGTAAGGAAATGATAAAGCTCCACTGGCAATGGGTATGCCTCAGTTAACTTTGTAGCCTGTAGTTGGGTTGAATGCCTAACTACTAGAAAAGTAAATAAACAAAATTAAAAGCAAGGATTGTTTATGATTAGAAAACCCACAGAAAAAAACCCCTTCATAAAACAACAAAAAGCCAAAAGAGCAGAAAAAAAATGAACAAAAGTCACGTGAAAGTAAGATTTGTTCTAGTTTGGACTTAATTTGGATATAATTTCATATGCTAACTAATTATCTGAAACACTTCTATCTGGGGAGATACTTCTATTAGGAATGAATGCTATTTTCCCCTTATTTCGCATTCTCCCCCCCTCCATTTAAGTGATTCAGACTATCACAAGGATAGGTTCCTTTAAGAAAAGTAATTTTGAAGTTTTGTCATTTCAGTTCTTAATTTAGTGTTCTGCATCATTTCAAAAGCAGGGATTTTCATTACTATATGATTGCCAAATCACCACAGTAAGATGTGACTTTACCGTGATCTCATTAATAGAAAAGAAATCAGGAATTGACAGAGTGAATGTGATTAATTCCTGTTGCTGTTCCTTGGCTACAGGGAAGCAGGGTGATTACCTGCCCCCTCATAGCTCAAAAGAGGTGGAAAATCCAGTTCCAGCAGGAGAGCCCATTAGGATGCTGCACAAAGGGAGGAAAATTGCAGTCAAAGCTGGGAAATGAAATCTGGGGTTTGTAATTCTGTCAGACAAAGAAACAAGGAGTGTTGGTCAGGAAGTAGAGATGAAACTGGAGTATTCATGGCGGCCAGGAGGCTCTCTGTGGGCTACTGAAGGAAAGAGAAACAAAGATGATGCCCTGCTGCCATTGCACCCATGGCTGGCAGAAGGGCTTTCAGGGCAGACATCACCTCCCATTCTCTTCTCCTCTTGTCAGCCATAGCAGTGATGACCCTTTGTATTTTGCTGCAGAAGGCCCTCAGGTGGCTGGTGGCGGTGTGGGGTGGAAGAAACAATTATGTCAGTGATGTGCAGCGTTCCATTGCTCATCCTCCCCATACTGTGCAGCAACTGGTGTTAGTCAGGCATCTCCTCCGCCCCACGCACCTTCAGCACCCAGTTGTACCTCAAAGACTGTCTCCCAAAGCGGTACCAAAGACTGGGACTCGGCAAGCCAACACAGCAGATGTGGAGCACAAGGTGAAGCAGGCTTGGGAGCTCAAGGCAGGATGGGATCCAGGGCCTGGACAGCTGCTTCCCAGCAGGCTCTGTCCATAGTGGCTTCCCTCCTCACCCCCAGCCATCCCTGGGATTCAGCGGGGCCTCAGGTCTGGTGGGCCCAGGCTGGTGAGGGCCTGCACATGGCTCAGCCTCACCATGCCAGAGCGCCCTCAGCCTGTGTCTTGCCAGGTGCTGGTATGGATGTGACAGCTTACACACGTATAATGCCGTCACTCACGCAGTGTCTGCTCTGTATGTCTGTACAGTTCCTACCCTCAGCGATTATGGATCATTTCCGGATTGCTGCAGCAGTCCCACCACTCAGCTCTGTGGCTTCCTCGGAAGCAGGTGCCAGTAGGACTGCTGTCAGTGGAGGTGGCCCTGCTGCATGGAATGGCTGCAGGAACTACTTTCCTCTTCCTCTTTTCTCTTTGCCTCATCTTGGAAGTAGACACTGCAATTTGAAGTTAAAAACCTGGAGTGTCCAGAGAAGGACAACAAAGCTATTGAATGGTCTGGAGTACAAGTCTTACGAGGAGCAGCTGAGGGAGGTGGGGTTGTTTAACCAGGCAAAAAGGAGGTTGAGTGGGGCTCTCTACACCTACCTGAAGAGGCTGTAGCCAGGTGGGGGTCAGTCTCTTCTCCCAGTTAACAAGCAATAGGATAAAAGGAAATGGCCTCAAGTTGCAACAGGGAAGATTTATACTGGATATTGGGATAAATTTCTTCACCCAAAGGCTGGTCAAACATTGGAACAGGCTGTCCAGGGAAATGGTTGAGTCACCATACCTGGAAGCGTTCAAAGGACTTGTAGGTGTGGTGCTCAGAGACATGGATTAGTGGTAAGCTTGGTAGTGCTGAGTTAGTGGTTGGTCTCCATGATCTTAGTGGTCTTTTTCAACCTTAATGATTCTATGGTTCTAAAAAAGGTTAGTTGCAGCCTTTTGAAAATACAGGTTGTGAATCCACATTGTGGTCTGTTAATCAGCTAGCTTTTGTATTGTATTTATTCAAACCAGGTTTGTTTGTTTATTTATTTCTGAGTATTTAAAAACTCTTTTTTGATGTTGACACGTAAATCATTGTTGTTGCTACCTTAGGTGCTGTCGGTCACAGCCAAGTGCTCTTATACCTGCTCTTGCCTGGCTGCAAATGCAGGAAAATTTGAGTTATTCTGCCCAATGAAACATATTTTTATTACTTAGATTTTCCCTGTGCCATTTCTGAACTGTTGCAACTGGCTCAGAAAGTGTTCTAATTAGGGAAACTTATTTCTACTCAGTTCACAATGGATCTGTATCTGAAACAGAGAGAATGCAGTGAAATTTGGTATTTATTCATCTTGCATGTGAACAGCAACACTGTAATGAAAGGAAATTAGTTGCTGTTCAGACGTATGAAGAAAGGAAATGTACCTCTTCCTAGTAATGCACTGTGGTTAAAAGAAAACATATTTAGTGACTTGCTTTGTTAAAATTAGATGACTACATAAAAAGGTGTTTGAAAATTGAACATTTTTCTCTTCCTTTTTAGATACCTCCCATATTACCAAATATGAGAGCTGTGTTATTAGCGTCTAGCTTTAGGAAGTAATTTTTAAAGAAATCTCATGTTCTAAATTTGGGCTTTTCTTAGATTTGGGTAAAATGCAGTATTTCAGAGTAATTAATCTGTTTGTGTCTAGTTTATTCTGGGGACTATAGCCATATTTTTAAAAAGAAGCTATGAGGTCATAAGACTTTTATGAAATAGGCCATTGATGGAAAAAGCATAGGATGAAGCAGCATTCATGTAGGCAGTGTTGGGAGTGGATTTTCGCAGAGAAGCGGCACCCACACCAACTGTGAAGATCAGCGTGCTTTCCATTCCGCTGTCTTGGAGCGCTGCTTGGTAAGGAGATATCAGCTGCCAGTAATCAGGTATCGACACTTCTAAGATTCAGGGATTTTGGTACTGAGAGCTTAAAAAGTGTATGGCTTTAGTTCTTGTCTTCCATAAAGAGGAATCTTATTAGAAGTGGTTAAATTGTTCTCCCACGTTCTTTATTCTCTTTCTCTGTTAGCAGTATTAGTAGTCGTTTGTTGAATCCAGTCTGACAACAGCAAATGATGGTTGTGAAAGAGTCACATAGTAGTCTAGTACTAGAATCAGTCATGCAAGAAATTACTCGTTAAAGGGCATTGGAACATCTAAATATCCTATATTTGTGTTTTGAGGGGTGTACTGGCTTGTCCTGAGGATTGCCAGGTTGCAGTGTAGATGGATGGCTGTTATCTCAAACACAGAACTATAACTAAGAAGTTCAATATTGGGCTACTTGATAGGACAAGAATAAAAAAAGTAAGAATTAGAGAATTTTTTTATGATACTCTTTGCTTCCTTTTGTACAAGCTCTTTTTTAGATTTAAATTTTACTGGCAGTTTAACTTTCTCCCCTTGCCTGTTCCTTTCTTCCTGAGTCTCTCAGTCTGCTTTGGTTAATATGAAAGCAGTTTTATCCTATCTTGTAGTTCTCATAAAAAGCCTTGGTGGGGTTAAGTCTGTCTTTGCCAAAAGCAATCTGTATGATTTACTCAGTTGCTCTATTTTTAGATTTCTTCCTGCTTTGTGGGAGATGCAACAAGCAGAATCCTCATTTCTATGCAGAATCATAAATTCTGTAGCGTTTCTGGTGCATATGTTCCAAGTCAGGCAGAACGGGGAATTGTACCTTTGCCTGCTACATCCAAGCTGAAAGTTGGGCTCAGCAGGACACAGACATATGCTTTTCTTATTTCCCCTAGCTACTTTTGGATATCAGTGCTGGATGAATGCAACCTGTTTCAGAGCCTGAGAATTGTGAGGACTCAGTTGTCTTCTGTGCACTTCCCTCAGAACTCAGGCTACCTTAGAGAGAACCTTTGTTTTAGAATTTTTGTATCCTGAGAGGGCTAGAAATCATTGATATGTAGAAGGAACTGCAAACTTTGACAGGGAAAAATTGAAATGCCCCAGAGACTTGAGAAGTAACAGGGCACTGAAATGTGGACAATGTTTAGTGTGATTAGATACTTGTAAGTCTCTGTAAATCTGGTTCTCCCTGTAAATGAATGTCTTAAGCAGCCTGTGGTGATGAATAGGAGCATGGATAAGATTTCCATGCATGGAGTGGATTTGTCCATGATTTACTGAATACTGCTAAAATTCTCAGAAAGGAGACTTAGCGCTTTATTATGTAGCACTTAGCCCAGGAAATCACAGTCTTGACTAGAATCTCATGGGACTACCACAAAACAAATACAGAATGATAACTCTTAACCAAAAAAGCATTGTAGTAGATGCTTTCCAGACCACTGGAGAAAATGATATCTCAGAATGAAGTAGAGAAATTCTGGTGATTTCAGTAGAAGCCATTTCTTCCCCTTGCCATTGAGATTACAGCTTCTGTGAATCAAGCTGCATATCTACAGTTTTAACTTGCATTTATTGGAGATGCTTGCACCCAAGCGCCTGTAAAACTATTGAACAGCAAATTAATTTTTGATTCTTGTTGTAGAAAATAAAATGAATAACCACTTAAGCTTACAGAGTATTCATCAGTCTTGAACCTGTGAGCTGTAGGAACAAGTCTTGAAGGGCCCAAACAAATAGAGGACTAACATTCATATCTGTGAAAAGTCCTTAATATCTCAAGTCATTCACAAATTTGAGTACTACCTTAATCTGCTCCTGGGTTTGGTTTATCTCGGCTGGAGTCCTTAAGAAGTAAAATGATGCATAATTCAGATCCTGAATTCTAAAATACAAGCATTCTCCCTAAATACCATAAAACTACTTCTTAAGAGAATCCCTGGAAGCTTGTGCCATGAAAAAGTACACTATGTAGGTTCATATTTCAAGCACTTTTGAACATGTTTTACAAGTATCTGATGGCATGAATTCACAACTGCTGGTATACGTTTCTGTGGTGTCACTAGACTTTGGTTGTGTCCGGGTAAGTCTTCAGTGCTTATTATTATGTCTCTCTTGTATCTTTTCCATTATTAACAATCCAGCCTATGTAAATAATGACAATTTGAGAGAGAATTCTCGGTTTGGTTTTGCTGGTATTGCAATGATACAGCTTTTGTTGGCACCTGCCTTCTTCTAGTTAGACTGGCTATAGACTTTTGTTTGCTTCTCTTTCATACTGATAACATAAATAAGAATAAGCGTAATGTTTGCCAGAAGCAGAAGGTAATTCCGTAATTTTTTTAAAAAGTAGAGTTAGTTTGGTGCTCCATATGGTATTCTGTTTATGGGTAATCTGTAAAATACGCTCAAAGACAATCAGAAATATTTCTGAGATTTTTTCTTCTCATGTTTTCTTTTTGATTGATTATTTCATTTGAAAGACAGCTCTGTAGCAAGTTAAGTGCAGTTGTTTTCTGACTGTGCTGCTTCACGGTCCTGTTTCAGCTGAAAATCTGAACTGAAGGAAGAGCTGTATTTTTGTCAGTCTCCATGTGTTAATTCAAGCAACTGTTTAAAGATGCAGTTCCACAGCAAAAAGGCATTGGACTTTCTGGTGGAAAGGCTGAATAAGCAAACCTGAATTTATCTGCAGTAATAATTGTGATCAATTTCTCTGCCTGCTAAAATGACAGAGGTTAGATTAGCTTTGGGTTCTGCCAAATTGCGGCTTTTCAACGGGGCTTAGTAATATGTGTGTTCTGCCTGTCTGTCTGTCACACAATTTGATACATGTCAGGCTCTTGCATAATTGTTTCGTTGAGTAAATAGGGCACTCGAAAATGTGTCAGAGAGCATAGTCACTCTGCACACAGGCAGAGTGATCAACTTGATTATTTATCAGCCTCTTTGCTTTGCTGTTTTTATTAGGCTGTGGTTCGCCCTATATATACATAGTTTTACTATCAAAATGTATTCTATTGTTGTAATTCATATGCAGTTAAAGTTCATATGCAGTTAAAGTTTTAAACACTTAAAAGATGTTTTCCTTCCTGCTCCGTAAAAGGAAACTTTTGAACTAGATTGAAACTGCGTTTTTTACATGTAACAGTGCTTTCGGTTTACTTTAACATATGCTTAGTTTTGAAGAAATTTCTGTTTGCAGATGTCACAATGCTTCACTCCTGTGAAAGGTGTTTTGCTGGCTACAAAGTCTGCTGAAGATTGGTTGCTTAAGGCCCTTTTCACTCTACGAGTCAGGTTCTTCTTTTTAACCTTCATTGCAGATAAATTCATTCAACTGACACAGTTAACAAACCTTCAGCTCCTAATTATAGGTCTATCAACCAAAGAGTTATTTTTGAGAAGAATAGGATGCAAGCGATGGACCCTGTTGTGTGCAAAGCCACCATCACATGCAAAATTTTATTTGTGCAATTGTAGTGCTTGTATATTTGTGTATCTGCTTACATCTGCATGCAGAAACAGATCAGTTGCATTTTCTGTTTTTTAAAAATGCATGGCTCCAACACGAATCATATTTTATGGATGAAGTTCATTTGCATTAGGTTTAATTTTTGTTCATTTACCTACAATTATCATTGTAATTTCCTGAAAATTACAGTTTAGTCAAGAGGGACTTCAGGATTAATAATAGAGGGGTGAATGAATGCAGCATGTATGTTACTGTTCCAGCCATCTGCTATATGTTTATCCTGGGAGTTTCCACTCTGATTGAATCAGTACTGTCAACATTGTGGTCCCATTCAGTCTCTGACTACAGAAGTATAGAGAGAAATTCTACTTTTGCACATATCTGTGCTTTTCATGGTTAGGTAGCTTTGTCTGGTGTTACATGGTGTACCAGTCTGAGCTCCAAGGTTGCCCTACGTGCCTTATGTCTGTCTTCCAGTGTGGACGCTTTCTCTTAAATGAGCTTTTAAAATCTCAGTCATGATTCCTCTTTTTGGAAAAGTTGGATAATCTACTGTGCCCTCCAGAAAAATTAATTTCTTGATATAATAGAAGAGAAACAGACTTTGAACTCTCTGCTTGTGTCAGGACATACCAGGAAACTGCAATCTGTTCTGCTCCTCAGACAGTGGGAGGTAACTTCTTGTAGCTGGACAAAGTATGGAATTGCTTATGAATGCCATGTTTCCTACAGTAGGTGCAGGACAAAGTATGGAATTGCTTATGAATGCCATGTTTCCTACAGTAGGTGCATACATTCTTGCAAGGAATTATTGCTAGGGAGCACTTTGGGTAGCAACATTATGTCCGCACATTGTTGTTTTTTTGTTTATGGTTTGTTTTTTTTGTTGTTTGTTTGTTTGTTTGTTTGTTTTTTGCTCTGCTAGGGGTTTAGCAGAAACAACTTGCACATCAGATTTCAGGGGAAAGTTTGGTCTCCTGCCAACAACTTCTATCCTTTAAGGGGACAGGAAGAAATTCAACCATTATAGCATTATTCTAAGGGATAAGGAGGAAGTCCCTCAAAACCAAGGAGCCTATAAATATACCTAAGAGTACATAAACAGCGAATATTTCAACTCAGAGTCAAAAAGTATGTAATTATGTTTTGGATTGTAAGCTCATCTCTAAAGTTAGTTGTGTAGCTGCCATGTACTTAGAAGTTGGTTATTCTCCTGGCACATTCATTGAGAATTGGGCTTTTTAATTTTATTTTTTCTTTAGTCTAGCAAGTGTTTAGACGGAACAAACACAATGGAGCTGACTTCACAAATCACAGTCGTATAGCATTTTGCCACTGATTATTATCATGGGTTTCCCCATTTTTTGCTATGTAGAATTTACTGATTTGTTCTTGTGATGTCTTTTCTCCCAATTTTTTCATATTTTCTTCATGTAGTTAAATGTTTTCTAAGTCACATAATGGAATTCTATTGTAATAGAAAGTTATTATCATGATTAAAATATCTGATGAAGTTATTTTCTTGGTTTTCCACTCTGTCTGATATTTCACTTCTAGAGGTTCTCATGATTCACTTTTGACATATTAACACTTCTTTTGCATGTGATGCAGAAGCTGAAGGTAATACAATAACTGTGAAAGCAAACACATAGTTTGCAGTAAAACTTAATATTTTATAGCTTTCAGTTAGAAGAAAAAAACCAAATCATGTTTTTTATAGCTATATGAAAAGAAGATTTAAGTGTTTCAACTCTTAATTTTCACTGTGTTATTTGCCAGCTGGGGATTGGTTTACTTTTATTTTCATGATAAAAGCAAGTTTATATGAAGTTTTCTTGCAGCTGGCTATTTTTGGTTCTATACAAATCCTTGCTGCTTCTAGAAAATATACACTTGATTACAAATAAATGCTGTCATACTTATCATAAAGCATCATCAAAAATCTAGGTGGCCAAGAATGCATTAGGTCAAGAAAGAAACAACTTGCAAAACTTGAAACAAAAACATACCGAAACAATTACCAGATCATAGCTGGAAAACTCACGAAATTGCTTAGATTCAAGTTTCTTAATATAAGATTGACACTCTTTTGTAAAATTCAACTTGCTTTAATTGCTTTTTTCCAACTTTGTGTTTATTTATGTAGTTTGCCAGGTAGTGCAGCAATTATTAGAATTGTCTGGTTTCAAATATTCTGCTGGTGAAATAATGTCAAGAACGGCTGGGCCATGTTAAGGGTAACTGATTCTCATGATAACTAAATGTTTTTTTTCTTTTATTTTAGTGTGCTCTCAAATGAGAGCACTAGTTTAGCTTGGGGAAAGCTGCATTAGTGTAAGTATAGAGCTAAATACTATTATAAGATTCAGGAACTTTTAACTTATTTCCTAATAAGAAGAATATTCTTTAATCAGCAGAAATACGTGCTGAGATATGCATGTGTGCCTTCTCTTT
This sequence comes from Platysteira castanea, assembly GCA_013397175.1. NCBI lineage: Eukaryota > Metazoa > Chordata > Aves > Passeriformes > Platysteira > Platysteira castanea. The sequence continues at coordinate 356,057 of VYXC01012384.1, forward strand.
AGCCCACTTTCCTGATTTTTGCCTTAAGGATTCCTAAGAAGTATTCTTCCATTTCATGCAGACTAAACATTTCTTTGCAACAACGTCTTTTCTGTGCAAAAATCTTTTTCTGTCTGCCTCCTTAGCAGCATTTTTTTTAAATGTAAAAATATAAATGAAAAAAAACCTAAGGGGAAAATAAGAAAAAGTCTCAGAAAAATTATTAATGCCAAATACATTCCTATAACAACATAAAGGCAAAGAAACCAAGTAGGATGTGTAATCTGTTTGGAGAGGAGTTGTATTTCTTGCTTTAGCCTAACTTCTGGATGGTCTCTTCAGACTCTTGCAAACTGTAGACCAGAAAAGACCTTGGTCTTAGCACAGGTTGTGCAGGTGGCAGCAGGAACACCTCATAAGCACTGTCTTCCTCATCAGCTGCAGTCTTGTACTCTATTGTCACACTGTTCTCAGGGAATTGTCGCACTGAATCTCAGTGCACTATTTTGTTCTGCAGGTGCAGATTAAAAGCTGGCAAACCTGGTGCAGGAATGGTAAACCTGTTAGGTGGTGTGGGAGACTGCACTGCTGTTCTAGGCTTTACAGAAGAACTTGGGAGAAGCATCTTTTCCTTGAGACTTCAGCAATGGGGTTGTTAGCACTTCTTTCTCATGCTTATTTGAGAACAGTGAATGTTTTAAAGTAACTGTCATGCAGTGGGGCATTATAGATATACAAAATGCAGAAGAACGTGGAATTTTGTTTGCTTATTTTCAGCTGATTGTTGGGCCTGTTACTTTTCATGCCCTATATCCCATGTGAACTCTAAAAGGAGTCCTCCTAAAGCACCAATTACAATTTCTCTTTCCTACAAATACACGTGTAAAAATGTAGTGACTTTTTTCCGTGAATGACAGCAGTCATTTCTGACAGTAATTGCTGCTTACAGTTTCTTATAAAAGTATAAGACGCTGTATATGCTTAATTATATAGAAATATAACATTGAAAAGTGTGTTTTTTCAAACTGTAGCATGGAGCTGATATGTCTAGTTGGTGGGGAAATACAGTAATAGCTAAAAGGAATGTGTTATTAATAAATCTGAGGATCTGTAAAGACATTCTTGCAAACAAATAATTTTCTGTTTGGAATTTTGTTTTCATTTTTGTTCTTGGATTCTTTTCTAGTAGACATCATGTGAAAATGTGCTAATTTACCCTGGTATGAAGACAGCTTTGAGTACATAAACGCAGTTTTGTGTTTATCTGAAATTAAAAGAAGAGTTAAGCATTATGCTCAGATAGTTCACTGCACAATTAACACGGATTTTTAAGTATTGATATCTTGTAAGAGTACAAACAGATATTCTTCTCCATTGGAGCTATTAAGCACCATCCAACCAGTATGTTATGAGCAGTAAATGAATAAATGTTCTACTAGCCTGTAGGATAATGCCATTGCTTACAACTTTGTGATGTATTACATGTTTCTTGATTCCTGAATAAGCTATCACAGGCTGCTCTGTGCCTGTTAAATGAGTATGTGCTATGAGAAGACGCAACTCTATCCTGGAAACATGACTTCATTGTTACTGGTAATTTTCTGAATGTTTGTGACAATACAGGGCTGTCTTTTTTCTTCATTTTCTTTGTTATTTTTATTTGATAAGCTTCTGATACTAGTAGTGTGTTCCTTATACTTTCTATCACTGGTACTAGTGAAGAATGAATTGTTCTATGATGATAGTCTGAAATGTATAAACATTTGGGATGCTGCATCACATCTGACTTTTCTTGAAAATAATTTTCTTCCATTTTATCATATGTCCACAGTGGAGATGGGGGAGAAGGAGGGAGGGAAACTCTCCAGATTGAAATGCAAGTCTCTGTGTAGGCTTTTAATTAATTTCCCAAGAGAATGATGTTGCAAAAAGGATGGAAGAGAAATGCTGCTAATGGTCCTAGTTGTGACACAGGGGAATATAGTGATGAACTTATAACCTGCAAACAAAATGGGGGCCTTTTGTTAGGGATGAGCTGCATTTGGGAGCTGAATTTTGTGTTTACTATAATCAAGATCCCAAACGGACAAACCATCCTCATTCCAGCCTGGGGTTGCCTAGTCTATCAAAGGAGCAGATTTACTCCATACTCAGAGCAGCTACTGGCCAAGCAACAGAGATTTTGCACATCATGAGAAGAGACTCCATGATTCATCAGTGTAGTCATGGGACTGGTGCTGGCAGCAGAGAGCAGTCCTTAGATGTGCTTGAGGGGGAATGAAGTGTAGACAGTCTTGGACATGCAAAATTGTGTCAAGTAAACTTTTGAACTGCTGCCTTTGCTGCCTGTGATCATATGGCAGGATTTGATTTTCTGGTTTTTCTGTTTATTTTGGTTTGTTTTTTGTTTTTTTTTTCCATTGCATGAATAAAAATGTTAAAATGACTTGATTCAGCTTTGCACATAACTGCACTTAAGGCTATGAGTCATGTGTCAGGACTAAGCAATACCAGTCCTTCATGGCTCTCTGTTGTGCATTGTGCTGCTTAATTTTTCAGCTATGTAAATATTTCAGTCACTTCATGCTGAATGGCTGTTTTTCCTTCTTCCAAAGACCTTAGCATTTATAATTAAATTAAGTTTTCCAGGATGGTTTTTCCAAATTGATCTAGATGTTGGAGTGTCCGGGATGTTTATCTTCAGCAGGCTCTTTGAGAAAACACCATTTGTTGTATATTAATAGTAAATGCTTTGACAAGAGTAATTAATAACATTAGGAGTCTCCAAGGAGGAAAGGTATAAATATGCCATAGTCCAGGTTGGCGCATGGGCTTCTGAAGGACAGAAGCTGTGGGGAGGGTGTGGGAAGACACATCACTGTGAAAACTCACCTCACTCGGAGTCTGGGAGGTACAGGATAGATGTGTATGGTCTTGTGCGGCGGAGCTTAGGCTGAGCTTTGAAGGAGTTTCTGATAAAGCTTATCACCAACTGAAAACAAAGTACTTTTACATATTGTCTGGAAGAAGGTTTTTGGCTGTATCAAGGAAAAAATATCACCGCAGTAGGAAAATATATGATATGCTGGAAGAAACTGTCATCTTTTTCTATGGGTACTTGTTTCTGGAATAATCCTTCTGCTGAGATGGGCTCTAGTCCTCTGTTTTCAGGCGCAAATGAGGATCATAAGCAGCTCTACCAGATGCGTGGTGTTTTTCTGTTTCGTGAAGCATGGGGAGACTGATAAGACATCACTGACTGACTCCAGATGTACTGTGGCAGTAGCACTGTGTGCTTGGGTGGTGTACAAATCCCATGTCATTAAATGGTGGCAATAGCAGTGTAGTGATGTGAAAAGAAATTTGTGTGCTTCAAAATGATCCATCCTGTGCTAAGATAATACACAGTACGACCTGGCAATAGACTGGTATAAAGCCTTTCAAGCAGTAACTCAAACTAAAAACCGATGGGTGAAGATTTTGGTATTTTTCTTCTGAGCCTTTCTTGAAAGGTATCCTGTCCTCAGCTGTGTGCTTTGACAGAGGCAAATAGAGCGATGAGTCTTTACATTTGTTAGGCCTTTTAAAATACATGTTTATGGATGTTAAGCAAGCATAGCTGCGTGATGAAAAGAAAATGGCTTACAAGAGTGTTGGATGGCATTAGAGACTTGGAGGATCAAGTCTCTAGTCTTATTGCTGGAAAAGTAATCTATTCTGTACAGGTGAACAGCCCTGGTGATGAAATGATGCAGATATATGGAGCAGAGGACAGACTGGGGGAAAACTTGTTTCCCAGGGATGGACTGCAACTCATGAAGTCAGGGTTGAATAGTTTTCCATGCAGCAATAAATAAGACTGTCAAATCATCCTAATAGTTTCTGAAGAAGCAAAATTTCAGAATGAAGCAAATTATATTTAATACATCAATTCAATGACTTCATGTGTAGCATGTGTCCCTGAATTTGTTATAGAAGAGATGAAACAAAAAATTACAGTTTTACAGTATCTTTAATTCTCTTCCTTTCATATGTTCTGGTGCAGTCACTACTTCACTGTCAGAGGCTGTATTATTTCATCTTCCTCTCAGTGTTTTGTGTTTGTATTGGCCAATTTAAGATGCCAACTTTTCTGCCAGTTCTCTTTGCTTTCATTAGATCTGAAAATTTAATAATCCAAACAGAGGATGTTATTAATTAGCATAGTCTTTTTCAAGATGACCTATAGAATCTATACTTAAAGCAAGCATACTGGTTGCAGATTTATTAATTAAATTTTTTAAACCTAATTCTGGTAACTCCTGCTCCAATTATAACTTAGACTAGTGGTTTTCTCCTAGGAAGAACTGTATAATAACTCGGCAAATGATGAATCAGTTGATTTATTGGAAACCAAGGGCAGGTATGTTAAAAAGATACTTCTAAAGGCAGTAAAAGAAGGGATGCCCAATAGCAAAGAGCTTGAACTTCTGAGGTTTGGTGTGTTTTTCTTTCTTTTTGTTTTTTTTTTTTCTGTATTTCTAGATGTCTCTGCTCTTGATCATCTATTTCTGCTGGTATGGCTTGTTTGCTTTCTTTCCTTGTGAAGTTTCTGATGTACTGAAGTTTTATTTAGCCACCACAGTCTGCTTTGATGCACTTCCTTCAACATGTTATTAGATACTGAAAACTTTCTGATCTTAAACAGCTTGTCTTGTCTATTTTCACTACAGAGTACGCCAAAATAATCCAATTGAAGTATATTTACACTTACACTACCTTATTTATGAAGTCAGAGATTAGGGGGTTTTAGGTTTCATTCTTCCTATTTTAGTAGGAAGAATTATAGAATATAGGCATTTTAGTAGGAATTAAAAATAACTCGAATATTCTCAGTCACGATTATTCAGTTTAATCATGACTAAGTCATTATAATTTATCACCTAAAAAAATCATAATACCAAGAGACTTCAACCTGGCAATAAATATTATGGATGTAGTGCATTAAATAAATATTATGGATGTAGCACAGTATAGCGTAGCACAGCATAGTTCGTTGCAAATCCAATTCTCCTCTGCTTCCCAGAGATGGGAGTTCCTTGAGGATTTCTTTTTAGCGCTCTCTCATCTCCTGTCATGTCTTGATTTGGAAAGTAATTTTCGCAGAGCAAAACTTCTGGCTGGACTATGCCTTTACTTTTCCCATTCCTCAGATGATAAGCAGGCTTCTTTGAACTGCATAGAGTTGAGTGTAAATGAAAACAGTCTCTGGACTGCTTTAATTTTCATTGAGGATCTGTGGTGGCCAATGCACTGAGTGTAAATATGAATTTTACCCCTTTTCCTCTGCTTGTGCTGGGCTAGGATGGAAGACTTAGCCTCCAGCTTAATGATGCAAAAATTCTGAGCATCTGTTTTGAAGTGACCATAGTGTTGAAAGAGCCATTTTCAGTGTTGTGAACTGGTTAACATGATTGGGATATTTTCAGCCAATTTTTGAACTTTCAGTAGAACTCCATGGATCACGGATTGCTAAGTACAATGGTGCTACTAGGTGAATATAGAAACAAGTTAGGCCAGCTGTAATGGCGGTTAGAAAACATCTGCTAAAGCAAGGCAATGGTAAAGATAACACAACTGAGTTGAGAGGAAGAGGCTCAGGGGAGATCCTATCACTCTACAACTCCCTGAAGGGAGGTGGTAACCAGGTGAGGGTTGGTCTCTTCTCCCAGGCAACCAGCAAGAGGACAAGAGGACACTGCCTTAAGCTGCACCAGTGGAGGTTTAGGTTGGACATTAGGAAGAAGTTCTTCCCAGAAAGAGTGATTGGGCATTAGAATGGTTTACCCGGGGAGGTGGTGGAGTCTGTCCCTGGAAGTGTTTAAGAAAAGACTGGATGTGGCACTCAGTGCCATAGTCTAATTGACAAGATCGTGTAAGGTCATAGGTTGGACTCAATGATCTCAAAGGTCTTTTCCAACCTAGTTGATTCTGTGATCAGTTGCCAATTTATGAACCTTTCAGAATGGCAATTTTCTGAGGTTTAAGTAATAAGTTTCAGACAGCTTTTGGATCTTCCTCTACTTACTCATTTTCCTCCAAATATTACATTATAAAAGCAGTCTGATATTTGATGACCTGGCTGGAATGCAGGAGTGCGTCACACAGATTTTGTCTCTGTGGCTGAATTTCACAAGGTAGAACTAAGTGGAATATGAACTTCATAGTACTGCCTCTACAGTTTGCATATTTCATGATCAAAGGGCAGATAGAATGTCAACAGGCAATATGGAAGGAGGCATAATAAATGTATTACAGCACTGTCAGGGATGACTCTGGAGATTTTGGTGAGGAGGGTGGTGTTGTCTCTCTCAATAGCTCCTAACAGACTGGAATGAAGTTGTGTTCTCCATAAGCAGAAGTGTAATAAAATATAGGCATTCTAAAATTTGTTTATTAAAAAAACCCTACAACAACAACAAAACCCCCAACACTTTAGGAGTGTGAGATTTATGAATTTTCTAATATTGTGTATTAGAAATACAGCATGGTAATGAAAGAAATTTACAGAATAGAAAGAAGCTGTAAATAAAGGTGATGAATAGGCACTGAGTGTGTTTCATTTGTTTTATTTTCATGGTTTCAGATTAGCTGGCTCACATATTCATGAAATAAATTGCATTTTCTGAAGAGATCTTTAAATAAAGCAGTGTAAGGGAGTGTTGGTGGCAAAGCAGGGGAAGGCTAGGATGAGATGAAACCAAAGAAGTGGGCACATTGAAACAAAATGATTATGTATATGTGCATATTTTTTCATTTAGCTGCTTTTTTCTTGATTTGGAAGCCTGTTTTCAGATTGTGAATGAAGTTTCACTGGGTTGTGTTCCTTTTTGCTAAATTTGGCTTTTGATGAAATAGAAGGAAGGCAGCATGATATCCAGTTGGTGGGCTACTTTATATGCATGGATTTATTGTTTCTTGATGTGATTGAATGCATCAATACTGAGATACCAAAATTATGATGCTGTCTTGATCCAAAGCCCACTGAGCTGAACAGGGAAGAAAACAGAATGATGAGGTTTTGGTCAGGCCAGAAAACTGCCCCTTGTAAGCTTAAAACGCAGAAGTTTTCCCACTGACCTAATGCAAGTAGATCTGTCATTACACTATCTTGGCTCCAATTACAGGAGTTGTTGGAGGTATTATTGCTCTGTTTCTACTGCGTGTGTTATTATGCCAATTGTAGTGTAATCCCCATCCTCATACACTGTCTACTAAACCATGGTGATCTGTGTGATGTGGGTTAATTGAAGGGAAAGGAAGTCCTGTGAATCAGCGGTAATAGGCATTAGCAGATTATAATGTTTTATTGGCTCCTCATTACACAAGCTTTGAAATCTGAAGAAGACTTCCTTCCAGAGGTGAGGGGGCTGGGAAGAAGGATCTGCATTTCATATCAGCTGCCACACCAAGCTACCCTCAGGCTAGCATATTTTCCCTTCTTTTTTTTTTTTCCCCCCCCTTTTTTTTTTTTTTTTTTTGGTTTTTTTTTTTTTTTTTTTTTTTTTTTTTTAATCTCTCTTTGTCTTAAAAGCTGGTTAATTTATTTTTTTTTGTGTTGTAGCACTATTAATTTTTGCCTATTGGAAAAGTTTGAATGCAATGTGTGTTAAAAAAAGGCAATGGTTTTATTTTGGATAAGGGCTCTTACTGTTGGGGGAGGCTAAAGAAAAGACATCCTGTAAGTGAATTAGGATTCATCAGTTTTAGTGACTGGCATGTTTCTTAATAACCCTTTGCTCTAATTGGCATTTTAATTAAAGATGACATTTTAATTGGTTATTTTACCAATTTAGCTTGGTTATTAGCATCAGCTACTTCTTTCATTACAGAGGATTTATCTATGCCATCTCAATATCCATACTAGATATTTTAAAATAGTATTTTGCTGTTCTGACAAAACTGAAATACTTTTTTCTTGCTCCTCCAATGCACTTCCTAGTGCTTGTGCTAGTCTGCAGTGTTTGCCATTGAAAAAAGTGGACTTAATGTATCATAAATAGTGCAGATGAACAATAAAAATATCTCAATAGCAAATAACTATAAATTAATTATCACTGTTAGTACATTAAGTCTTTAAATGTAAGCCAACTGTGCAATATTAATTATAGTCTACCTGCCAGGTGTTGTCTAGCTATTCATTTTTCAGACATTTGAAATATAGTCTCATAATTGTTTCCTTCACTATTCTTATTCCATCTCGGTTTTGTGTATGATTTTAGTTTCATATTTGGAATTTTATATGAAGGTAAATAGAAAACATACTCTTTAACTCTGAGATATGGTAATAGGATATCCGTCTAGAAAGCAGGAGAGTGCAAAATATTCATTGGGAACAAAAAATGCCCATAAGTTCTGCACAGAAACTTCAAAAACCATCCAAATAACAAAATAAAACCAGGATGGGGCAAAGATATGTGCTTAATAGGGTTTAATAATATTGAAATTTTCATTTCTCTTTGAAAAAAGATCCTTGGGTTGATTAGGAGAGCTAGAAGCTTCAAAGAAGCCCACAGGAGCTCAGCTGGGGCCTTGAATAGGCTTTGAAAATCCAAGCCTAAGAACATTTACCCTCAGCAGCTTTAGGGTCTCCATTATTATATTTTGCTTTTTAAGTAGCTGTCATGTTGTTGTCACCACATTGTGCCACAGAGGATAGAAGTGTGGATGAAATGATTGTCTATTCTCTAAGTACGCCTTTTGAGAGCTAATTAATATTAAGCACTTGAAAATTGTCTGGCAAAGGGCACGAAATAAATGGAATATATGAGAAAAAGTTTTTTATCATGAAAACAGTAAACCATTTTAAAATACTTGTGCAAGAGAACTAAGGGCTCCTCTAAGGTGCCAGATTGACAACGCTGCCTGATCCTGTACCCACGGAACATATGCACCGTGAGCAGCAGTACAGCAAGTTATCCTGCCTGTGCTTCTGCCCTGTCCTAGATGGCCTGCCTCCAGCTTCCAGCTTGCCTTCTGGCTCTGCTAAAACTGACATTTAGTACCTGCTTTTGTGATCATAGCTTTTTTTTGTTTTACTATGGGCAGTTGCCTGCTGTGAACAGGATGGAGACTATCTTCTCTCCATTTTGTTTTTCATTCTGTGCTAATGAAGGACATGGTGTTAAATGGTTTATTTAGCACAACAACAGTTTTTATATAAAGGAAAGAGAGCTCACGAAACAAGGTGAAGAAATGTGAATCTCATGGTCATTGTCATTAATTCTTTCATCATTTCATGTGGAGATAGAAAATTGTGTTCTTGTAAGTGCAAATGGCTGCTAAGATGCTTCTTAGCCTGATTATAGGAGCTGGACCAGAAAGTGGTTTGCTTGTAAAACATCAGCATTGTTTTGATTATGTTTTATTTTTGAAAATATTACACAGAGAAATGTCACTGTAAGTACTTAATAAAAACAATTTCAGGTCATAAATATTTTGAGTCTCTGCATATTGACTGTGTTATGCTACTAACATTTGTTGTAAACTTCCCAGATAAGCTTTGTTACTAGTCCAATTTTTGTATGGCAGTCATGGAAATGGCCTATGTTTATTTGTTTCAACTCATGGCCTATTTGTTTCAACTCCTTTTATTAAGAGGTGAGAATAAAAAAGGGGTAAGGGAGGGGAGGCACGACATTGTTCCTTTGCTCTTACAAATTAGTAGCATATTCAAGGTAAATAAGTACGTTCATAATACAGAGATGCTACACATTTAACCAGATTTTTAAAATTGCTTGACTTTTTTTTTTAACATTTGTGAATAACAGTTGCTTTTATGGCTCATCAGAAGAGAGCATGATCTTGCTCTGGGTGATGTTTTCTTCATGTATTAGTTGAGATATATTTAAAGCAGAATGTAATTGTTCTAGTTGAAGGTATTGATATTTAGTGTGGGTGTCCGGCACTGCAATGGAGTGCTAATAAACCTTGCTGATCTTAGAGCAATAAGTTCCTCTAGACCATAAATACTAGACGACGATTTGAACTTACTGAGAAGTTATGTATAGAGATATCTAGCTGAGAGAGTTAGGGATGGCTTTTTGTTAATATTTGTTTACAGTATAGTTGAGTATATGTTTTATTGCTTACAAATCTTACTTATCCATCCTTATCTCAAACTCTTATGGAGCACACAGCTTTTTGCTTGCTTCAGTTACACTGAATGATCAGGTCATGAATTTTCACAATGATTCTTGTGCAAAAGACTGTGTTCTGCTTCCTATTATCTAGGAATGTTGTGTGCGTAAATGCTTAATTTCTGAGTTAGACTGGTTTTCTTTCTGCTGTTGTTTTGGAGACAGCTTATTCAAATGCTTCCGTAACCCCAAATGTTTCACAGCTTTCCCTTTTATTTCTGTACTCCAGGGTTCAGTATTAGAGATGCACTTTCTATCAGAGGACGTCTGGGCAAAATAGTCTTGCAGCCAATCAATACTGCTCCTAATCTGGCAGGATAAAGCCGTGTGTTCCCTTCCACTCCAGGGGACTGCCTGTGCAACTCCCCAGTGCCTGCCAAGACCAGACTTGCCTTGTTGATGCAGCAGTATGGGAAATTAGGCAGTGGGCTGCCAGACAAGTAAAGGCAAAGAGGCTCAAATTAGACAGAGATGTTCTTGATTTATGGTGCCGAGAAATACAGAAAGGTCTCTTTGTCTGAATTGCAGTATCTGAGCTAGCTTGGTAGGCTGCATGGTAATACTTGTCTGTGATGACAGCAGGCATCTAAACATGCCGGGGGTTTAACGCTCTCAGGCAAGTGCTTTCCTCCGTGTATTGGTTTCTGGTAAGGATGAGCTGTCACCACTCGATGTGTGTAGAGAACAGAGGTCTCCTGAGATAAGGCTGTTCATTATGCTTCCTGAAGAACTGTTAAATTTCTATCACTGCGATGTGATCCACGCCTTGGGTAAAGACATTGTTTTCTGAGCCTGTTCTTCTGTCCTAACCTCTACTCGTATTATGCTATTTATTTTTTCTTTTTAAATTTACAAACAGCAAGAATGTAGAAATACATAAGTAGTAATAATTCAGTGTTTTCATGCAGAATCTCACAGTGACATGATGAAAAATCATGCAGTCTTACTGCATCACCTGGTATGTATAAGCCTTTGTAAATTGAGACATCATATCACGTTGCTTTGTACAAATTTGCTGAATTCGGGAAGCAGTGCTCTGTATTTAAAAACAAATCAGTACTGTACCAGTATTTCAACATGTTTGTTAGTATTGTCCAGTAAAAACTGTAACAATCTTTATTTTGGTTGAAGCTGTTTAGGCTGCTCCATCTAAATTACTAAAAGAAAAAAAATGGTTTAGTTACTGGAAGGTAACTGAGGTACAATATAAACATTGAGATTTTGTAGCTACCTGAGATCTGTGTGCATTCTATTTAATGCCAGACATTAAATTTTTGTGTAAATTTACATTGAGTGTGTAAAAAAAAAAGTGTGGAGTATTTTTCTACATAAAAATAATATTTTGTGTATATCGGCCATATTTTTAAATGCAGCAATATGTTCAGGATTACCCTTTTACTCTGAAATGTTATTGGCTGTCAAAAATAATAGGACTGGGACATCTTTTTAGGGTGAAACTTTTTAATATTTGTACACAATTATATAATGCAACTAATTACAGAAAGTTCTTCAAATAGATATTATTTCTGTGATAGAGTACATAATACATTTTACAAAACTGTTTCAGTCTTCTTTTTGCCAGTCTGAGCATCTGGTGAACAAAATAATTAAATTTGAATTTTTAATTTCAGAAACCAGATTTTCTTAAAATGGATATTCAGCCCAGCTGCTAAATCTCTCTTTTGGAGTTTTTTCTTACCTGATTTCTGATTATGAAAGGCTAATGGTAAATTTGGATTATTATTCAGATGAGATGCAAATATTATCCAGCGAAACACTGTTCGCAGTCTGTGTGTGTTTGATCACACAAAGCAATTGTGCTTATTTTGTCAGTGTAGATGATCTCTGACCTTTGCATTTCTTTATCTTCAATGATACATATTCTGTGTGTTGATTCCCAGTAGTGTCTGGGAGACTGACAATATTTAGATGTAAATACAGCAGTGCAAGCAGTGCACATTTGTGGTCTAATTCAGCAGAGTGTTAGTGGCATGAATCACATTTTAATAATTGGGAGGGCAAATTGCAAGACAGCTGTCTCAACAGCGAAAATAAGAATTGTTTGCATTGATAATTAGCATTTCTTTTTTCTTTAATTATTGCACGTTTCAAACAGAGTTAATTTTTTGGCACTTTTTGAGGGGTTGGAACATGTGTTTGTTTAAAAAGAGGAATAGAACCTCTCGTAACTCACCTCGACTGAGTTGTAGATCAGTGTCATCATCAGTTTTAATTATTAATTATTCTTATGTCAACATAAAAGTTTTACATTGATTTTCCACCCCATTCCATCAGGACGGGAGGGAGAAAGGAGAGTTTGAGCATACAGCTGTATCGTGCTTAATTTTCAGCTGGTCTTAAAATCACAGCATAGGTCCTGTAGTTAACTTGGATGAAGGAGGATTAACAACAAGCAGAAATTCGCTGTTACAGTTTAGTTTTCAGGATCTGAGGAAAGTTTGCACTACTATATGATATTAAAAATTGCTTAGACAGGAGGAAAAAATCAGAAGTCCTTAAGACAATGTAATTCATGCAGTAAATAGTAGAAGATATTACAAATGGTATTATAAAACATGTTGCAAACTGAGCCTTTGATTTAAATTTCTTTAATCTCACTGCGTGACAAAGAATCAGAGAACCTCTAAGTATAAATGCAGGATATGGGTGAGGAGGGAACTTGTAGCTAGGTCAGGGATCCATGTTACTCAGATCTAAGGAGTGGTATTTACACAGGTAGAAGTCATAAGATTGTCCCACTTATTGTTTTTTCAGGGCAAGTAGCTTGTATGATGCGATGAGGAGATCGGCAGTGTTATATTACAGAAACAGGCCAAGCTACGTCTACTAAGAAGAGACTATGACAAAAAATTGTTCTGCATATTAAGAGGCAAAAATACTCTCAAAGCTGTTTCAAAGGTTTAAAAGAAAGTCGTGAAAGGCCTACTTTTTGCCTTCATGAGTGTCCAACTTCTGGCCGGGACAGAGTTAATTTTTTGCAGTAGTTGAGGAGATATGAGTAGGAGGTCTGTCTATATCATCTCACATTCATTGTCTGGGTTTTGGAAAAGGGACTCTTGCTTCTGAGAAGGACGTTCCTTCCAGTAGGACAAAATGTGGTGGAGAAGAGTTGATTGGTATTTGATTATTGTTGCAGGCTTTCTGTTTAAATCCTTTTGTTGTCTTATACCTTTTCCTATTAATACTGTTGCTCTTGCTGTTCACTTTCTTATCTCATTGCTCCTTCTAGTAAATGGTTCTTATCTCAACCCATGGTCTATGACTTTTGGCCTTCCAGTTGCAGGGGTAGAGGCAAGCAAGTGAGGAGTGGTTTTAGCAGGACTAAATTGGAGAATATCACTCATAAACTACAACAAAGCTTATTGTTGACTTGAGTAGATATATAATACATTTTCTTTAACATAAACAAATGAAAAATAGGGCAGAGTTTGAAGTACTTGAGAGGTGTATTTGTGCCTTTTGTACTTAAAAGGAATCAGATAAGTTTTTGTGACGCTACTGAGAAACTATCTGCCAAGTCAACATTAAACTTTTAAGAAAGAAGTGGTATAGCTCTCAGTGAAGCAATTGTTGTAGGCAACTTTTTGTGAAAGGAGCAGATACATTTCCCCTAGAGTAGCTCAGTTATTGTGGCAGCCAGCATTTTCACCCGTGACAAACCAGAAAAGATCAGTTGTTCCTGCACATCCACTTTGAATGAAGAGATGGCTGGTAGATTACTTGTATGGGATTATTCTGGTAGGACTTGGTCAGATGTGCAAGTGTGTTTAGACATTGTTGGTTTTTTGGGTTTTGGTTTTTGGGTTTTTTCAACTGGCTTCCTAGCATTCGTTTGAATGTATGAGCGTCACGTATTCCATCCCTTAAGATGCGTAGTTTGAAGGAAAAGATTCCTCTCACCGGATTTCATACATACAGCCAAAGTCTGTGCATTCCAAAGCCACTTAGTTCATGATTCATCTTTAGGTCATGATTCATCTCAGCTAGTTTAGATGAGAAGAATTCCATTCTATAAATGCCTATTTATTTTCTCAAACTACAGAGAGACTACCGAGTCATGATTTTAGACTTACGCAACTGTGTTTGTTCAGATGAATCCAACCCAAGACTGTCTCACAGACACAGGGTAATTTGGTGTACCTAGTGATGCAAATCTCTTTACAAGTGGAGTGTGATGGAGTTCTTTGAGTACATTACTGTCTTGAGACATAATTTATGCGTTCATGAGTGGACATGTACTCTAGGTAGACACAAAGACCTATACTTCCCGTAATAATTATTTCCTACGTGTTACCTTAAACCCTTTTTAGTTTTACATTTTCAGTAACGCTTAGGACTCTCTAGATATTCCTGTATTTCCAGTTCATGTTATTGTTAGTTAAAGCTCTTTTAATGTAACCTGTGAATGACTTCGATCTTTGAGATTCTTGGGAACAACTGGTAGACTACTTTGACATCTTAAAATGCAGTTGTATATCTGGTACTCTCAAGGTCTATTTGAGTTTCACTTGAATGGACTGAGACCTAAGATAAGTCAAAAATCAAGGTTTGCTTAGATACTCATATTAATAAAAGAAGATTTTTAATGTGTTCAAACTTGTGAGGTTACAATCAGTATGTAAAAATATACCGAGTGAGCAATTATCTGTGTTGGTAAATATTGATACAAATTGCTTGAAGAATGTAAAATTCAGCTTAAATTTTAAAGTCGGTATACCCATCCTTTGAGAAACTTCTTAGAGGATTCATCTCTATTGGACTGTTTAATATTCTCATGTGGCAAGCACTGTGAGCTGTGTCACTTGGGAATTTAGAGTAATACCAGAATAAAGCATTAGAAAATACAATGTAGTAATGAATTCTGCACGAAGCCATTTACCCCGGAGGTCTTTCCCAGCCCATATTTAAACTAGCCTGTGATACGGTGATTCTGAGGAGAAGCTTCTCTCATCAAAGGTCATCTTTTTAGTTCATGGTTAAGACAGCACCACCTACTGATGCTTTTTGTCTTCAAATATTTGAAATATTTTGTCGCTCGGCTCTTTCTCTAAAAAATATTTATAGTCCTTTTGCATCCTCTTTCCCCCCCTCTCTTTACCTCCTTCACCCACCCCCAGTCAGTGGTCTCATTTACTCAATTATCTCTCTGCTCTGCAGTCTCTAGGAGCTGTTGTTTCAGCCACATATTTGTTTGAATCAACTGATTTAATTTCAAGAGACTGCTCTGGACACAGATTGAATACTGAGGTAACAGAGCACTGTTTGCAATGTTTGATCAGCACCTATGCATAATTTCTTGTGATGAGCATGGGGTTCACCTGGAAAGGCTGCCACTAAACAAATACTGAAAGAATTAATTGGCAGCTTTTGAAGCACCTGTGAAATTGTCTGTGAGCATAGGTAAGATTTTTTGCTTTATCACTTGTAACAGACATTGAGTTAAACATGTTTTGAAAATGCAGCTGGATCTTTTATCCAATTGAGTTATTTAGCAAGTCTTGATAGATTAAGAGAGGCTGTGTAATTTAATGGTATTCTTAAGTTTTAAGGATTTAGATTTATCAAATTGGAGAGTATAAGTTCTTATTTCCAGTAAAATAGGGGAGGTGGATTTAATTGTTTCATGTTAAGAATAACTGGTGAACCTTCAGTATGTTGCTTTTGTGTTTGAATATATAAATTTCTCAAAATAGCAACATATGTGAAACTTTGTGTGCTCCTGTTTGTCATATTCACGGCCTATGAACCAGAGAGGAAACACCTCCCCTTGAGCTGCATTCCATTCATGGATGGTAGCAAAGTTTTAACATACACAGGGTATTGCAACATACCAGATAAATTAGTCTCCATAGAGCTACCATACATCTATGTATTTCCTAAAGCCCAGGGCCTTTTTTGTCCTGAAAATTTTGTCAAGTGCACCAAAACAAAAGTGTTTAGTAATTTTTCTGGGATTTCTTATGTCTTGGCAATCTGGTTAGAACAATAGCTGTAAATGATTAAAACTCCCAGAAGATCAGCCACTGCTCAGACACAGGTCAGCTGCATCTTTTTTCAGCATGCCAATCAAAACTTAAAAGCAAGAGAAATGAAGTCTTAATAGCTCCCTAGGAAACAAAATTTCAAAGGTATGTGAGCTCTCTGCTATTTTTGATTAGCCTTTCTCTTTCTCATGAACCTCATAAATAGTTTTCTTGCATAAAGAGACTGCTTCAGTTAATTGGTCAGAGCAGTTTAAGATCCATGTAGGTGTACTCGCATTGTTTGATTGAATTGTATTTTCTTGCTTAGTCTCTCCATTGCATACCTAGAATATGAGAAAATGCTTTCTATATTCTCCTTCATTTCCACCTCAGTGTTGTCTTTCTTTCTCATATCCCATCCAGGTTTCTTGTAGGTTTTGGAGAATATTTGCCTATCTTCTTTTTTAAGGTAGCTGATTTGTTATACATGCAGAGTTATAAAAAAATAATACAGATATTGCAAAGTATTTAGCATGTACATAATGTAAAAGCTATACCATACTGTTTTCATCTATTTCAGTAGTACAGAGAAACATTCAAAGCAAGTTTGGAGAGAAATGGAGAAATATTTCACTGAAACTAGAGGTGGAATTGATATAACCATTCAGGTATCTTTTGTCCTTTACAGCATGTCTGCAGAAGTGCTGTAAGGCACAGTGAAATGTAGATGTTTTATGAATCTCTTACGGGATTGCATATGTAGCAGGGCAGTGCTGGGTAAGATAACCAAATGTCATTTGGGTCTGATGCTCAGTTATGTATCTTGGCACAAAGTACTATGCATGCAACAAAACTCATCTCTCACAACAAATCTTTAGGAGACATCATAGTAAAAGGCTAGACTGGACTATCTCTTAAAAATATACTTTGTATTCCCTTTTTTATACTTCTTTATCTCTGATATTCAGTGGCTAAATAGTTGATGGAAGAGAGAAGGAATTCCTATCTGATACTGGTTCCAAGCCTGAAATAAAATTGTCATGTAATAGCAGCTCTAAATTCTGTAAAGAGGATTCAGCTTGTTTGATGGAGGTTGCTATGTAAGACAAAAAGGATTTGAGAAAAGCAAAGAGATTTGAATTGCTGTACCATTTAAAACAGTGTTTTTTGAGAATAGAACAGTGTCATATATACATGTGTGCCTGTATGTGTATAGATACACATATAATTTTAAATTTATTTTTTCTAATTCATTATAGGCACCAGTGTTAATTTGTGCATTCAGTCAGATGATTTTGAGGCAATTGGCATCCTGCTTTGCAGAAAAGCACTGCAAGGATGTAAATATTAGATTGCCCTCTATCTTTTCTTTTTAATCCATACAAATCTGAAAATAAATGTTTTAATATACACTGACTAGAGCCAGGAACAATGTAACCAATTGTAATTCTATCCTCACTGATAATGTGGTGGCTCCACATAGCATTCTTTATTGAAGAGGAGCTTTCCCCTATGAAGAAATGCAGAGGATAGAGTAACATCACTTCCAGAAATAATGCAAAATGTTTCAGCTACACATGCACTTATTAAAGGAAATATCATCTCTAGACTTGTCCTTATGGGGTCACTTTTTATCTGAGTAAACACCATTTCATCTGTTAGAGCTGTAAACACTTCAGCTTTTTGTATTGCAGTGAATCAGGCATGTGTTTGGAGTGGAATTAATTTTGTATCAGAATAAATAATTCTGTAGGCAAGCCTCAGTGCATAGAGATATTTTTTTGGCTCACCAGCTGCCTTCCCAGACTGCTTTTATCTGGTGGAGACAAGCCTTTCTATGGTACTTCTATCATATGTGTTTGCAGAGAAGAGATATTGGCTTCTTATTCTGAATGCTGTCTAAAAGCAGTGTTCTCTGGCATTGCTCTCAAATCCTCCAAGAGTCAACATCATCTTCCTTTTCTGGTAACTCTTTGTGTGCCCGATCATGATGTTTGAAGTTAGACCCATACAGAGACCCTTAATGCTTTATCCCTGTGGGAAAAGACTACAAAGAAAGATAAGAAGCTTTCATGGTTAGTTTTTAAGGTCATTGTGAAACTGTTGCTATGGGTAAATTATTAGAGCCATACTGGGGTGCCACATCACCTAGAAGTTTCATAGAACCATATGAAGTATGGAAGTTATATCCCTGGTATTCCTGATCCGCCTATCTCCAATGTGAAGCTGAATAATTTTGCAGAATG
This sequence comes from Platysteira castanea, assembly GCA_013397175.1. Taxonomy (NCBI): domain Eukaryota; kingdom Metazoa; phylum Chordata; class Aves; order Passeriformes; genus Platysteira; species Platysteira castanea. Next base: position 374,444 of record VYXC01012384.1, read on the forward strand.
TTAGTGGTGAGCCTTATTTTTATTGACTGAACTGTCAGCATCAAGGATAGTGGGGCAGAGCATGCCTTGCACAAGATGTGCCCCACTGCCAATCTCAAGGGAGTCATGCTGTCTTGATACTCTCCCAGCATTTCTCTCAGCCATGCTGCCCTCCCAGGGAACACGGATGGGCAAGAACAAAGGCTGGTTTGTATCAGGGATTTGCTTTAGCTGTATACTGAGATTTACAGATGGCACTTGCTTTGGGTCCTGGCATAGACACTATGATGTTTGAAACAGGTAAATGGGCATTGTCTTCAGTTTGTTTTCCCTCCCAGCTCCCAAATTCCACATCTATTATGACTACACATAAACTAGAAGGTCGATTTTAATAATTAGGTATTAGTACTGAGAATTGCCGTTGTGGCCTTCTAAAATTTGCATGGCATTTCCTGTCAGCATACCCAGAAAATAATTTCTTATTATACTTGTGATTTCTTAAATCACAAGTATTTCCACATAGTATTTTCCTCATTGTATTGTTTAGCAAGAAAGTCTAAGGATGTTCCTGGCTTGGATAGCTTGCTCCACTTCCTTTAGGCCTGTGTTTGCAGTGTTAAATGCATCTGGAAGACAGTTTTACTATAAGTATCTGTAAATTATTATAAATTGTTATTGGATGACTTTTTTTGTGTCTGTTAAGAGAATAAAATTGCAAAAAAGCTCTAAACCACCTTGACTTTTATATTTGTAGGTGAACTAGTAAAAATCTATTATTTAGTGTGTGATCCTCATGCTATCTAGGACTCTGGATATTTTATTCTGTGATGCTGTATATGTTAAATATCAGTGAAAAATAGTGAATAATAAACTGGTTCTACTGTAAAAAAAAAAAAATACTGCCAGCCAAGAGCATTTAATTACAGTTGTTTATGTTGAAAAGGCTGAAGACCATGGAACAATGTGCTGAATGGAACGAGCAAGAATTGCCACCCTGTGCTTTGCATGTTAAAAGTAATGAGGGCAGTCCAAACAAAATTATTTGCATTCTGTCCAACTTTGGCTTGAAAACACCATGCAGTTCCACAGAATAGCTTAATTGCCTAGCATAGCATAATTGCTAGGCATGGGAAGTAATATAATTCACATGTCTGACCATGAAATGAACCAGAGAAAAACCAGAGAAACTGCTGGGGTTTAACAGCTTGGTTTTGACTTATCTTGGCTTTATAATTGTTATAAGCATAATTCCAGATGTTGATCCCTGCAGCGGTATCTCATGTTTCATCTTCCTGCATCCTGGCATTATGGTCTTGTGCATTCTGTGGATCTGTGAAACTGTCAAATGGGGGAGGTCACAGGTGGGGGTGGGAACAGGCTGCACCTGAGAGTGGTAACTGGCTCTGTCCTGCTGTGCTTCAGATTCTGTAGAAACGGAGTGAGAAAAGCTATGTCTGCTTGGTAACATTATAGCATACTATTTAATCTGATCTGCTTCTTAATCCAATAAAATCCTAAATTTATGGAAGATTTTAACAGCATAGTTTTAATGACTACTTTATATTTTATGGGCAGTTAGCACTTCAGTCTTGTTAAAACCTTAGTTAACACCACTGACTTTCCCAGGATGCTCTAATAATTAATAGAAAAATGCTCTCTAAGCATCTGAGTTTACTTTGGTGAGTGTGTTTGTAATACACTGCTTATCTGCAGAAGGAGGTGATTCTCAGAAGTTAGAATAGCAAGCAAAATTCATTATATACTGGTAAGATGTACCAGGCTAAAGTTGGTTTTGGGCAACAAGTTATCTGGGTATATGTTCTTTCATTTAGTATCTTAGTGTACAATTGTTTATATTCCTGTGATTTCCCAAGGCAAATGCATCTTCTGTTTGTTTCTAGTTATTTTTGGAAGGGACTTGTCCTTATTGCTTGATTAGTCCTGTATTGCAGTGATGTTCAATTGTATACAAAGATGAAAATGGGTAAGAATAGGTGCCTCACATTGTAGTGCTGAGAATAACTATAATTTTGTTTCTTATTGGAACACTCAGTCTGGGGAAGAAATTGTATCTCACAGGGCACTATGCTACCAGTGCTTCTTTGTATCAATATCGATTTCTTGATTTTGTCTCATTGTTGGGTTTATCTCACCCCTGTGTCTTTCTCCTATTTGTAACTGGATTACAGTAAGAAAGCTTAGGAGTGGGACTACATATTTTAAGGAGGATTTTTTTGGTCCACTTTTTATTTAGTGTTTTCAGTATTTTATACAAATAGTCTTTGCTTTTCCCTTTCCTGTAATTTTTCCTTTACATTGTTAGCTGGAATTCACTAGCTTCTCAATGAATACTCTGTGTGCCCACGGGGATGTGGAGGGGAATGAATGGGATCATATATTATTTCATCCTGCCAAGTACTAAATGAAACTCCAGCATCACTTAACAAAAACAAACAAATAAACAAACAAAAAATCCAACAAAAACAAAGAAAACCAAAAAACAAAACCAAACACAAAAACCCCAAAAAACCACCCCAAAACAAAACCACCAAGATAAAAACCACACAAAATCCATACACACACACCCACCTAATGAAGACAGATAATCAATCGGGTACAAAGTGTGACAGAAAATTGTAAATCAATCTTGATGATTTTTCTTTTTTTTTAATCTCAACAGGTCCACAGTCAGGATGTAACCTCCTGTAAAATGGAAAGCTGTGAAGAAAGATACAGATAGCAGTTGGAGTTAAAAGTGGTGAAAGAATATTTCTCCTCTTAAGCATCAGCTCTTTAAAACGCTATGGTGATTTGGAAAGTCTCAAGAGTGAACTGCAAAGCTTTCCTCAGCTCAGTCGATGCATTTCTTAGTCATTTCTCCAAGTCATTGATGTTCAGAGATGGTGTGTGTGATGGAAAAAAGCACCATGTTTCTGTGTTTGTAGCCCCTGTTTTTTGGATTAGTTTGCTGCATTGCTGAACCGATTTCATTTTGAAGGGCAAGGAATGAGTGTGATGGATTTATCTTCAGAGATGAACAAACATGGAAGGAATCCAGTAAGTCATAAACTAGAAGATCAAAAGAAGGTAAGATTGTTTTTAGTTATGCTTAATTATATTTGCAAGTCTTTGATGACTTTCAGTAAACTGGAAATGAATGTGCTTTTGAGGATAAAATAGCCTGCTATGCTCACACAATATTGCAGTACAGAAAACTCCCTGAATTTGTCTAGCAAACTGTCTGTCAAAACCTGTACTTGCTGACCTGCTGATCGGAAGCAAAAATCTGACAACAGCCTGAGACAGTGTGAGATCTTTGTTTTTTACTATGGATGTGTGGGTAGACCCTTCTCATTCTGTCCTATGCATAGTTCTGGATAATGTATTGTTGTTCAACTTCTATCCTTCAGTGTCTAAGGCAGTTTAAGCATGTAAATTCATGCTTCCACAGTATGGGAAATTCTTTCAGAAATCCCGTATCTGCAACAGATGATCCTAAAAATTTAACCTTTCATGTTCATGTCCTTTACTTACTCTTATTATGGTCTAGGAATATTTCCAATGCTTATTTCATAAACCTCAATTTGACGCCTTAAGTTTCCTTGGGGATAACAGAAAGACCCATGCTTTTGGTATTACGTTAATGGATTTTTCCTGAAAAAAACTTTTTGTTTGCTTAGTTTTGTGTTCTTAGTCTCTAGTTTATTAAAAGTTCAAAGCACTCTAACCTTCTTTTTGCCTAGGTTCTAAGGCAAGGCCTGCACTGATTGGCAGCCAGCAGAGAGAATATATTCTGGTGCAGCATCTGAGGCTGTGGTGTGCTTCATACAGTGCCTTAAAATGGGATTTACTGGCCTCTTTGAGTTATTGCATAGGTTCAGTGGGACTGTCAAAATAATGTATTGAAGTGCAGGTTATGTGCTTCATTATTACTCAGACTTATAATAGATGTTTCTGGCTTGGGAATTTTTTTTTTTTTTTAATTTTTGGTATGAATTTTTCTATCTAATATTTTAAATAATTTTGATCTTATTTGGGAAAAAGTAGAAATCGGTGTAGTTTATGGACAACATAAAACAATTTTAAGTCCTATAAAATCAAATACTTGGTTTTAGTGTCTCTGAGATTTGTATGTGTTAATCTAAGACATTCACTGTAGCAAATAACCCTCTAAAGTGCAGAGAATTATAGGAAATATACTATGATAACCCACATGATGAATTATTGCAGAAAATATATTCAGCCTTTGAGCGTTTTTTGTGTAATGGAGAAGAGAGAGAGGTATATGATAAAAGATAATGTACAGTATGGAACTTTCTCCACTTCATAATTCCCACCTTTTTGTGGCACAAAAGAAAAGCTGAGAAGCGTTAGCATTAATCTCCCCATCTGGTGAACTGTTTTCTGAACCATTATTATGTGACCTGGAACCAAGTATGCTTGAGTCCCCTTTTCCTCCAAACCCCTCTTGTTTCAAAAGAATTTTTTCCCCTTCATGTCTAATACCTGCAGATTCACTCCTAGAGACTAATTCTTTGGATTGCTTAGGAGGAGAACGTTTGTTTCAAAGAGGATCTGTTGTACCTCAAGGTCAAATCTTTTCTTTGAGCCAGTCTGTAGATATTTTATCCATCTGTAGAGCTATGCAATGACCACAAAGGCTCTGCAGCTGCTAACAGACTCTGCTTTTGTGCTGTGGTTGATGCTGAAGAAGTAAATGTGATGATAATAAACAGAAGACTTGTTAGTTTTCATTTAATTCAGGGATCTTTACTAGTAATTGAATATCATTGATATGCTAATATCATTATAGAAGGTTAATATTTTAAAAAGAGAAGGGTTTAAAGCTGGTGGTGAAACATAGAAAGTACTAGTAATTTGGCTGTCTCTTTTTGCTGCATTGTCTCTAAAACAAATTTTTAAATAAACAGACCACTTTAGGAAATATTGTCTGACTTACTGGCTGACATGGGTGCCTTAGCTGCACACTAAGGCAGCTAGTCAAGACTAGGCAAGAGTCAAGCTGAATTTCTTGGATACCTTATGTCCTTTCAATAAATAAAAATATTGTATTCTGGAAGGACTCAACTGTTGTGCAACTGCAGAATGTATTGTTACTGTTTTCTGCATGAGCAATTTAGGAAAAAAGTCAAATTGAGAAAAAAGCTCCATATAAGTCTTCTCAGGTAGTTTTAGAAATGCAGACTGTGCTTTGGGATGTAACTTTTCTAATAATTTCATAGCTATGCTATACACATAATAGCATAAGGTTATTTTTCTGTGCTCTGGATTTGGGCCTGAACAACTATATTTAAATAATTTTTCATATTGCTAGTGTGTATGGCTCTCAAATATACTCCTTGTCTCAAAACCCATCAAATGCTATCACCTGCATTTTAAATAGATGCATACCTCTCTTGTGGCTGCGGGACTGTCAAGTTCCTTATCTTTCCTGTAGCTTCAAGATGCAATGACATTTTTATTGATTTCTGCAATAGCCTGCTTATGTTTGTGGGACTGGCAGGTGTCACTGGGCTGATGCTCACAGTAAAAGATGAAGCTTAGTCATGAAGTTAGAGCTTTTGGTAGCCATGTGGAAGCAGTAGTCTGATTTTTGTGGCTGAAGTATTGAGGAAAGGAGGGAGGCAGGCTAATAGTGCAGAGAGGAAGACAGTTTTAGAAAGATCATTGTAATTAATTTGACCTCTTGCAGAAAACAGGCATAGGCCTTCCCTCTACAAATTCTTCTATTTGGATGCAAAATCTCAGGAAACCGGGAATGAGGTGGAACAGGAAGTTCTGGGATGTCCATCATTTCTGTCTGCCCAAGGACTATGTGTCCTTGGGAACTCTGTCCAAAAGATGCCTTTTCTTCCTCCAGGCTTGATGTGCCAGCCATACAGCATCATCCACATAGAGATTTCAGATTAAATGCTGTGCTTCTGCATCTGTTTGCCTTCTCCCAAGTGTACTGTAATTTCTTATTAAATAAGTATGATAAAATGCAAGTCTTTGGGACAGAAATGTCAATAAGTAGCAGATCCATCTAATGCTGTTTACAGTATGGTGTGCAAGTTCATGGTTTTAGCACATGGCAGAGAGAGCCACTACCTAGCCTTTTGAATAACAGATTTGTGTAGGCAACTTCTTGCAAATACCTATTTCAAAACCTGAAAATGTCTGTCTTACTTATATGTATTTCATCATTCAGAAAGGTTCTTCTGTTTCAAAATCAACATTGCAATTTGTAATCTGATGGCACATACATGGTTTATGCTAGCCAATCTGCAAAATGCATATTCAACATCTCCCGACTACTCCAGTTATTTAATTTTAATGTTTTCCCTACAAGAAAGTCCCATTGTGGCCATTTCTTTGACAGACTATCCAGGTTACATTGTATCTTCAAAAAACACCTGCTTGCTGCAGGCAGGAAAGCCAAGCCTTGGAATGATGCTGCAGCTGTGGCCCTGCTGAAGTCTGGAGGCTGGGGGTGGGAGGCTGACTGTGGTTCACTGTGGGCGTGCGGATGTCTGTGAGGCAGCACACAAGTAAACAATGCGGGTTGCTGTACCCTCAAGTATCATTTATGTACTCGATCACCTGTAAAGCTGTAAAACTGTTTTGGAATTACAGGAATGCTTCCCAGTAACAATAATAGTCTGTGCCTTAAAGGTTTGGCATATCTGCTTTTTCTGCCAACTGATTTACTGCTTTCTGTTCCACAATGTCTAGGGTGTTTCAGACAAGCCCTCGGAGTCCCTATCTTGATGCACACCAAAAGATGTGTGCCTGGATTTGAAATCCATTATGCAGAATACATTATGCAGTAGGAATGATATTCTTGTAGAATTTCTTGTTTCCACAATAGGAGACTTGGCACCTCTGCTGACACACCCATGTCTTGGAATTCTGCACACTCAGAATTCTTGCTATGGTCACAGGGATAGTTTTTCATCACATTTCTTTTAAACTCTCTTGACAAGGGGCCTTGATCCTTCTGTTTAGAGGTGGATCCAAACCAAATGAAAATGGAGGATAGTTTCTAGCACTGCACCTCCTCCCCAAATATATACTTTCAAGCTAAATATAAGAAAGTATAAGAATCTCTGTTATTTTCAGAACAAATGACATTGTTTTCTTGTCTTTCTTTTGGTAGATGGGTGAGCTACTTTACTCAGAGGGACTTTCAAATAGACACCAAGGCTCTATTACTGGGCAATAATAAAATATAATTAATTAGCAGGAATAACAAGCAAGCCTTGTCTAGTGTTAGATGTTTTGCTGATCTCCCTGGTAGCCATTTGGAGATTTAATTAAAAGTCCAATAATCAGTCAGGTTTTGCTTGATAGGATAAAATAAGAGTTTACTGTCAAAAGCAGTCTTGATATGCAATCCTTTAAAAAAAAATCAAGAGAAGGTTTAGAAGGGACAGATATAACAGGAATAATCAGCATGTATACCACTGTTCCTCCGTCCCCTGTCTCCTTTGTCCTAGTCAATATTCAGGGCACGGGACAGCATTTCAGGAAAATCGGATGTCGTCCTCATGAGGCAGTTGGGCCAGCAGCATAATTTGTTCTCATGAACACTCTTCTACTGCTGTGTCTGTGCTCCCCATTATCACACCTCAGTTCTCATTTTTATGACTAAATCTGTAGTCATCCAACAGCTTTTTGAAAAATAATGACATGAAATCTTGGGCAGGCCAGAGTTGTTGCTATTCTTGTTTAATAGTGCATTTTCATTTGAAGACCTAGGATCTGAATGATGTTGTTTTTTATGTGAACAAGAAGGTTGATTTCTCCAGTTCTGTTTTTATTTCTCTCTCTGCGGCTGCTTTAACTGAGCTTTCTCTCCTTTCTCCTCAGCCCCTCCTACACATATATACATATACATGTATATGTGCAGCTCTTGTCCATCTGCTCCTCTGTGTCTGTCAGGGGATGCTTTGCAAACAACTGGGGTCTGCAGATCTGCTGAAGAATCAGAGATTCATTAAGCTCAATGTTCACTGTTATCCCATATTGCACAACAGGCAGGGATTTTGTGGGGGGCTTTTTTGACATATATTAAGTATTTTAATCAAAAATAATGCAGTAAGGGAATGTTGAAGGGTCATCAGGGCTGAGGGAAGATAGTTGTTCCTTGTTTGCTTTTTTTCTTTGATATCCTAGAATTAGGCGCAGATAAGAAGAGCCAACACAGCTGATAAGAAGAAATGGGCTGTAGGCATAAAACTACAGTTGCTTTTCTATATCAATTTGTCATATATTACCTCTGTCATTCCTTCCCTTAAGCTTTCTCCCTCTATACTCCATGTGTTTTCTGTTTCAAAAGTTTTGCTAGAAAGGCTTGAATTATCTCCCTGTCTATCAAACCTCCCTGGGGCCCCACCACCTGACTCTTCTCACTTTCTGAAATTGTTCTGTGCACACTTCTAGGGAAGTTCAAATTAAAAAAAAAACCAAAACAACACACAACTTTTACAGTCTTAATAAATGGAGTTAAATATAGTCTTATGAAAAATGAATCCCATATTTAATAATTTATAAAGTAAACTCATGTCCTCTGCTGCATATTAACAGGGCTTTTTCTTCCATTTGGAGAATCATGATGTAAATAAGATAGTACATATTTCTCTTTTATACTTTTTCATTGCCTTCCCCAAGCCACTATTTGCAAGAAAGACTTGATTACAGAGAAGTATTTTGTCCCATTTGTGTTGCACCAAAACAGCTAAGAAATTAAATACTGATTAAATTAATTCTTTTCTTAAAATGATACTGGCTGGCTGGGTTTTTTTTTTATATTTTGTTAGTATGCCTTGGTTTTGTAGATGGTTACTTTCCTTCCCAATCGCTATCTGTTTTATCGTATCGTTGTTGCTGTCAATGTAGACCTGATAACTGAATAAAACTTGGTTAACAAGTAAAAACAAATGAAACTTGTACAGAGTGTCATCATGTCCTGGTTGGAAGGAGATCATCTGCTTTGCAGCTGTTACTGCTGGCAGATTTTCGTGTAATTAGATAGCTGAAATGAGTACTGTTCTATATGTATGTATACAGCATGGCTTGGGATATGCACTACAGAGTTGAGGGAGAGAAGAAGGCCGCTTCTCATTTGGGTTGATTACTTCCCTCCCTCTCCCCACTCAACAAACAAACAGACTGACTGGCCTTGGTCTTCACTTAGTGCTAAAGGCACAGTTTCCAATTTCTACTCGTTACATTGCAAAAGTAGATTTAAGTGTCTTGTCTCAAATGGTCTTCTCTGATTTGGAATAAGATAAAATGGCTAAGAAGCAGAAAACAGTGAAATAAATGGAAATAGTATCTCAAGATCATACAAGATTCTCTAGAACTCCTTGATGGTTACCATCTACCGGCAAGATTTAAATATGTCAAGTATAAAAGAAAATAAAAGACTAAAGGACTTTACACTATAAATCCTGGTTTTTGATTGCTTTTTTTTAAACAAAGCCCTTATTAGCCTCACTACAAAGAATATTTTAAGTGACAATAAATAGCTAAGCAAGTAAATGAAACTTTCTTTTTTTTGTTGTTGCTTCTCTACAGTGGCATTGCAAAGCAAGGGAATCACTGTAACTGTTATTTAGTATTTTCCTGCTCTTAGCATTGTTATCTTTCAGAGTGTTCTGAATAATATTTGTTTAGCTGTTTTTGTCCTGAAATCATCATCTGGGAAAATCTTAGGAACTTCAAGGATGAAATGCTGAACCAATCTGCAACCATGTCCTACCTTTTATCTTCTAAGAAGGAGCACAAGCTTGAGAAGCGGTTGCATACAACACTGTATAGTAGAGAATCTGAACCTGGCCTTCTCGCTGATCCCTTCCCTTGCACTGCGACATTGTTTCAGGAATTTTATCACCCAACTTCATGAAGATCATACCTTCAAAAGGTGCTTTGAGGTTTCTGCTGTTTAAAATCTCATCTTTATGATAGGTTCCATAATGAGTGCATTAGCAGTCAGCTATCCTGCTTGCTGATTTTGAAAGTATTTTCCTAAATTTTATTGATTATCCTGTATCAAACCCTGCATTTAGAGGAAATGCCTCTTTTCTTGTTCCCCTTCTCTTGAACTTGCACTTCCTATGGAATTCTTCACTATCTTGAACAGGCTTCATACAATAAAGATTAATAAAAGAATAGCCAGAATTCCTCCCAAAATGTTGGAAGAAGTAAAAATCACCTTCTGCTTATTCCAGTTCTGGACTAGATTTGAATCTCTGAAACACAAAAAAACCACTAGAGCAATGTTGACATGGATGCAACTAAAGTTTTTTTCACTTTGATAATTTTTCTACTTTAAGTGAAAAGTACTGCTGTATTTACGAACTAGTTGGGAAAACCTGTTGTTTATGTTGTTATTTTTACCACATTTGCATTGATCTAGTTTCTTGAAATCACTCTCTAATATTACCTTGAGATTTAACTGGATCCTAAATTCAGGTCAAGGACTCTGCAGCTTCCTGATTATCTCTGCGGTCTTGCAGTACAAGTAAAGCATTATAAATGTTGTTGAATCTCTATGTCACGCAAGGAAGTCCTACTGTTTGCTTCTCTAATTCCCCTGGAAGGCTAATATTTGAAATTGGAAGGAGAAGCATCTGCTGCTGCTGCTATATCAGAAGTAAACAAGTGAGGGGCTGTACTGCAATGTGCTTTTGTGGGAGGGATATAAAGACCTCTTTAAGACAGTATTTTATAAACCTTAAAGCAAGACTTTTCTTGTGAAAGTGCATTGTGTGTCTGCTTATAGAGCAGAGTTGATAACCTTTTAAACTCATTTTAGATTGGCCTAGCCTAAATCAATATATGACAGGACAACCTTGCCTGGTACTGTGGCTTTTAGCTTCTGAATAAAATCATCTGGTGGAATACCGAGTGATTGCCAACAACAATTAGTAGTCCCAAATTAAACCAGTTCTTGTTTTCTTAGATACGATATGTAAATACACACTCTGAATTGAGAAAATGGGAAAGGGTTTTATGAGTGCAGAAATGATGCACAGAAAATTTAAAGCCTAGCTTCTACAAATGAGATTTTTTTCTAGGATTTTTGCATCCTTACTAAAGGAAATACAAGTGAAAACCCTCTCAATTCTCAAAACCTGTAAAATTAGGGACAAGTTATATTGTGAAGGTTGCATTAGTTTGTCACATTAATTTCATGGCGCACACAGCCCTTGAATGGAAGACTATGCTTTCTAATACCTTAACCTGAAGTGCCAGGCTGCATTTATGCTGTGGTCCAATAAAAGAATACTTCTGGGAAGATGCTTTGTTTTTATCTTTTTAATGGCTAGGTACTGGTGTTGGCTTTTCTCCAGTGCTCAAATACAAAAGAATGCAAAGGCAGGGAAGTTCTCTGGAAATGGTTTTCATTTTCTTCCTTCCTTTCACAGCTAGTTACTGGCAAGCACATACATATCCATTTTGATTTAAATATAAGCATGTGTATATGTACAAAGTAATGTAGTTATGCTCTATGTTTCCGGCAAGTAAATGAGAAAAGCTTCTTTGCTAGAAGAGAATAAAAAGTTGATAGAGCTACCGAGTTTAATACCAATAAGTGTCCTCTATTTCACATCTAGGTTTTGTGGGTTTTGTTGTTGGGGCTTTTTTGGTTGGTTTTTGGTTGTTTTTTTTTACTTCAGGATACTCTACAGTTAGTTAAGCAAGCCTTAGAATATTCTTTTTGTAACATGTTAAGGCGGAATAAAATTGTATCTCAGTTGGCACTGGTGTGTGCAAAATCCCTATACTTTTTTGATATTAAAAGTCCTTGATGTCTTCTAGAATGGTCAGTACTGGGCACAGAAATATTTCTTAATGGCACTTTTACCTATGTGACTGATTGTAAATTTTACCAGTGTGAGGGACAGCTCCTGGAGTACAGGAATATATCAAAAGTTTGTAACAAAGAAGCTGTTGTACCAGTTTAAAATTTATTATTTTGGATGGAAAAATAAACCTGTAGTTGAAATGCAAGTCAGCAGGCTGTCTTTACTAGTTGGGCTTTTGGTATTACTTCTTTTGCCTGCGTCTCCTTTCCTTTTGTTGTTACAGTTGTTTTCTCCTTTCTGTCAGGAGTATTCTCATTACTTGTCATGTTCCCTCTATCTTTGTGGCATGTTTGTTGCCCTCTATCTGTTTAATTATCATTTTCCTTCTGTGCTCAAATTACCTCAGCTTATCACTTTTTTCAGTATACATGCATATACAAACATGCAGATAAGTGTGTGTGAATGTACATGCATGAACATGCATACCTGCATGGATATTTGTGTGTACAAGTATTTTGAGTCAGTGCTTATATATAAACATGTAGTATGGACAACAATGCATAGGAAAATCCCTAGTGTAATTGAATGTGAATATGTTTTTCTTTCTCCATAATCCATTTGTTTCTTGTTTTTTCTGGAAAATAGTATCCTTAGTACAAGGTCTCTGTCACAATGTGCACACGTGTGCACATTTGTGCAGTGCTTAGGACAGGAATCACATTTTTGTGCCTGGGTCTCTTGAGTGCTTTAAAACAATCGTAGTAATAATTATATGGTTTAATTTTTTTTAAGTGGATTTTTTTTGTTGTTGGTGGTGAGAAATTTGTGTATTTAATTGCTTCCTCTGAGAGAGCCTGTCAGTGTTCTCCAACTCAGTCAGAAATGTGGCTGTTGCTCTTAGCCCTTGATATGAGAGATGCAGCCTTAAAATACTATTGATCCCCATGTCAGCTGACTGACATGGATTAAAGTTCCTCCTTTGTCTGAATCCCTAAATTGATGCCACTAGTAAGTTGCATGGTAAGTCCATGACAGGGAATAGTTATTAGTAAGTATGGTGGAGGCATTGTACCAATAAAAGAGAACTGGGGGGAAGCTGCCAAAAATCTTTTTTTGGTTGTTGTTTTAAATTGCCTGATGTAAACACTGGGTCCATAATGTGTAATTTGGAAGGGATAATTTTTAGCAGATGCTATCCTTGGCTTGATTGCAGAGGTCAGGTGACTTTGGATTTATTGCTGGCATTGTAAATGAGAAACAAAGGGAACTACAATGCACAAACACTAAGTGCTTTTGCATCATAACCTCTAGACCACTAGCAAATACCCATAAAGCAGTAATTAATGTGGCCCCCATTGGTGAGCATAATTTAAAACCAATTTTTACCTATGGTTATTGCAAAATATGCTCTATTGTCTTGAAGATATTTCTTACTTATTTGATGTGCAGTGATTGAGGTATATATTGACGTCTTGATTTTGACACCCTCTAAAAACTATTTTTGTTTTTACATATGCTGACTTCTTGGACAGAAATTACTTTAGATACCTGTCATTTTTAATGTAAAGGTATGTGGTGGGTTGACCCTGGCGGGATGCCAGGTGCCCACCAAAGCTGCTCTATCACTCCCCTCTGCAAATGGAAAAGAGAGAAAATGTAACAAAATGCTCATGAGTTAAAGACAGGGAGAGGTCACTCATCGATTACTGTCACATGCAAAACAAACTCAACTTGGGAAAATTATCTGAATTCATTACCAATCAAAATCAGAGTAGGACAGTGAGAAGTAAAATAAATCTCAGAAGCACCTTCCTGCCATCCCTCCTGCCTTCCCAGCTCTACTTTCTCCCCCAGCTGGCTCAGGGAGAAGGGAATAGGGGTTATGGTCAGTTCATCGTATGTTGTTCCTCCCACTGCTCAGGGAGAGGAGTTCTTTCCCTGCACCAGTGTGGGATCCCACCCACTGCAGACAGTCCTCCATGGAATTCTCCAAAGTAAGTCCATCCCATGGGGGACAGTTTTTCATGAACTGTTCCAGTGTGGGTTCCCTTCTACAGTGAGCAGTTCTTCAGACACAGGCTGCTCCAGCCAGGTTCACCACCAGGTCACAAATCCTACCAGAAACCTGCTTCAGTGTGGGCTCTTCTCACCAAGAGCCCTCAGATCTCTGCTAAGACCCTGCTCCACCATGGGCTTCCTATGGGATCACAGCCTTCTTTCAGGAATCCACCTACTCCAGTGTGCCTATTCTCCACAGGCCACGGGTGGATCTCTGTACCCCTGCCATCCTCCATGAGCTGCAGGGGCATAGATGCTCCACCACAGTCTGCCCATGGTCTGCAGGGGAATCACAGCTCAGGCGCCTGGAGCACCTCCTGCCCCTCTTCTTTCACTGACCTTGGTGTCTGCAAGGCTGTTCCTCTTGCCTATTCTCACTCCTCTGTTTGCTGAGAACAATTACATCTGTAGAATAACACTTTCCCCCTTCTTAAATATGTTATCCCAGAGGTGTTACCATCATTTCTGATACACTCAAGTCTTGGTTAGCAGCTCTGTTGGACATGGGGAAGCTTCTGGAAGCTTCTCCCAGAAGCCACCCCTTTAGGCACACTGCCCCCCTCTACCAAAATCTGGCCACACAAAGCCAATACAAGGTAGCAAGTCAATATTAAGTCACAGTTCTGGAAGGCGGTAATTTAGTTTGCCTGAACATACTCTATATTTAGAGTGGAGCGGTTACAGCTTTGTGAAGCATCATTTTTATCTGTAGGTGTTAAGGAATAGATTATTAATAATATAAATATTCCTATTACTATATGATAGCTGCTGCAGTATCACTTTTAGGAAGGATGATGTATGTTAAGGTTTAGGCAAAAGACTGAAGGTCTGTTTCTCTTCTAGCTTTGTCAATTTTCTTTGTACCCTCAGGGAAGTTGCTTAAACTCAGTTTTATTCATCTGTAAAATTAAAAGATCTTCTGAATCATTTATCATTGAGTTCTCTCAGAGCACTAAGATCCTCAGATTGAAGGTCAAGTATATTTACATAGTGTTTAAAATAAATATGCTGCACTCATGGCTATTTATTTTCATTGTGGAGTCTCAGTCATGAATCAGGATACAGTTCTGCTGCTGCTGTAGGAGTACAATAAAGAGGACTGTCTGGTTTAAAGACCTTACAGTTTGTTGCAATATCCTTTGATTCCACTCTTGTATTTAATTAAATGACCACATGTCATTTAGAAACGTATGTGAGAGAGGAGGGAGAAGTTAGTGTACAGAAAAGAAGGAATACACAGGCTTTTTCTTTGTCATGCTCACCAAAATACTTATCATGCCTTAGCTGTTGCTGTGTTGTATCTCTTTTTTTCCCTCCTAATTTCCCAGTAGTAATCTAAATATGCTCTCAGGAATACAGCAACCCATTTGGCTGTGCATCAGACAGGGGAATACTTGCTTAGTTCCATTTAGGTGATAGCTAAAGTAGATGGCACTTTCTTGTCGTTGTCTACTGGAACATGGCTACTTCTTACAGTGCCACTTCTCTATGTGCTTCCAAATGGTCAAATAAAGAAGTAATTTTAAGAGAACCAAATGGATCACTCAGAGAAATGGAAGACAGAAATAATAGAAGAAAATTACAGGATTTTCCTAATGTTTTCCTTTGTGAGCGTAAACAACTGGGATTGTGTTCTTTTTTGAAAGCAGATAGAGCTGGTTAAAATTTGCTCTGGAATAGCACCACTCCTGCTGTAAAATGAGACTTCTGGCTCAAAATCCAGAGGAGCTCTGTTCTTAAAAATGCACCAGTAATGCAAGCTGATTTTCAGAATTGACCCATATACAAAAAAAAATTAATATAATTATGCATGGAAGAAACACTCATGAGCCATAGCTGTCTAGGAGTTAACATTACATCAAGATTTAATTTGCATCTCTTGCAGAAAAGGAGTTCAATATTCCATGCTATCCCATGCTCAACAGTAATAAGCTAAAATGGTATGTAAGCATTATAAACAAAAATGATCCCAAGAGCCAGATTCCTAAGTGGATCTGTAATTCAAAAGTGCCAAAGAGTGATTATGGAGATCTCAGAGTTCATTTTAGTCCATCATAAGCAGAAATAGTGTACGTCTGCTTTGCTCCCTTCTCCTCTCCCCTAGTGTTTTGTTCGCTTTTGGTTAGCATTGCCATTAGCAAACTATCAACCAGTAAAGGAGATGCAAAATACCTTTAACAGTAGTTAGTCTTTTTCCTGCCCTTTACTTATCTGTAAATTTCCATCAAATGATTAAAGCAAAAAAAGTCGTTCCTCCATAACATGTATCTAATAATTGTGGCCAATCCAAATTTGATCTGTCAAAAATCTTGTTATCTTGATATGTCACAGCTAGAAAGAAAGGAGGAGTTGTCATTCTGCTAATGTAGAACAGCTGGCATAACAGACTCCAAGTTGTGTGTTCCAGGAATTGAATTAATTTATTATCAAGGTAAGTTGAGTCGCGGATTTTAAACTGTTAAATTTTCAGCTCTGGCCGTGCTGCTTGCCTGGGTAACAATAGAATTTCAAAGGAGATAAAAGGGAAACCATGCAACTTATGTTTGAGGGGTGCTGGTCTTAATTTTTATTTTCCTCCCCTGTAAAGGAGTTTTTTGTGACTGAAGTTGATTGCTCTGACAGCTGCACAGGGAAACCAAAGACCCTCCTGTGTGGTAGTCAGCACATGTATATTATATGATCTTTTTTTTTTTCTTTTGTATCTTTGTTTTTTTCTCTTAGGAGTATTTTTAGTAATAAAGCAACAACTGAAGCCTCATTAAGGGTGAAAATCAATCCATTGCTGCTATTTAGTATTTTCAAAAAGTACTTGTTTCTTCCTATCATGAGATCCTTGTGAGGGGAAAAGGAGAGGCAGACACTGATCTCTTCTCTGTGGCGATCACTGACAGGACCTGAGGGAAAGGCCTGAAGTTGTGTCAGGGTAGGTTTAGGTTGGATACCAGGAAGGAGTTTTTCACCCAGAGGTTGTTGGGCACTGGAACAGGCTCCCCAGGGAAGCGTTCAGAGCACCAAGCCTGTCTGAGTTCAAGAAGTGTTTGGACAATGCTCTCAGGCACATGGTGTGACTCAGGGATGGTCCTGTGCCCCTGGGGGAGTTGGACCTGATGATCCTTGTGGGTCCCTTCCAACTCAGCATATTCTGTAATTCTGTGAGATATTGGTTGTCAGTGTATTTTCCAAAGGCTGAACTCCATTTTTCTTCTTCCTTATTTACTGCAGTGTATGTTTGGGAATGCTGTGGACACCCTATTCCTAGATGTACACCACTTGAATCATGAGTGTTCTAGTAAAGAAAAAGAGTGAAGTGTTGCTAGTTCTTCATGGTAAACACCCCCACCTTTTAGATTTGAAAATTTATTTCTCTGTGTGTTTTTAATGCTGTTTAAGATTTCTACCATTTAATAACATAGATAGTGATTGAAGGGGCAGGTACCACTTTTTATATTTGCAAGATACTTTGTGACTATCTTGGTACTGTATCTACAAATGCATCCTGATAGGTGCTCCAGGCATGTGCCACGAGGGCTTCTAACATCATACTTCTCAAAATCAAATCAGTAGCTGCACATGAATTTTTAAAAGAAGTGTAGTATTGCTGGCAATCTCATGGTTAAGGCTATGCTTGGATTTACATTAAAATACTTCACA
Source organism: Platysteira castanea (assembly GCA_013397175.1). Taxonomy (NCBI): domain Eukaryota; kingdom Metazoa; phylum Chordata; class Aves; order Passeriformes; genus Platysteira; species Platysteira castanea. The sequence goes on from VYXC01012384.1 coordinate 391,948, forward strand.
GTTATACTCTAAAGGTGTAATTACTCAGACCTCTAGCTAACAGTGGGAATCTTTCCAATGATTTTTGGCAGGCTTTCTGTAGAAAATTTTTATTTCAATATTTGATGGAACATATTTTCTGTTCAAGAGAAAGCATATTGGTATGTTTTTTTCTTTCTGGTTTTTTTTTTTTTTTTTTTTTTTTTTTTTTTTTTTTAACCCACCAAACAACCCCAAACCAAAAAAGCAACAGGCTCAAATGTGTCTAGTCACAGCAGGTGAGAGTAGTCACAATCCCCATCAGTTGCTTGTTTGTGTGTGTATATAAACTGTGACAAAACTTGGGCCCTCAGGTTACATTAAAGTAAGATATTTGTAGCTGTTATCCTTGTTGAGAACAACATAAATTCGCTTTGTCAGACAAAGGCTGATCAATCTGCCAAAGCTATTGCAGGGCTGCTGAGGTCCACACTCCTTTGTGTTACCTCTTGGAGAGCATTAATTAACTGGATTTGAAGAAAAGAAGTCCTAATAACAAAAAAAAAAAAAAAAAAACCCAAAAAAACAAACAAACAACAAAAAAAACCCCAAAAAACCCCAAACAAAAAAAATTTAAATCATTGAAAAGTTAGAAAAGGAAGTTCCTTAATACCTTTGTTTTTAAGGCAACAATGCAGATTACTTTTAGAGACTGAAACTCCAAACCATGTTTTGTCTGAATGAGGCCCTTAAATGAGACTGACTCTTCAGACAAGGATTGAATTGGTTGAATTGCCTCTAATGTTGTTTGGAACAAACACATACTGTGTCTTTTAGAGGAAACATTTTAATGTTTCTTAAAATTCTTCATTAATGTAGTTTGCTTTTTGATTTAATAGAAGGTCCAGAAAGCAGAACATGAACTGATACCAAAAAATAAGATGATACTCTGATTTTACTTAAACATCATTTCTCATATAGTCATTTTGCTGCTGAAAATTTATCAGATTTCTTCAGATCTACTGTCTGTTATCTTTCCAGAGCTTCTCATCTTATGATTTAGAGTTCACTGTTTCCACATGCAGTACACCCAACCTGCCTTGTTAGAAAAGAAGAACCTGTAAGTTAACTGAAGGGTTGACGTAGGGGTCTGGGTGTTATCAGTATTTTTCCAGTGGACTGAGCTGGGGGAGAAGACTGCTTACAAGGTGCCTGTGCTCTGTATTTTCTGGGGTGTCCTATCAGTGGATACGCCGTAACACATTTATCTGGTCCTATGCCTTGGTGAGTAAAGTCTTTCAAAGAAAGACAGAGAGTGTAGATGACAGCAGAGGGGGAGCAGCTTTTCCAGTCATTCGTCCTCTTAAAAACTCCACCTTGTTTTTTTTTGCCAAAGGTAGTCTAGCTATTGGGTGGAGGATGAAGGAGGTGGATGAGAAATTTATGCTAATGAGGATTTTTATTTGTTTTTAGAATTTGTCTTGAGAGATGGTTATAAAAGTGCCTATACAAAGTTCGGGGTAGAATAATGAGACTTGTGACCTTAGAGGCAACTATAATAATTCCTTATATTCTCAATATCAAATCAAACTTTTTGTACAGTATTTTTATTTTGTTTGTACTCTGATACTTACTGGGCTCTTTTTATATTGTGTTTATTACTGTTTATTAAAAGTGTGAGCTTTTAGCACTGTAGAAACTCAGTTTCTCAGTAGTATTACCTTGACATTACCTTGAAACAATTCATGCCGCCAATATAGAATCAGCTGCTGCCCTATTTTTCAAATACATGTGCATTGCATGCTAGTTTTGAAAACCCAGCTGCAGTAAAGCCCAGATCTTTGGTGCTGTAAATTATTCTCCTCATGAAGATACACTGGCATATTAATGTTTCCAGCAATTTCAGATAGATGCAAATGTCAGGTTAATTTTTTCTCCTTTCACAGAGTTCAGAATTGGGGTTTTTCATAAGTTGTGAGTGTCCAGGTTTCCATTCCTATGGAAATAAATGCAGAAGATGAGAATATCTGTTCTACAGTTTCATGAAGCTGACTCTTCAGAGAGTGTGGCTCTAAAGGCCACTGAAAAGAAAATCAAGCAGTAAATTACCAGGGAAAAAGAACATATGCTCTTGCTTAAATGAAAATCCAAAGAAACTGTCATTTAATATGCATTTCATGTCTTTATCTCCAGCCTGGAATTTTCAAATAAGCTTTTATCTTTTTTTTTTCCAAGTTTATTTTATATTCTTGACAGAAATAAAGAAGCATCTGATTATCTAGTTTGAGTAAACTTTAAGAGTGGGTTGTGAAAAGAGAATTTGTTATGTTAAGAGGCAATAGATACTTGCCTTTCCTTGCAGTTTACTATTTTTTAGAATCACAGATGCCTATAACTATACTAGTTTTAATCAGTAATGTTGATATTGTCTTACATTATTTATGTGGTATCCAGTTTCTCCGTTGTACAGTATTTTGACTGATAATTTGACAAATAAAATTTTTGGTCTTCATAGGTAATGGGAAAAGATATAATAGGGAGGGAGAGACTGTCTACTCATAGAATCAAGCAAGGAGTGAATGAAAAATTAAGAGTGCTAGGGGTAAAAGCAGCACCTCTGTGTTTGTGCAACAGAGTACCTTGTGTGATGGAGAACACTGACAAACTGAGGAAACACAGCAATGCCTGTATGCTTCCACCGTAGCACAGATTCTGTGAAATTGCTGAAATTATGGTAACAAGTGGGATTTAACTTGTTGATCTCCTTAACTAGCTCTTTCTCATCTTAATAGTATTAGTCTATTTTTGTTACGACATTCAGTTTTGTTTGCATGGTTTTTTCATTAATTTTCTTTTTTCTCTTAACCCCTACTCCTGTGGTACTTTATCCTAAACTGAAGGTGCAGGCTCTTTAGGACAGTGACATTTTCTTTTTCAGTATGTGCATGCAGTGCTTGGTTAAACTAAGTTTCCAACTTAATTTTTCACTTTTAGGTTAGTTATCCTAAAGTTTAGAAAATATGATTTATTTATTTACATGCTGATAAGAGAATAAAGTTCATCTGACTCATAGCACAGGGTGGAGATCCATCTATTTAAGTGCTGTCATTTTGGAGTTAGGCACCTGCTGGATGTGTGCGTGCCTCCTGTGAATGAACTCCTGTCTTTAGCTTGGCCTTGACAGCAATTGCCCCAGGGAAGAACAAGTAATTACTAACGTTATTATTACTTCATAGTAATTTATATTCAAGAAGATTTTGGAGTTAAGAGTCAGGGCCAGAAAGTCCCATGGTGGTAGATATTCCTTGTATACATACAAATTGTAGGTTGAATTGAAAAATTGTCAGTCTAAAGCAGCATAAGTAAGGTAAGCAGCCTATTTTGAGTAGCTGTTCTACTTTAAGAGGTTTCTAAAATCAGACACTTTTTTTAAACTTGAAATTATGCATACTTGCACTGTAAATGTCCTGAATAAAATGCAATATTTCAAGGCTATGAATCTATCAATAAACTGGGTATGTTCTAGTATATTTTTAGTGTATAATAATTTGACAATTAGAATTATATTAGACATGTAGAGTGCTACTGAATAACATAATTAGGTGGTGTTCGTTAATGAATGAGTAGCTGTACTTTCATTTAGAGACATGATCAAAATAATGTAATAGAAAAGGTAGCCTTTTTGGGACCAGAGAAGGTGCCGTGTTCAAGACTTTTACTTACTACACTGATTTTCATTCATATGGCTATCACAAAACCTTGCCTCTGTGTTTTTAGCATTTCTACTTTATTTTATAAAATAAAACAAGTAGCTTAATCAAAGTGTCAGTTAATGCAGCCCTCCTGTATTCCGTCCTCTTTGCTTTGTGTTGCACAAATTTGATAGCATTTCATCTGAGGGTTCAACATGAATCCTTTCAATCACAAAGCAGATTTTTTCTGTTGGTTTTTTTCCAAATAAATATATATACTTAGACGGTATTTAAATTAGAACGATGCCTTTCTTGTTTAAGTAGTGCTGTTAATTAATGTTAAGATGCCATAGAAATATTTTTTATCTTCCTTTTACCCTGAGCTAAGTGAGAGTAGGTGGCAGTGACAATTAGACAGGAATAGACTTTTGGAAGAAGCAAATAGTAATACGTAGAAAGTCCTAACTACCTTTTTGTGGTTTTGCATTACTCCTGCAGTGTTTATGTTACGAAAGTATCTACCAGCCACAACCTTAAATCAAACCACATTATGCTTGTCACCACACAGAATGATATGGAGTAATTATTTCTGCACCGAGGTCGGTGTACAGGCCAGAATCTATGTGAGCAGGTTGAGAATTTATAATTATTGTCTACGATTCTACAATATCTTTGCATTTTTTTTTTTTCCAAGGAATGGATTGTCTCAGTCATGATGCAAAGGGGTGGTTGTAGTTGTGGTCTTCTGAGAAGTGAAAATGCAGAGGACTTTAGGCATTACTGACTTGAAACCTGTAACCACGGGATGCTTGAGCTAGAAGGGAGAGGAGGAGGGGAGGAAATATTTCAGATATTGTCAATAGACAGCATATTTGAATGTACTGAAAGGAACCTTGTAATTTATTCACTACAGTACAGGATATGGTTTGATGGCTATAATGCATTCTCCTGATATTTTGTCACAATTAAAGTGGTATCTTCCAGAATATCAACAGGTTTGATGAACTTTTTCCTGCACAAATATGTAGCTCTTGTGTATGAAGGGAGATGACCCCAAATTGGAAGCATATATAGAAGTTTCTTGAAAAAGTCAAGTGAAGCACAGATTTTTATAATTAATAGGAAAATGTCCTATGTTGTTATGCATTCTCATTTAGCCTTAGAGTCTCTAGATAGCAAGAGAGAATCATCTTGAGATGGATTATGTTATTGTCTTCTAGGTTTTTCTAATGAAGGATTCTTATTCCTCCAGTGGTTCACTTATTGAGCGTGTAGTCTCAAAAGCCTTAATTCAATTTCCTTTCCTTAAAAGGAATAATTTCTGTGGCTTGGGACCCACATAGCAAATTCTGTCAATAAGTGATTCTTACATCATTCTTACTATATTTTCTTTCCAGTGTTCTGAAGGCTGGACGGCAAAGTCATGATGTCAAATAAAAAATCATGTAAAGTTGAATTTGGAAGAGGTCAACATGGATGAGAATGAAAAAAACCATCTGTAGGTTAGCCCACAGTACAGTTGTGATGGTCTACTGCTTGTAAGATAATTTGTCCTGATAACAGAAGACAGAGGCACCATTATTACCCGTGTTTACAACTGTCTGAATCTTTGTTACTGAACAAATTTTGTAATTATTTATGATTGTTCAGTTACAAATGAAACCATTTTAATGTTTTGGCTGAGGTGTTATTATACAGTGTAAATAAAAATAAATGGACTCTGTAGAATTTTTGGTACTGCTTTGAGAAAACTTTGCCTTTAGCTAAACCGGTGCAGTTGCACTGGAGGATAAGAGCCTGTTGTCTGAGAACAGCTGAAGTCAAAATGTAAAGACCTTTAAGTCACACATCTGCTACTGAGAGTAAAATTTGATCAGCAGGAGTTATTTTCTGCAGCTGGTATTACACCAGCTGAAAACACAAAATGCTTGATTATCAGTTTCAAGGTGAGGTGAAAGCTCTCCACTCCAAGTACATTCGATCGGTATATCATGGGAGAAGTCCAAAATGTTTTACATTTTGCTTTCACAAGTGTCAGTAAGCACAGTCATTGAATGCAGCAATGGAAACGTGCACTATTTAGTGTTTCTAGCCCTTCCAGCATACGCACTCAGCCACTTTACACTGCTGCTGTAAGTGAACACATTCATGCTGTTCATTACACAGCCTGCCTCTGAACCATATAAAAGTTGAAAAGGAGAGCATTTCTGAAGAACATTTTGGGTAGTTCTGTATTTTTCATGTTGTCTTACACCACTTCTCCATAGTCAGGAAGACAGACGTGGATGTACAGAGATTGCTTATTAGAATTTAACTAAATGGCTACTGAGTTAAAATACATGTACTTTTTATTGTTGCCCTGTCTCTTTTCCTAAGAAATGAGAGAATACGAAGGAAATAAGCTTTAAGCATGCTTCTAGCCCCCTAGTATTTAGAATAGTATTTTTATGACCCTTGAGCAAAAGAATATACGGAATTTAAACATGCTCAGCTATTTAAACAGGATTTGCTTCTAATGTAATTAAATTTTTGAAATAGCAGTAAGAGTGGGCTCCATACATTCAAAATAAAAGTTTACTAGGTACTATTAAGGTATAGATGCTTTTTTCATCTTTCCTCACAAAATTCAGTCTTTTGATTTAGAAGCGTTTTATGATCTCATGGGGGGTTTTTTCCCCTCTGGGGCTTGATAGGTAAGTCTGAATTGTACTTTATTAAGTGAATTCAACTATCAGTTTTCCTTTTATCATTATTTACACTACTTTTGAAACTAATCTATATCTTCATGAGCATTAATCTGGAATATTTCTTTCTAACAAAGATATGATGTTAAAAATCCCCTTGTTATAGTCCTATTCTATTTATGTATGATTGGAGTTCAATAAAAAGAATCTTTTTAAATTTTTAGTTTTTGCTGATAGCCTTTCAGATCTAATACTTTAGACTCTACTATTAGCTTAAAAATGTGATAAACATGGAAATAGAGATTACAATTTCCACCACATAAATATTAATTTAATCTTTTGGAAAATTATTTTATAGCTTTTTAAATGCTTTGTAAATGTTGTAATTACTGCAATACTGGCTAAATAACTAATTAAAATTATAATAAGGATATCAGTTGAACATTAACAGTCTTGTGATAACCATTTATCATCTTATTCTGTTATCAGTGTATATATATAAATTTATGGATATACGCATTTAGATTTGTGTGTGTATATGTAAATCTATGTAATATTTCTTTAATACTGCAGTAAGATACAGAAGTCAGTTGTAGTCTTTCAGCATTTAATTGTTAGTGGTGGGTGCTTGTACAGTACCTTTTTTTAAAAATGTATACTTTGGAAACATTTTTATCATCAAACCTGAAAAATAAATAAATGCATATAAAGAACAAGAATTGACAGGAAAAGACTCCTTTGGAAGGCATCGAAGGAGCTGACTCAATTTGCTTATGCATTCCTGCTATTCTGATCTTGTTTTTCTTAAATAACTTTCAAGCAAGTAGCAGATACAGTGGGAAATTAATACAGTTGTATCACATCAGGCCTAGTCACAGTCTACTCATAAAATTAATAAATATGATAAGACTCCAGAATTATGGCATTCAGATAGTATACTCTATTTTAATAGATGTGCAAACAGGATTAGAGATGTCCAGGATCATTACTGTTTAACATCTGTGAGCCACTGTAAATAGCAGGAATGTCCCTGGCTATTATGAGGTTGTCAGACCATCTAGTGCTGCCTCAAGCCAGGTGGAGAAAGGCCACAACTGGAATGAACTGCAGCAGTATCGTGGTGCTCCTCTGACTGTCTCTGTGTTGGAATCAAGACAGGGGATCCCATGCACTAAAACACCTGTAGTTTATCTTACTGTGTACTAGAAGAAACTGGATAATTTCTTCCACCCAGCAGAGGTGTCTCTTTGAGATACTTACCCCCATGCTTTTTTCTATGAGTAGGCCTGACAGGCCAGGCGGAGGACACGCTGCAGTTTTCATCACTTTGACAGTGAACAAAAAGAATAGCATTGACTGAGATGTTTCTGAGAAAGCTGTAAAAATTTTGTAGTTATTTCAGCTGTTTAGCTGACGTATTTTGATTTTGGGCTTCGAAGCTGGGGGTGCTTATGTCCAGGCACACCATTCAGACACAAATTCAGTGACTTTTCTCTCTTCACAAGATCTTTACTATTAAGAAATCTATCATGCAATCTGTCCTGAAGGCAGCAAATCAAATCTGAGGCATTGGATGCAGTAAATAGATAGAATTTATAGCTGTTGGGTTTGCATAATGAAAACTCTGCAGAGACTTTAGTTTGTTTTTAACTGAGAGATGTTCGGTTTTGGCAGTATAGGTGGGGGAGAGCTTTTTTAAAGCTGAAGAGCTTTTAAAAAAAGAAACTTTGTAGCTAATGTTTATGTCTTTAAGCTCCAGCTATGAAGCCTTACTTTTCAAATAATTGCAAGCACTGTAGGGAATGGAATGTGTCAATGTAACATGCTTTCTGGACCATGGTGGCTCTTCTCTCAAATGAAAGGTTGCAATCAAAGGAGCAAGATGTAAAAAGCAGAACTCTCTTTAACTGAGCGCTCAATGTCCAAGGAAGATCTAATCAAAACAATGCAGAAGTGCTGTACTTTCTAGAAGAGCTGATACAGTACTGTTGGGTACTGAATCTTTTCTTAGGCTGGCAAAAAATCTTTCTCTGGTATTAGTTTCTCTTTTAAATTCTGTTTTACTTTTTTTCCCTCCCCAGAATAATTCTCATCAGTGCATGAATCTTAATATAAATTTATTCTAAATGAGAGTCAGACACTTGTCTTGCGATGGGTGTTTGACCAGAGAGTATTTTTGTGAATAAGAGGTCACACTGGACAGTAAAGCTAAATCCTAGGTTTGCTGTTAATTTACTAAAAATAACTATTTTTTCATTATCAAGTGCTAAATATAAATGCAAGCCCATAAAGTGTTTTAAAATGTGTCCCTTGTCTGGAAAATGTGTGAATTGATATACATTACTTTCAGCACAATCAGCTTAAAAGAATGGGATTTCTACACCAGGATTCTGAGATTTGAGTTACTTTTGACCTCCCTATTTTTCCTAAAAGGTTATCTTTGCATTTTTCTTTGAATTGATTTGTCTCATATTTGTTCTTTTGGTAGCAGTTCTCACATTCCTTACTTCTTTTCCCTTTCTTTCTATATCTATGGCATTGTATTTTAATGTTTGTATCATCACTTGGGCCTGAGCAAATAACATTGAGCCAAATCCTTTGTTATTAGTGTTGCTGTAGCAAGGCATTACAGTTTGCTGTCAGTGCTGTGCAGCTGAACAAAATCAAAAACTTTTCACTTTCAAATTTCAAGATTTTTGGCTTTTAAGGACAATGTCATGTATCAATAGTGGCAGCTCATTAATATCTAGAGCCATGAATGCTGTTGTGATCAGTAGTACTGCCTCCCTGTGTTGTTTTTTGCAGCCAGCTTTCTGAAGGCATAGCTACATTTTTTGTGTTTTTTTGTTTATGCTTTAGTCTGGCAAGATACAGCTCTGGATTAACATGGCACAGTGCCTGTGTGATTGTATCCTGCAGGTATGACAAGGCTTCTAAATTCCATCTGGCAGTGCTAAGGGGCCAAATTATATTAGAGCATCCAGACAGTGAAATGGAAAAGGTTTCATAGTAACCTTGCTTCACCTGGTTTTGTGTGCCTTGTATGCAGACATCAGATAGATTGTAATGCTTGTTCATTTTGGACAAATAAGAGCATGGTGAGCTGCTTAGCCAGCAAATGTAACCTTTAGCTTTTCTCAGTTCTGCAATGATATTCATAATTTAATGTTGCAGTTACATGGATTTATGCGTTTAATTCCTAATTATTTTTTTAAAGTACTGCCTTCCTGAAGACCTAAAGCTTCATCTCTCTACTGAAGCTTGCATGTTAAGATTCATCTAAAACCTGAGCTATGGCATATGCTTTTTTAAGTCTTTGAACTGAATATAGCTTTAGTTTGAGTTCTGTCTACTTCAGAGAGAAAGGAAACACTTTCCTATTCTGCTCACAGACAGCCTGTGCTGGAGGGCTGCTGCCTCTCTTCTCACAATGACTGCAGCGGCTAATCATGTGTAATCCCTGTGTTACTGCTCACAAAGAAAATCAGTGTCATTGGAAAAGCATAAATTGGGGGATATACACATTTTGCATGGGTAGATGCTTATATTTTATTTTATAAACCATATCCTTTCAGATCTGCCATTATTCTGCTTTTTATGTGGCAGGTGTCAAGATTTCGTTTGTACCACTTTGCTATTGTGCTCCTAAAACGTCTCTATAAGGAGAGGTAAATCAAGGGGGAGGAAAAAAGAGGGAGTTTTTATTTTCATTCTTTAGATAAAATGATGAACTGTTATACACTATATAAAAAACACATATAAACTGTATGTTCAATAATGAAGATGTTATATGTCTGGATCTTAGACATGTCTTTTCTTCCCCCTTGTGCAAATACTGTTTCTGGATATATCTCTTTGCCAGCCTGCCAAAAATCTCGAAATTTTGGACAAATAACCATTGCAAATAGATGAAGTGATTTCCAATTGCAGTCAGTCCAGTGCAGCAGGGTTTGTCAGAGTATATGACTTATGCAATGCATGTTTCCACCTTCATAGCCAGAATTTTCCAGACAGAATTTTGAGTCCTACTGAGTGTGATGGATTGTACTTTAACTTACAATATCAAGATCCGGATGGTTTTATGCTTCTAAGCAAATGTGGGTGCAAATTTTCAGCATTTTCAGATGGTAATTTAGATGAGATTGCCTGTTTCCATTCTTGTATTCCAAATATAGTTGAGCACAGGTTCGTTTTGGTTTTGGAGGTTTTTTTAATTGATGGCTTGATAATTTAGCTCACTGGTGGTATCAAAGTACTAGCTACAAGTTGGCATTTAGGCATACACCCTCGTTTCCTGTAGAAAACTACAGGATAGGTTTTGTCACAAAGATGTAGGGAACGTAAGTGTTTTGGAAGTTGTTTTGTGATTTTTGTTTTTTTTTTGTTTTTTTTTTTTAACTGATTAATTCTGATACTGGGTTTTGATAAGGGGTACCAGAATGACGTTTAAATCTTTATATTCTTTTATTTGAAGGAGTTAAAACTCAATGACTTTTCTGTTCTACAAGCACACCTATGCCAATTCAGGGTTTCATTTTTCACCTCTTCTAATGATAATACTAGGTCAAGCATGTTTCTACCCTATAATTTCATCTGTGAAACAGTTCTTGGAAGGATTTGGGTTACAGCTGAGAGTCTGTCTGAGTCCAAAGTTCCTTTTGCCAAAAGCAGACTTCACTAAATATGGATTTTCTATTAACTACATGAAATTAGGGCAGAGGTGAAAATTATTTCAGCCTTAGTCTAAATCATGTAGAAGAATTTTTGATATGTGAACTGAGAATTTGTAAATGACTGTAGAGTTATGTTTAATCTCCTGAAAGATGCTTACTAAGCACTTTAAATGAGATGAGCAGTTTATTAATCTTGGTGAATATTTCCCATATATTTTTCTGAAATAGATGTTTTAAATATGTGCTTAATTGTACCTTACCTATTAGGGTGACCTTTTCTTCCAGATCAGCCTTTACAGTTTTTATCCTTATCTTTGTCACAGACAGATTGGATCCTTATATTCTAGCCTGAGTTTGGTAACATCTAAAGGCCATTCAGAAATTCTGTTAAAAATAAGTCATCTTTCTTACTTTACCATGTCTCGTATAGATCTATACTCTGTAGATGGTATAGCTGATAATTCAATTACAGCCTTTAGAATCTCTTAGTAAAAGAGAGGGAATTGAGATCTTTGGAGATTCATTGTAACAGCAACTAAAAACACTGGAAAAAATAAAATGAGAAGTACACTTGGTGTGTATTTATTTACAATTGATTCTGCTATTCTGGGTAATAAATGAAGTGGGATAGGGAAGATAAAGCAAACTCACAATTTAAAACATATGTAAAATAACTACAAGAGCATTCTGTACATAATTTATATTTAAACATGAAATGAAGATATGAAGCGAGGTTAAAAATGAAAGGGAAAAAGTTCAGGGTCTTTTCTGCATGTATTATGGTTAGTCTGAAATCTGGATAGTTTTTCCATGAGTAATTGAAAGTTGACTATACTTCACATCTGTTTTGGCTTAACTAAAATATGTCAACTACTACTTACACTTAGAGCACAAGTTCTTTTTATCTTGTTCAAAGGTGTCCTTTAACTCTGCCATATTTGCTATATTTTTCAGATTCTAGTCAAGGCCTACAGCATAACCAAAATGATTGTTTAAACTGCCCTCTTTGATCCTTTTTTTTTTTTTTTTAATTTTATAGTTCTAATATCTGTTACAAGGTAATGAAGGAATTCTGTCTTTCCTATTAAGGCCATCTTTACAGTACAAAGAGACTATGAGAATACTGATAAGGAAATCTGACCATGCTTAGCTTGTATTGTCAGGCAGATCATGCACATTGGTTTTATTAATTTACTCCTGTCTTTTAAAATCACTCACTGTCACTTGTTCTTTAGATACTGCAAATTATGGAAGACTGAAATGCAAATTATCTTAAAGATTTAGACTAGGATCTTTTTTGTTATATTCTTGACATGATCTGATTCGATTTGTGTTTTCAGATGCTTCAATCAGTCAGAATAAATTGTATTATTGTTTGCTGTTCAGCCAAGATGTACTCCCTCTGTAATACAAAATTCAAGTTGATCTTTAGATGCTCTTCCTAATATACAGAATAATCATTAGATTAAAAAAAATTGCTTCAGGGAATATTTTAGGGAGAATTTCAGTTCTGTTTGAGAAAGAGACTTATGCTTTATGTGAAGCTTCAGAATTTACAGAAAAGGAGCAATCCCCACATTCAGTTCTGCTCCCTGTGCTACAGGGAGAGGTGTGGTGCCACATTTTGCAGTGTGAGTGCTGTCCTCAAAAAGGATTGTGGAGGAGGTGAAGGAAACCTTGACTGCTTAAGGGATGACATCATGGATTTCCAACTGCTGAATCTGATTAAAACTGTCATGGCCCTCCTTAACTATTTCTTGCTGAGGTGGTTGTCTTTTTATGTTTATTAATCAACTTCAATATTTAACTATATTCATGACTTTTTTGAACTTTGATATACTTATCTGGTATTCTGTCAAGCTGCAGAAGCTTCTTTGCTTACTGGACACCATTTCCTATAAACAGTCCAATCTTTGCTTCTAGGTGATATGGACATGCAAATGTGCTTATCTGTGATTTCAAGCTAACTCTGCAGGGAAATGTGAGGGAGCTGTTTAAATTAGTCATCTCTTAGCAACTGTTGTATCAGACAGATAAAATTGTTCTGAAAATGTCTGGAGGAAGGAGGTGGGGGCAGGTTCTAACACTAATTGCCTTTACTACATCTTTAAATAAGGTGCAAAATCAGCATCTGTACTCCAATCCAGTTCAAAGAATAGAGGACTGCTACTGTTTTAAGGTTAGGAAAAAAATTAGAATCTTAGTTTAGAAGCAAAAATTTAGAGAAGGTAGGTGGTGACTTGTTTTGCTCCTAATTCCTTGTGCTCTCAGACAGAACAGTCAGACCCACCACGCCCAGAGCATGTACCTTCCTCTCCAGATCTTCACCATCCTGGGCAGGGCTCGTGGGCACTTAAGCCTGAGGGAGAGGAGGTATCTTTCCAAAGAATGGCATCTGAACGGTGTGGCTGTATCACAAACTGAAATCTGCAATGGGGCAAGACAGAGGAGAGCTAAAGACCTTGTTCCTCATCACCTTTGCAACATAACAAGATTCTGGGGATGATTGAAGTGTGCAATCCTGTGCTCATAAGAATGCATCTGTTCCCCTCTCATTTTCAGTGCAAAAACTTTTGCCTCTCCTCCTGTATGGTCCCAGTTCAGCCCCATCCCTGATACAACTCTGCCACCCCTCATCACCAGTGTGGTCTCTGAAGTCGCTTGTCTATGCTTCCCCTATAATCCAGATTTTTGCTCAAAAGTACACACTGAAGAAAAGATGGAGATAGAGGCAGGTTTTTGATGCGTGCGTGCGTGTGTGTGTGTGTGTGTGTGTGTGTGTGTAAAAAATTAAGATCTCTCGGACATAAATAGCCGTGACACAGTTCAAGTTTTTACAGAATCCAGAAATCATCAATCATCCACCAAGTGTGAAAATTGCTTTAACATTAAAGCTCTCCCAAGGATCAGAACAATAATATAAAGGCCTCTCAAAACTTTAGTTCTTCATTTTTACTCTTGATGCCAGATTATGTCTTTGATTTCAGTCTGACTTCACTGGAATTAGAAGTGTGCCTCGGTTATGTTATGTGTAGAGTTTAGGTGAAGCCTTATAGGAAGGCTGCCCTGCTTTTTGTAGCAATGATTTTTGCAGTATGTTTTAATCCTGTCCCAAATAAGCAATGCTATAGAAATCAATTAATTTTCTTCGCTGGCTACCAGAAAACCACAACACTGCCATTTGATAGTTTGTACTTACAGGCATAAAATCTTTTTTAATATATGCTTGAAATCCATAGAAATTATTGTTCAACATATTGCTTGATCCATATGAACTTGGGCAAAGACTATGGAGATGCTATTTTCAAACTCTAGAATTAAATCTAGAAAACTTAATACCTCTGGATTTAGCAAGTGCTATTTTAATAATTGACTAGTTTTAGATTGGAAACACGGTATGATTCTATGAAAAAGAATATTTTGAGTTGGGCAATCCCTAAATTTATCAGCTATTTTTTTATGTTATGGGAGGCACTATCTTCCCCACATGCAGATCTCCTTTCTGAAAGATACACACTTAAGTCCAGAGGTGAAGAAGTATTAATCTTCAGAATCTCGAAAACAGTTTTTCACTTTTATTTAAAAATAACCCTTTTTGTTTATATAAAAAATGTGTCCATATAGCTGGTAGTTATTTCCAAACAAAGAATTAGTAAAGGTTATGTTGGAGGCCTTTCTGATGGAAAGAAGCAAAAGTCCTTTTGTATCAGTGGATGTGTATCCAGCCATATACCCTACATTTGCAGAAAAAAGTTGTCTTTTTCCACCCCCCTCCCCAGGGGACTTTCTTCCATTCAGCAGTAAATTTTGATGGGCAGATATAAAGCTGAAGCTGACTGCTTCAGTGTTTGTGAAGTTCACACAATTTGGAAACTTGGACATTAAAACAGTGCAAATATCAATGCAAATATGTTTTGATTCATCCAACTGTATGCAGTACTGACACTAGCACCCCAAATTTGATTTATTTTTAGGTAAAAGTGCTCTGAGTGATGAGAATGGAGCTACTTATTTATTTATTTGTTTTTTTTAGAGATCTCTGCCTACTGAGATTAGATGCTCAGGAAAATTTGTTTTAATTCTCTTAATACTGCAGGAAACAGTTTTTTAGAAAGCCAAGGTTATCCACAGTCCTGGAACTTGCAAGGAGGAATTCTAGCATGGAAACTGGACCATAACACCAGCTGAAATAGCACAAGAGAAAATGCCATTTTGAAAGGGACAGCTGGAAGAAATCCATGATGCAAAGTCAACAGCTGTCTTCAGTTGTCCCAGTACAGCAATTTCATCACTGGTTCACAGTGAGAATTGTGATTTTTACCAGCCTCTTAGTTTGGGAGAAAATTACTATTTATTTGTAGGAATGCTATACCTGAATGATTTTGTATCTTGAGAAAAATTATAGAGTGAGAGTAGATTTTTGGCAAGGCTTTTGATGCTCTCTCACACAGCATTCTTATGTGAAGGCATTTGAAGCCTGGGTTGTGGTCTGATGAGCAACAATGTGGTTTGGATCACTGGGCCCAGAGAGTGATTTTAATGAGTCATACTTTGCTTGGAGGCTGGTAGCGAGAGAAGTACTACAGGGTTCTGTTCTGGTTGTTTTCAGTATCTTAATCTATGCCTTGGAGGAGGGAACAAAGTGCTGCTCTTGGGAGTCTTTATCCTGGGGAGGAACAATGCCCCACAAAGTTACCAGGCTGAGGTCTGCCCGTCTGTGGAGCAGCTCCGTGGAAAAAGTACTGGGGCTGTGGTGGGTAGAAAGGCAAGCATGGGACAGCAGTACCTGCCTGACAGCAACGGCAGCAGCAACTTCCTCTACTGCATGAACAAGGGACATCAAGTGAAGTGATGGTCCCCTTTACTCAGCATTTCTTATGACCCATCTAAACTATTTCTTGTAGTTTGGGGGCCCTCTGAACAAGAACCACCAGTATGCTACAGAGAGTTCAGCAGAGGGCTACCTGTGATTAGAAGTCAAGGAGCTGGGGCTCCTTGGCTCAAGTCTGGAGAAAGGATGACTTGACAGCAGTCTGTCAGCTCCTAGCAGGAGGTCATCAACTACGTGGTACCAGGCTCTTTGTCTCTTGTTCTCCCACCATGTTCGACAGGAGTAAATTGGAAAAAGAGGAGCTGTACTGAAAGGAAAAGGTTTTTCACCATGAAGACAGTACAAGTTCTGGAAGAGATGGCAACTGCATGGGCTGTGCAGACAGTCCTTGGAGATTTTCCATCTGGGAATAGCCCTGAGCAAGATGACCTGAGCAGACTTTAGACTGAGATTGGAGTAGAGCTCTCTTGAGGTCTCTTCCAGCCAGTATTATTCTGTGATTGTCCAGAGGGGGCACTTTATGGAACAAATAGAACAGCTGCATCCTGGTCTCACAATTGAAGGAGAAAAAACCCCCAAACAAACCCTACAAAAAAACCCATCAAAACCACCCCATCAAAAAACCCACAACACAGCCCCTCCTCACATGTTTCCTGTGTAAAGACAGAGGCATCAATAGGTGTATGTATCCTCAGAACAGAACGAAGTGCCCATTCCCCCTCAAGGGTTCTTTTCCATTCTGTTGCCAGACATGCAAAATGAGAAACAAACACAGAAGAGTTCTGTATGTGACATCTGAAGATGAGGCTCTGAACAGAGGCTTCTCCCTCACCCCATTAACTTTTCCAAGGACTTCCTCTGTACAGAAGAGATTTTCCCTCTTTGGTTTGGACTCCTGTTTTATTTTACTTTTTAAAATAACTTTGATCACTACCATTTGATCTGACAAGAGGTTCCCCCAGGGCGTTTTCCAGAATGATGACAACGTATTAGTGTCATCCTAAAGGAAGAAGGAAGCTAATATGTGTGTGTATGTGTATATACGGATGTATTTCCTGATTGGAGCTCTGCAAGGGTGGGGACAAAGAAGAGGATGTAGTGATTGCAGAGAAGATGAGCACAGAGAGCTAAGGAAGTCAGTCACAGGCACTAAGGATGCATGTTCAGTCTCATCGCGAAAGAATGTTAAATGAAGATGACCATAAGAGAAGACAAGTGATGCCATAGAAAACAAGATCCAGCTCTTTCTGAAGCATCTTGGAAATGCTGATCTCACATGCAGTCATGGCTTAAAGAACCAGTGTTCCCATGCAACCCTCTCTGATCTCCCTCTTACTCCTTGTCCAGCTTAAAGCATTGCCTCTCTTGGTGAGGTCAGCATCCCATCATATGCACTTGTGGACTGGTAATGCAAACCCAGGAGCACCATTTATTAATGATGACGAAAAGTAATTTGTTTGTGAGAAGCTAACTGTGCATAGTGGATTTGGAGTGATAAAGGAAATGGGGAAACTGTTGCAGAGGCAGAGCACCAGTTAAAGAGAAAGCAATGTGTGAGAGCAGTCAGTGTTAAGAGTTACATCTTTGTCCTGGTGACGACAGTTAAGAGACATAAACACCAGTAACATGGAAGGGGTATGATCAGACTGTCTAAATTACAACCAAAAGAAAAAGAACCCAAACACTTCTTACCTGGATAGAACTAAATTCCTTACCACAATGTTTCGTTCATCAGCTGCTAGATCAACACAAGTACTTCCTCAGTGTTTTTTAATGGAATCTGTGCCTGGAATTCTCTTCATTTCATCATAAGTAATTTTTATAATTTCTTGTATGACATATGACAATAGAGTACCTCGTGGCCTTCTCCAGCTATCAGAACTGAGAGTACAAATTGATTATTTCTTATAATGTTGCTTTCAGTTGCCTTTTATTGCCACATATATTTTTCTGTATATGTACATTTTGCACTGATCCTCAGTATATGGAAGACAGAGTGTATAAATCATGTTTTTCACATTCCTGGATAGAGCTGCTGTTGCTGAACACATTCAAAACAAAATGACTACTGTTTCACAAAATCTTAAAGGAAATTAACCACCAAGATTTCTTTTTTTACTTGCATTGAAGCAATTCTGACTTTCCCCTGGAAAGCTTTTGGTGTGAAAGCCAAAATGGTTATGTTTTTTACAGTACAATATTAAAATAATGAAAGAAGAAATACAGTGTTATCTTCCAGATACTTCTTTAGTATCTGCCTCGATTCCAGCTTTCCAGTCTCACAGAGAACAACCTTTGAACCTGTGGTTTTTTTCTCCTTGCCGTATTCCAGACACATGTGGTGATAATATTCATCTATTATAACTGCTCTGTGGCAGTACTGTTTTGACCTGGATGATACTATCATCTAATCTGGAATTTTTCCCAGGTTAGCTCCAAAGTTATGTCACGAATTCGATAAAGTAGATCCTGCCATAGAAAAAAACCACTTCCCAAGATAAATTCAATGCAGTTTTTTTTGTTAGGTATGAGTCCTCTTTCTAGTAGTGTCAATATCATAGTGAAAAGTTCTGGTCTCTGGTTTTTAGCCACTCGCATAAATTCATCAAAACCTTATCTATTTCCCGCAGCTGACCCACATGTACTGGTTGTGGCACACACCCGTTCTGCTCTTTATTACTGACATTTTGGGTATTTAGACTCCAATTTTTTTTTTCTTCCAGATGAGAAATTCACAGCTACTCAAGTCTTATTGTAACAATTCTCTAGACCATGGCCTGGTCTAGAGAACAGATGCATTGTATCTGAATTTACCTCTCTGAGTAGTAAAGCCCACAGATATGACCCAATTCTGTAACAAAATCGTTATTAAGAATTGATGTCCAAGTAATTAGTTTGTGGTTAATCAAATTAGTTTTGTATTCTTCAGTAGGAGAGACTGAAATTGATTACTATTGACGAGTATTTTCTGAAGAGTGAAAAAAATCTTTCAACTGAAAGATATTTTGTATTCATCAAGTCATTCCTATTTGCCGTTGACAGATTGATTGCTGTCCCCAAGGCTCAGGGAGACCAATGTGTCCTTTATAGTTTATGCCTGGAGTTTGTAGCTTGAGGAAAGAATTTGCAGGTATTCACATATAAATATACCATTCTGTCTGTATGTAAACCTCAAAAATCTCTGGTTTATTAAAAAAAAAACAAACAAAAAACCAAGAAACACCAGCAACCAAAAACAATCAAAAGAAATTTTTTTACTGTTCATTTTTTTAAATATTATGAATGTTTTTGTTTTTCTCTGGATTGCTGTTGTACTTGCCTTACAAATACCTCATTGTCCACAAACCCTTAATCAGAACATGAAAGGATCATTTTATCTCCTGTACTACTTTTTGTGCTCTATTTCCCAAGGCTTCTATTGATTTTTTTTTAATGCAAATAACTTAAAAGGATTTAATTTCAGTTGTTGCAAAGCAATTACCTTTAGTTAGAAAGGGCTTAATTGTGATTTAATGTGAATGCTGTGTTGGAATTTCTTCTAGTGTTTCATGATGTTTCTGTGTTTTAAATGAATTAATTATGTGTGTGTAAAAATATTAAAATATTTCTGTTAGATTAAAAAAAAAATAATATTAGAGCATTGCTCCAGCAGCAAGGCAGACACAGTACTGAGTCAGAGCTTCAGGACAGATCCTCTCTATCCTAGCTGAAGGCAGGAAATCTAAGGTGCATTTACTTTCTTTCTGCCTCTCCTATTAACAGCAGTTGGTTTCAGAGGAGGGAGTTGATCTTGCACTACGTTTGGAGTCAAGGCTCCAGGGATCCCAGTCTGTGTACTCAGTTCTGTTTCTCTGTGCCCCTGCCCCTTTATTGTCCCCTGCTCAACCTTTTGCTCCTAAACATCCTTGAAACAGGGCTGAAAGGTCCTCTGTTCTGTATACATTCAGGGGCAGCTTTCTCAGAGCAAGGAATTGTTTAATCCCAATGTGGGGGGTGAATAATAGGGGACTTTTTTTACCTAACAAAAGCTCTGCAAGTGTTAGTTTTATCTGAGCACTTGCATCCTTGATGAATCAACTCTCTGCCCTCTTAAAAGGCTCTTATTCTTCAAGGCCATGACTTTTATTTTTGTAGGAGCTTTGTTTTGTAACACTTGCAGTTTCCATTCTCCTGTGTTTAGATGTTTTGACAGTATTGGTGGGCTTACTGTTTCAAAGGCAATGTTTTAAGGCAAACAACATCTTACTCTTTTTGAAGAGCGAGGTGATTTACCAGTGTGCTATCTGTACAATACATGTACAATACATGTGCTATTTGTAGCTAGTTTACTTTGCTGCTTAAATGCAGTTAGTCTCATTTTGAAATGACCCCATGTTTTCATACAACAGTCTCCTTGACAAGAACCAAATGCATAGCATGTGTGGGTTTTATGTATTCTTACAGAGGAGGACCACGTCCCTCAAACAAATAGCCTCCTTCACTGAATGTAAGGAAAGGCTGAAAATGTAACTCTCTCCAGCTTGTTACTTCAGTTATCTTTTTGTATGTATGGTGTTCAACTGAGAAACCGTAAGAACTTAAATAGCTTTGCAGCTGACCTCTTTATCTCATGAGGCTTTCCCCGCAACCCCCCCGCCCCATTCTTATCTTTGATTATGAAAGCGAAATGCAGGTATAGTAGGACAGTCTCAAAATTTTCAGGCAGCATCTGGGATGCAGAGCATCAGTGCAGGTATTTGCTTCTACATTAAAAAATCTATCATTTTGCTTTTGTTTTTGTTCATCATGTTGTTTGTGCTCTATGAAATATGGTATTCAGTAAAATTTTTCAAAGTGTATGCATGTGTCAGCTTCAACTCTTGTTGCATCTTGATTTGCATGTTATGATAATGATATCAAGGAGACAGAATAACAAGTACTTTCCTTCTCTTCTGTAGTTTCATTGACTCTCAAACAGCAGCAGAAATTTCTTTTTGCACTTTTTGCCCTTCAATCTCCCTACTGATAGTAGTTAACTTTTTCTTAGTATTTAAAGAGATTTAATTTTCTCAATATGCACTTGCAGCAACATAGGTATGCTGTGGGCATATGCTTGATTTATGCACATTTCTCTATTTGTATCTATGATAAGTACTCTTACTTAAAGTCATTGAGTTTTTGTTAGCTATGTAAGTGAAAGTACATGTGGGTGTGTAAAGATGTCAACTGTGTCTGTTGCACACATCTAATGTTGTGGAAGATAATGTATTTGGCACAGAACTGTGTGTGATGTTTATGTAAAACACGAGAGTAGGTGCTTTTAGTGTTGCTCACTTAGTGATTTCATTGGCTTTTCTGAAGATTTAAGACATAATATCATATGGACATGGGATTTTCAGAAGTGTTTGCATTGGTGTAAACTTTGTTCCTCTCAAAATCCTAGCGATGGATTTAAAAATTGTCCATGATGCTCAATATTGCTTGATGGCTTGAACTTCAGAAAAAAAAAAAAAAACCACAGAGGGATAAATTCAATGAAATTTGCATTAGAAAATAATAGATGCTTACTCCCTGTACTAATACTGTCCAGATTCTGCCAAGGGAGAGACAGTTTGATAGAAGGTAGGGTATGTTTCTGCTTACTTTTAAGCTCATTTGAGTACAACAAAAACTTGTTAGCACAAATATGTTTCCCTCTACACTACCCTAAAGATCAAAACCCAGTTCTTCCTGAATGGTGGTAGCTCCTCTACAACCCTCTGTGCTTTTGGCTTTTAAATAGACACTTACATCATCTTTAGAGGTGAGTGCTTCTGTTAGGCTAGAAGAAATTATGGGGGAGGATCTGGACACTTGTCAGTGTGTCCTAGTTTTAGAACTGCTGAGAAAGTGAGGACTTGATGTTCTTTGGTTTTGATTACAAAAGCCTTGTTTTCAGACAAATGGCTTAGGCAAACCCTGATTCAAGCCCAGTTGAGGTGAAATGCCAAAAAAAAAAAAAAAAGAAGGAAGTTTTTTGTTTTTTAGAACACTTGAACAACTAATCAGTTTAAAATATTTGATCTAGATATGAAGAAATCAAGGAAAATATCATTTATGAATCTATATTTATCTGTATAGTCTGAGATCATATAAAGATGGCACTTTAGATTAGATACATTGTTTAGATAGATAGATGCATTGATAGATTAGATAGATGCATTGTTTTTGTTTTAAATGAGCATGAGGAGACAATGTGAAGTATGGCAGTATGAATTTTATTTATGCTAGCTGTGGAAGGACAGACCATATCTGGTTTGATGTAAACCCTGCTAGCACAAAGCTGTAAGTTCACACTGAATTTTTACAAGTACCAGTGGCTATATGAAAAAGTGAATTTTGAGATTACATAGACACCAATCTCTTTTTACAGATCCTCTTTCTCCCCCTTCCCACTGTAAATGAAGTCCTGACCATTGTGCATGATTCTTCTTTCTTTCACAGTACAATTCCTGTTCAAAGAAATAAAATGCACAAAAATTTATCTGTGACACTGACAGTAAATTTAGTCAGCATACTCTCAAGTGACAGTTGATTAATAATTTTTATTTATAGCTATACCATAATTTCCTAGCCAACTGTGCTCTTTAAATGGAGGTTTTTCCTTTTTTTAAATAAAATCTTTAATGAAGATTTATGAAGAAAGTAAGTTCTTAAATTCTCCGCTCACAATTTATGAGCAGCAGAAAATGAGGTATAAAAACCTTTTCCTGTGTAAATAAATGTATGTCCCCGTGTTTAACAGTAAGATTGCTATCAGTGATATTTGTCTTTAAGTAAGTGTTTATACAATTTATTTTATGCAGGTTGTCAGGATGTGATAGATAACAGCTGTATAGTAATTTCTAAAAAGTGTAATAGAAAGTATCTCCCAGCTGGGCTGTTTGGTTTGGGAATAAGTTTTGGGAGGTCACTATGAAGAGGGATTTTATAAATCATGTGTGAGTAACTCTGCTTTTGGTGAAACTCTGGTAAATATTTGGACTTGTTCTGTGATTTAGTAAAACCCTTATGGGAGGAACACACGTATTGTTACAATTAGAGAAAAAAAACCCCTTCAGTTCGGTGCTTTACCACTGGTCACGTATTGGAGTGAGGACAGCAGGAAGACTATATAAATCAGTAGCTAATTTAAGATCATTGGTTTCAGAGCAGTAAATGGGAATGTTACCTCTCTGAAAGATCAGACTATAATAGTTTTGCCATTTTTCATAAATGTACTGAGACAAAGCTATCTTTAGTATTATGAATGGGATGAAGTATAGTATATAGCTCTACACTGAGAGATGATTACACTGAGGTAGAAATGGGGCTCCACAACTTTATTTTAATACATTTCTTTCTCATCTAGAAAATGTTGCTTATGTTCTACATTAGAATTCAACTCATATCATCTGCCTTTCTGAATGGCTGTGGTTTTATCATTAAATACACAGAACAATAGTAACCAACTATTATAATGTGCCCGAGGAAGAAGTCCCCAGTGAAGAGTGTTTAGAGTCAAAACTGTGCCTCTACTGACATAATGGGAATTGCAGTCTAGGCTAGAAAATGCCACTGATCACAAGGTCACATAATAGAGATTACTGATCTGAAATGTAGTCCTTAAATCTCCCTAACTCCCCTACCAGCTTTAGAACTGTAAATTACATTATTTTGCTTAAAAATCTGAAGAAAGATATTTCCTGCAAGCCTGAAGATAAAAATTTTGGGTGAGAGAAAAGAACAGCTGCAGCTAAGCTCTACTTAATAAACCCAACAAGTCCTGGTTAAATGGAAAATTGTCTTTGCGTACACAGATGTATATGTACAGAATTCAGCTTGATAAGAATGTTCAGTAAATTGGATATTGTGAACAGTTGGGAAATGTGTTAATATCTGACTGCCTGTTCATGTTTCTGGTTTGTTTGGTTGTGTTTTTTTTGCTTTTCTCCAGACTCTGAAGATAGAGGCAATAAAATTATTCTCTCATTTTCCCTTACCCCACACTTATCAACATATGCACCTTATGCTATCTAGAAACGTACTATTTTATGAAAATATATAAAAAATATATATTATAATATATAATGCACTAAAATCACTGATGAACTGATGAACAACTTTCTAGCAGTTATTTTACAGTGTTGGATATAGCAGACTTACTCATTCTGTGGTAGCATCATACTCTCTTATTTCTTTTTACATTGTGTATCACTCGAGAATTTTCCTTGTTTCTTCAGGCTCTCCTGAGCTCTATTTACATTTTTTGGAATGCTGATGTTACTGTGGGACAGGAATTCTTAATTCAGTTTTTTGGGGCTGTTTTAAGGGTCTGAGAATCTGTAACGGTAGAAGAAGAATACCATGTACACTTTATGGGCTTTCACACCTGTCAGAGGCAGATCTACCTCTTGGTGTAGCAGTGACTATGAAGTTAGGTCAGGACTGCACTAAGTCTCAACTTTAAATGTCTGTCTTTGGATTTTTGCCTCATTACCATCCCTAAACTCATCAGAAAAAAGAAGTTTATCGTATAATTATACAGATTCAGAACTTTAAAGATATGCTGTATGTTTTAGTTTTGAGTACTTTGATGATGGGTCCTTTAAAAATTCTTTGAATAATCATACCTGAATTTTCTGCCAGACAGAAGGCAGGTTACACCACTATGCTTATTTAAACTCTAAGACATATTGGTCACTGACAGTTTCAGAGAATGACGGTCTGTTCTTTCAGGCTATTTAAGATAAAATGGGAGCTGCTGTACTGAACAACCATGAAAATAGGGACAATTTCAAATTATCTACTGATACATTGAAAGTGGGTAAAAGACCATGTCTTCAGACTTCGCGAGATTAAAGAGGAGTCAGATCAATGGTGGGAGGTAGAGACTTTAAATGTGAACATATATATATATCTTTTTTCTTAGCATATTGAAATAAGTATTGCAGATTTAAAATTATGTGTTGAACAAAAAGAAACATAACACATCATAAAACTAGGGCTTTAGCAATATTTAATTTTTGAATATCAGTCCAGATGTATTCTGCTGGCATCTGTCCTTTTAAGTACAAGAGATGTTATTAGGGGAGTCTGACCTTCTCAGAAGGGAAAGCAAGTGCTCAAAAGGAGTGTTGACTGTATTTTCCTCCAATACGGAATATCTGTTGCAATCCTAATGAGAAAAATCAGTGTTGTGTGTTCTTTATGACTATTTGGGCTTCATGACATGAAGGTAATCTTGATTTCAGATTGAAGGCACCATTGAGATAGTGTTTATTCCCCCAGTGAACTTCATCTGATGCACCCTATTGCTGAACTCAGAACTGTAGTTTCCTAATATCATTATAATCTTGTCAATGTTGTTTTCAAATACGTAAGTCCTATGAGCTTTGCTTGGTGATGTATTCTGACTCATTTTTAGTATGACATCAGGTAATACCTTGGCTGGTTTTTATTCTGCCTTTGTAGAAAATCACAAATCCTTTCACTAACTCAAGTAAAACACTGAAAAGATACCGTATACAAAAGACAAAAATACCATTTGCTTGGTGATAATTACTAGTGTTCATTTTCTCACTTAAGTGATAGGGCACATCACACTGTTGCCATAGCAACCCCGATTCTGTCCCATTAACTGCCTAATGTGAATTTATGAATGCAAGTTTCAATGTGTGGAAAGCTGCTCAAAATAGGGAGTGATTCATCATGTACAGCACAGACAGCTGAGTTGCAGGCTAAGTCAGGGCTGTCTGATTTGGTTTCCAGTGTTAATGTGAACTATGCTGTGGTGCAGGTATCCAATTGAAGATGAAGCAATTTGATATTTAGTGAGATTTAAAATGATGGTTGAATAGCTGTTTTAATTTTTGAAATGTTCTATGCTACATCACAACACTAAAAAAAAAATCTGTTTTTATGTAATAATACTGGGAAAGATAAAGAATCTTTCACAATGATTTTTTTGAGATTTGAGATATTTCTAAGGTGTGCCCATTTCAAGTTAGCTTGCTAATGCTGAATATGCTCCTGGATACAGTGTTATAATGGATTTATCCCAAGCTTTAATTAGCAGATTACACCTCAAGAAAACACACCTGTGTCTAAGGAACTGGAAAGATATCTGGGTTCAAATCTTGCCTGCCCCATAGACTTCCCTGATTTTATAGTACATGTTTAGATCTGTTCATGCTTTTCTCCTGTGAAATAGGGAAAAAAAAACCCCAAAAA
>VYXC01012384.1:418077-453018 GCA_013397175.1 Platysteira castanea
AAAAAAAACCAAAAAACAAAAAACCCACAAACTCCAAAAAACCAACCAAACAAACAAAAAAAAAAAACACCAGAAAAAAAAATCCCCTCTTTTTCTCTTCTGTGTCACAGAATTGTTACGGTTGAAAAGGACCTTGAAGTTCATCAAATCCAACTGTTAACCCAGCACTGCCAAGTCAACCACTACACCGTGTCCTTAAACCATGTCATAGCTATTTAGGTTCCAATCCTGTGCCTATTTGCAGTTTTCACACTTGTGACAACTTTTAGTAAATGCATCAGCATTTATAGGAATAGTCTTCTATCTGAAGTAGAAAATATGTCTCTACTTACAGTCTGCCTACTCAGTCTCAGTGTGCTGTGCCCATACCATTCACTAGTTTTGTTTAGTTCCGAGGGCTGCTATGAAATGGACAGTGTCAAATGCAGTAAAACTGCGTTAAGGAAATGATACCATGAATATGAAGCTTATCACATAGAGGTGGAATTAAGGTAGCTCTACGCAATTTTATTTTGCATTTGTGCATCTGCATGTTGGTACAGTCCTTTATTACATTATTATAAACTATTTTTAGCAGGTTGTTTGGAGTTACAGAAGTGCTGTATGTCTTTCTCTAAGAGGCATGTTAGTCTATTCATTGGGATAATAATAAGTGTTTAAGTTTACTTGGGATAAAAGAAATATACTTCCT
Organism: Platysteira castanea; assembly: GCA_013397175.1. NCBI lineage: Eukaryota > Metazoa > Chordata > Aves > Passeriformes > Platysteira > Platysteira castanea. The sequence continues at coordinate 418,769 of VYXC01012384.1, forward strand.
TTTACAATAGCTATCTTTTGGAATTAGATTCATACTGTGGGACTATACACTCAATCTCTTTTGAATAGCATAGCAGTGGAGTCAGGCTCCAGACTTCATTTTTATGCTTTGCTTTTCTGTGTATTATTACATTACACTGAACCACTCAGTTCCAGAGTAAGATTTCTGGTTTATTGTAGTTGATAAATTTGCCTTTCAGGGTTGTTCTGTATTTGTAAACAAAGGATATATTATTGCTGCTGTCGTATCTCTAATACATATGGCCAAACACAACTCATTCCATTCCTCTTGATGTTTTTCCTGGTACAATTATGGTACCTCCGTTCCTGTGTGCACCTGCTCATCTCTTCCAATCACTACTGGCAACACCATTTAGTGAGGTTGCCAATCTCACCAACATTACTAGTCTTCCAGACAGAGGGGCCAATTTTGCTTATAAATCCTTAAACACAAACTTCCAATTATGTAGGAGAGGTCTTGTTTTCTTTAATTTGTGAACTAGGACTTGCAGCACGTGCTTTGAAACCTCCTGCTGTCAGGATATGCTGTGAAAGCATGTCACTGTTTAAAGGATTAAGAAGCCTCATAGTCTTAGGCAGCTGTTCAGATTATCAGTTCACGGAATGGGGCATGTTGGAAGGGATCACTGTCAGTCATCTGGTCCAACCTCTCTACCCAAGCAGGGTCATCCTGAAGACAATTAAAAAGAGATACTTATGTCTTTGGTAACTTATTGCACAAACACATATGTCATGTTTAAGCCATAAATGTACATTTACATGTGTAGTCTCACATATGTACATGATTGCTGATACAGATGATCTATGTTCATCATTTTTAACAAAAAGAAAACAAGGAATTTATGTCAATTTATTGGCTTCTTAGGAGTTTAAAATGGTGTCCCAGATCACAGATGGACATTCAAGATGCTTCAATGGTTAACATCAAATTAAAGGGAAGCCCACTATTCATACAAAGAAAATGTCACCCTTTGCTGCTAGCTGGGTGGCCTTCTGCAATGTGTTGACCTCATAACTACTATCTTGACTGCAGACAGTTCACAATCAGCATCTCAAGGAGTTGTTCAAAGTATATCGGAGTTGAAAAGCTGGGAGGGAAGGAAGTAGGGTGCTTTGTAAGAAATGTCAGAGAATTTCCTGCATTTCAGTTAATGGAAATTTTGTAGAGTTGGTTAACAAGGATGTCTGCTAAGGATATGCACTTGACATGCTTTTATTTATTTTTAATTATTGGAATTGACATTGGGGAAACAAGTTCTGACCTTTAAAGACTGGCAAATGAATTGATAAGTTTCAAAGAGTACATTTTCTACTAAATGCTGTATATGTATATGCAGTGTGAAAGCTCATGAAAGGTACTGCAGTTGACTAACAAATATTTGGAAAATGTTTTATAGCATACTGAAAACTTGACCGGAGGTTTTCTACATGACTTGCACGATTAAGAATTTGAAGCTTGATATTTGGGGCCCAGAATTAATAATATAATTAAAGTATACTTAAGCCTCAATTGCTAAGTGCAACTTAAAAATGTTTTAAAACTTAAAGACATAATAAACACTGTCTGAGTACCTAAGTATTCTGCTTATCAAGATTGTAGTAATTTTCACTAGTTGTTACTAAATTTATCTTAGAGAAACACACACTGAAGGAAAAAACAATTTTTTTTTAAATGTGGAAAATCACATCTGTGTTTACAGCTGCTTGTAACTAATAAGGGTGCTGCCAGTTACAAATTCATAGCCTGAACTGGGCTTTATACTTGATTTGGATCCTGTTCATCATATCTTTAGCAGAAAAATAATGTTTCTTTTGCTGCACATGCTCTTTGAAATGATGAGTATTTATAAGTGTTTTTATTTAATGTTGTGATTTAAAATCAATAAATCAATATTTATCTCTGTATCTTATTAAGAATATATAAGAAAAAGTAACTGTGGACATATTTTGTTTCCAAAGCTCTTAATGGTAGAATGACACGTATCACTACCTTCTACTAAGTTCTCGTAACAAAATCTAGTAAATCCTTTACACTTGCAGGATTATTTTCTTACTCATTCTTCTGCACAACACAGGAGTTTATTTTAAGGAGAAGCTAAACAAGATTCTTCCATGAACAAGCACAGTGAGGACCATGACTGCTTTTGAAGACTGTTCTGAACAGTCAGTGTATTCAGTGGATTTAGGTCATCTTCAGGAAACAGTAACACTGCCTTTCAAAAAGGGAGTTATTCTTTATGAAAGTTATTACAAATTATCTTGATATCTGTCAAGAACGTTTGTAACTTTCAGTAATTTTATATTGAGTGTTTCTCTGTAATTTTTTCAATACATTATTTTTCTCCTGGTCTTACAAGAGGTACTTCCTATTATCCATGAAGATGACCGAAGACACCCTACAATTAATTATAAGCATTTCAGAACTATCTGTTGTAAATGGTCCACTTGCTGGTAAGCAGTGGAATGAGGAGATCAGGTGAATGGAAACAAGACAGGAGAATTCAGAGAATGAGATGGAGAGGTGGAATGAAACAGCAAGGAACTGGATGTTTGCTCTTTGTAAAAGATTCAAAAAGCACTGTTCATGCAATCCAGTAAATTATGTATTCAAAATTATATTTAAGGACTAATCATGAAGGTGTTTAAATGAGCTAGACATAATGACACCCCAAACAATACATCTTCTGAGGAATGTTAAATCTGAAGTCTAAGACTTGGTGAACCTGCAAAGGAGGAAAGTGGCAAGTGATTATTAGCACTGAAGTTGTGAAAATGTATGAACTCTTCCTCCAGCAACGTGCTCTCACAGGTTTTTTTGTGGCTACCTTTCTCAGTTGCAGCTGGGTTTAGAGCTGCCTACTTAAGGGGAATACCTGATTTAAAAACAAACTAATTTCTAAACCCAGTTGACAATAAAAATATTTAGAAGTTTGTCATGGTTTGACACTGACCCAATGCCAGGCACCCACAAAAGCTGCTCACTCACCCTCCCCTGCCACAGCTGGGAAGAGGAGGGAAAAGGAGAAAGAAGAAAAGAACACTTTATAAGAGATAAGGGCCGGGAGAAACACCTCGAGGGCGAAACAGGCACAACTTAAGTTGCAAAATGAATTTATTACGAAAAGATTCAGAGGAGGATAATAAGAAGTAAAATAAGCCCTTAGAACACCTTCGCCCCTCACCAGGCCCTCCCTCCTTCCCACCAACAGCGCAGGGAGGCAGGGCATGGGGATTTGGTCAGTCCATCACCAAAATTTCCTTCCGCTGCTCTGGGAGTGGAGTCTTCCCTGTGAGGCCGTGGGGTCCCTCCCACAGGAGACAGTTCTCCGGGAACTTCCCGGCGTGGGTCCGCTCTCCCGAGCAGCAGCCAAACCGCACCTGCTGCAGCGTGAGTCCCTCCCACGGGCACACAGCCCTCCCAAAACTGCTGCGGCGTGAGTCCCTCCCATGCGCACACATTTGTCCCAAAACTGCTGCGGTGTGAGTCCCTCCCCACAGGGTGCAGCCCTCCAAGGCCAGGCTGCTCCAGCCTGGGAGCAGGGTCCTCTCTATCCACCACTGGATGACAGCCTCATCCAGGCACCCACCCGCTCCGGCCTGAGCACCTTCCCCACAGGCTGTGGGTGGATCTCTGCATTCCCTGTGGATCCCCGTTGGCTGCAGGGGCACAGCTGCTTCACCATGGTCTGCACCACGGCCTGCAGAGGAACCTCGGCTCTGGCACCTGGAGCAGCTCCTGCCCCTCCTTCTCCACTGACCTTGGTGTCACCATGTTGGTCTCCCTCACATATTCTCACATCCTCCTCTCCTGTGAGTAGAATCCCAAAATCTTGTGACATTGATTTGATTTTCTTCTTAAATATGTCATCACAGAGGCGTTACCAGCCTCTGTCACTGGCCCGGTTCTGGCCAGCAGCATGTCCATCTTCAGAGCCATCAGCCACTGGCTCTGCCGGACATGGTGGGAAGCTCCCAGCAGCTTCTCACAGGAGCCGTCTTTGTGGCCCCCCTGCTACCCAAAACCAGGCTGTGCCAAACCAATACAAAGTTGTAGGAAGATTGCTTGGGAGGTCACACTATAACGCTTGGCTCTGAGTGCTTGCAGAGACTGGGAATATAGAGCAGACTTTCTCTCCAAGGAACCTAAGTTGAAGTTACACTTAGGCAAGATGTGCTTGAAAGGGCGTAGATATATGGACCATCTCCATATTCAGTGGATGCTACAGGGTTGTACAGAGCAACCACAGCTGTTCAATTGTGTTCACATCTTCCAGTGCCTCTTCCGTAAGCCTTTGATGCTAATATGATGCACTTTTGAGAGATTTGTGTGGCAACAGATCCTTTCTTTTCAGGTTTGAAATGAAACTTGAGAGGAGCCTGTACTTTTAAAAAAAATCAATGTGCTACGAAGTAGCCACATTACATATAATTATCTTAGTGAAGAGACTGTACAGCAGTTTTTAAATTACAATTAGTAAATAAAAGGCTTTCACAGACAATAGATTTCCTTTGATAAACTGAAGAGGACCTCTGTCTTTCTGCTTTTTCAGCTTTTGCCAAGTTTATTTGTGTAGTATAGTGTAACACAGACTAAGGTCTCCTCAGGGGTTTATTCAGCTAGGGACCGTTAATAGAAAAACTCATTTCAGATAATCCCTATGAGTGAAATTAAGCTCTTGGTTTCGATGAAGTCATACATGACCAATTTTATTAATAAATAAATTGGTAATACTTTCCTTTTCTGTTTAAATGTCAGGTTTGGATACTTATTTTTTCATTAGGTATTATGGCATTATGTTCTTGATAATTTAAAAAAGAATACTACTATTTCTTCCATGAAATAAAAGCAGGATCTATTTTTTATGCCCTAACTTGCATCACAAGCTTCGCAAAGACTGTGGCTGCCCTTGCTTATTTTTTCCTAGCAAAACTGTTCTTGAGACTGATTGACACAGTTCTCAATCTGTTTTAATCTAATTGTGATTACATTTTTCCACAAATAAATATTTAGAATTTAATCTAGAGAGGAATTTTTAACAGTTCTAGCATAAGACAGAGTAGGGTACTTAGGAGAATCCCCCAAAAATCTGTAAGGAGAACTGGTGTCCTGAAGCAATTCATTGACATGTAATTATTTAGTAAACTTGAGCAGCAGTGCTTTCTTCTTCTCCTGACATGTTTTTAAACATGTTATGAATGGATTTAGTAACCAATGTGGTGTTACATGACTGTTTTTTGGTACCTTGCAGGTAAGAGACCAACAACATTTTCAGGACTACATATAATATATAAACCAGTAGCATTCTAGTTACTATATTTTTTATATAAAATCATGTTTTTACACATATGTAGTCATATTAAAAGACCATTGTCAAAATAGCATTATCAAAAAATTACGTTAGCAAAGACACAAATTGAAGGTGCTGATTCCTCAGAAATTCATTGCTTAGGCTTCTATGCCCAGGGCTGTGCTCTTTGACACTCCACACTTAATGCAGAAGCTAGTGAGGAAATTTTCAAACCAAACAGCTGATTTTTGGCAAAAGTATGTACTTTTGAAATACAGGTTTTGTATCAAAATTCAGGTAACATTAATATGCTATGCTACCATTCCTGTGGTTTGTATAAAGTTCAGTCTCAACCACAACCTCCTGTCAGCATGACTATATAATAATAAAGACTTAATGAAACCAGTTTGGGTAGCTTTAACCAGTTATTACATTGTCCTAAGTGTCGTGCTGTGCCCTTTGAAATAGAAGCCAAAGGATTGATTCCCAAATAGGTCCTGACTGGTGGATGCTGCTGCCTGCTCATTCAGAAGCATCTGAATATCAGAATTTCCACCTGAGTTCAAGAATTAGTATGTGTCAGTTTGGTCACATATAGGGCTGATGTGGTTGGACACTGTAAGCACGATTTGCAGATAAGGTAGTCTAGTCACTGTCAGTTTTTTAGGCTCTAGGAGAGAAGAGGCTGAATTAGGCATGGACACTATGGGCTCTCTGGAAATGTTTTATCAGTACGTATGTTGCAGTAGGAAGCAGTATTGCTTAAGAATAAATGCATTATGACCCCCTAGCGAGGAAGACCTGGAAAAAAGGCAAGAGAAAAGTTTAGTAAATATTATCAAGTAGATTACTGTTGCCAGTGATATACATCTGACTTGCCTAAGGCTTGCCTTTAGTAACTTCAAGGCTTGTAAAAATGACAGACTGAAGTAATTACCATTCATGAATGAATGGATGAAGTGATGGAGATACTCCTGATGTATAATTGTTTTGGTTATGTGGGGAATAAGGAAGATATCTCACTTCCTTTCAATGCAGAAGGTTGTGACATTCCCAACTTGCTAATGCTGAGAAGACAGTATAGGCCCCTAGTCAGAAAACCTAATTAGAGAACTGTTCTGCTCCCCTATCAACTGCAACTGTGAGAGGCAATCTCATTAGTGTGTGACCTGCTGAATGCAGACAATGTTTGTACCTTTTCAAGCTGGAATGCATATTTTGCTGATAACATATTCTTAGCAATTATCCTTTTCTCCATCAATTTTGCGGGTGTCTAGGGCTTTGGAATATTAGCTCTTCTTTAGTCTGTCACTGCTGAAAACATCTGAAAGGAATACAGTGTGTCAGCCTTTGGCTCCTGTGCAGCTGATACAGCTTCGTTGTCACCATCTAGTCTGTCTGTGCTGGCAGCACAGCTGCTCCTATGTTGGTAGGTGTAGGCATGTGCAAAGGTTGTGCAGCACTGAGGAACAAATTCAAATGTTGTGAACTTACTCCTACAGTTTGTTTGTTTGAAGTAGAAGTAGTCTTAGAATCATGCTGCAGCTGTGCTGATTGAATATTTCTACATTAATTTCCAATTTTGACTTCAAAATAATAGGAGGTATTTGCTAAAAGCACCTGATTTCTTAAAAAAACCCCTCACAACAACAACAAAATAACCTATTAAAAAAAAACAAAACAAAAACAACCCAAAAAACCCACTAGAAAAAAATAATTGGTTTATATACCTTTTAACATTTCTCTACTAACAGAGCTATTTTTAAAAATTGCACAGTATTGTTCACACAGCAAGAATATATGCTTACAAAATGAAAAAAAAAAGGTATAAATTCTTCTTCTACTAGTAGCTATTTTAAGTTCCTTTCTGTGTCAAAATCATACTGATATGATTCTTTTGTTTCTATTTGTCATTTAGTGGGTTCTTTACTGAAGTGACAGAAAGTGGTATTTACAGATCTAATTCAATTAAACAATAATGCTTTCTTAGTGGATTAAAGAAATACAAAATTTGGGGATTTCAGAGGGAAAAGATAAAATGTTATTAGTGTCATAAGTAATGCATAAACCAAAAGCTATTTTATCATAATTATTTATGTAATTATAAGACCCATATGTATTTTCACTATAAGCAACAAAAATCACGGTTTCTTCTTCTGAAGTCTGTTTTCCCAGTTTTTAATAGCTCATTTCTTTGAGCTAAAGGAGGACCAGCTTTGATAATAAAGTGTTTCCAGAGATTCCTCCCTTGTAGGATACAAGAATGCAGGTGTGCTAAATTTGCTCTGGTTTTCTCACATGGTAGAAATTTACTAGTAACTTAAAAGAGGTACTAAAAAGTAAAATTAAAAATGAGAGATTCCAGAATTATACTTTTATCTGATATGTTGTTTTTAAACAAATGCTTTTGAGACAAATATCCTATACATCTCCAATAAAAACCTAGATTTTAATTTAAAATCTTGTTAATTTGACAGTGTTACTATTGGCTGCCAACTGCCAGGGATGAAAGAACTAGTGCTAATAGCAGTTCTGATCTCCTTTATTATATCTGATTCTTTAATGAAAGTAATTTTTATAAATGAATCAGGTTCATCAACAAAATTTTTATTTTGTATCCAACAGTATTGGAGAACTGTCCTCTTAAACCTCATGTTTCTTCAGGTTTATTATTTTTTTTTCCTTAGGTAGAAACATAGGTGAGCTAAGCATAGCTGTATAAAAATTAGGGTTCTAGTCTGTTGTCTAGCATCTCTGAATAGCAAACACAGAAAATGGGAACCCTCAGAAAGTGAGTCACTCCTCCTCCTTTCCAGTATTTGTAAGAAAAGCTCAAGTATAGATGCTAGAGATGGTTGAAATTTGTTAAAGTGATGCTGTCATTAGTGCTGGGCTCTTCCTATTGGTATTTTCTATGTTTCCCACCTAGCTTGAATAAACATTGAGTAGAAGTAACACAGTTAGCTTTATCTTTCCAGAACAGGTTGCTTGCCATGATGATTTCAGGGCAGACAAACAGAGTAGCTCCCGAGTTCTGTTTTCAAGCTTTCCTGTGATGCTGAGCTATCTTTTGAATTTTGCCTGGTCTGTTTTGGCTTGTTTAGTGGAGCTGATGATATATGCTGTGATGGTTTACAGACCAGACTTTTCCCTTCTTTCCACACTGTGAACACCATAAACAAGCAAACAAACAAACAAGAAAGATGCTGCAGGTTATTAAAATACTTTTAAACAACTCTCTTGACTCAAGTAGAGCAAGAACATAGGGCCTGAATTCTTCACTAAAGTTTGGAAGGAAAAGCAATGCCAGATTTACTTGAAAATACCAGTTTATAAAAAGTAAACTTGCTGCTTTGCAGTTGTATCTCACAGTGGATTTTAAAAGTAAAAGTTTTTATACTGCTTTACCCATTGTGTAAACTTGTTAGCAAGATAACCATATTTTTTAAGAAAATAAGTGATGGCTTTATTTAAATACAGGATCAAGCTTGCTTTTAAGAAAATGGGCTTTATCTTTCTCCCCCACTCCATTCTCCCCCACCCCATTCTTGGTTCAAAACAGTACCGAGCCTAATAATTAGCTTGAGAAGTTCTCTAGTGAGCATGTCTTCTGAAAAATTATTAGTGAGACCAGAATTCTTTCTGAGAAAATATTCTTCTGCCTTCATCAGAGGGGCAAGTCAACTCCCTGAAAAGGCACCTTATCTCAAGCAGTTGGTGGGAGGTTGCCGAGTACTGGGTGGTGGTACTTCTGCCTCCCTTCTGGGCTGCAGAGAGCAATCCCAGAGGGTAACACTGCCACCTTGGGCTCCAGCTCTGTAAAAGCACAAGGAGGAAGTTCTACCGAGAAAATCGTTTTCTGATGCTGGAGAGCTGCTGGTTACCTTAGTGCAGGGAAACACAAACCCTGATGTTCTTAAAGCACAGTATCCCATCTCCCAGACAGTTAAGCAATGACTCATTGCAATGAGATTTTCTTGCTGGAACCGTGATTGGTTTCTTCTGGATGTTTTGTGGTGCCTTTGAGAATTTGCACCTCAGCTGGTGCCTCCAAAGCAGTTCTAAAAGCAGTTTCATTTCCAGTAGCTCTGTAATTTAAGAAGTTTTATTTTCTGGTGTCTTCTATCTTCATGTTTATGATTAAAAAACATATTTTGCTTTTTTTCTTCTTAAAAACATTCTTAGCTTATTTACCTTCAGTTTGTATTAATTGGCATTTCAGCAAATGCTATGTAAATAGGCAGAAATTTGTATGGTTCTGATTTCTAAAAGGTTTCACCACAGGAAAAAAAGGTTTCTTTTTGTGGTGAATTGCCCCATATATACTTTGGGTGATATATTTCTATGCCCATCCCATAGAGTATAAAGAAAGAAAATACAAACTAGAACATCAAAATTCCAGGATTATGTATTTTTTATTAGACTCTGAATTATGTCTCATCAAACTACTCCAACAGCTAAATGTACATCTAATACTTCCCTAGTTATTAAGAAGATGTGGGGGAAAATAAGGATTAGCACCTCCTTCTCAGCCTGCCAAAAGCCCGTTCATGTATGACTAGAATATAAAGGGGTGCACCACTTCAATCCCATGTTGAAGACATTTAAATATCAAATCAACTTCACCAGCATAGTTCCTCTAAATTTTGCATATGTATTTTTTCACCACTTGTTACTTGCAGTGTTGTGGTTTTTATTTGTAGCTGTGAATGATCAAGGACAAAAAAATGAGCTGTCTGCAGGGCAAAGTAATTATGGGAGGGGTGTGCACCTGATGCAGCTGAGGAAAAGAAATAAAATTTTAAAGGTCAGATATGTAATTAAAGATACTAATTGCCTCTAAAAACTGAGGAAAACACATGTTTCCTCTGCATAGTAAAGCATTCTCTTCAACTACTCTGGGTAAAAGAACATAAATTATTTCCTTTCATAAAATAAATATGTTTTTCATACACTGTATGTAAATGAAATTTCCTTTGGAAATTGCCTCATCTTATTTAAAAGAGTATAGGCACAGATTCTGTATTTAGCTAAATCATACTCATATATATATATATTTGTGTTACACAGAAAAAAATAATACAATATGAATAGTATAAAAACATCCTGCACAAATCTTTTGCAATCTATTCCATGGCTTGATTATGCCTAATTGCATGCTTGTAAAGAAAGTGAGATACACCCTTGTAGCTGGTGTAGGGTGATACAATAAGAATATGTATCTGAAACAAGAGATCTTAGATCTGTCTTAAAGAAAGAGTAAGTACTAACAATGGAACATGAAAAAGGTAAGTGTTTGTTGTATATTTTAGGACCTGTATATTTTCAGGCAACTGTGGGAAAAATTCTGAATTAGTAATGAGGAGTTTGACTGGTGGCTTACAAAACACTCTCAAGGGAGTTAATAAACCATTAATGTGATGTTCATTTTTCTTATGCTGGTCATCTTTTCACTTGAGTGCCCGAGACAGTCTGTCCCTATGTCACTTCAATAAACAGCATGTTTTATTCATTCTCTTAAAAAATGAAGGCATTATGGTTACTCTCATATTCAACAAGAGTGGTGGAGTGGTGATATTTAAAAAAGTTTTTTACAGTGATGGAGATGTTTAGTCACATTTATGTGATTAGGCAAATACTACAAGACATCCAGTCTGTAGCTTGAGATGAGTTATGTTCGTGTGTAGAATAGCAAGTTGGCTTCACTTAACTGTATTTGTGGGAGATCTTTGCAGAATTCTGGGTTTTTTTCCCTGTCTTAGAAGAGATTGAACTATGGTTATAGCTATTCATTTTGTTTACCAAATGGAAGAATTACTTTTCTGCCCAAACATCTCAGTATAATCTAGCTCCTGTATGTTACCTCAAATATAATCTTGTGCCCACTGCTTAAAAAAAATTATTAGCTATATTGCAAATACAAAAGCTAATCCTCTCTCTTTGGAAAGCTGCATAAACAGCATGGATTTGCTTTGAGGATAAAGGGAAAAGAGTAGTCCCCAAAGCTGTTTGCAGCAAGGAAAACTGCTCTGTAGTTGCTATTATGCTCCAGGAGCTTCTGCACCCCTTGCTGTGGCCTCAGGAATGTTTACATCTAGTGTCAGCAAGGCATTTAATTGTGTGCTTAACATTAAATTCAGCAAGACCCATAAACATATTTAACTTCAACACTTGCTTGCCATTATCAGAAAGAGTGGTTTGCTCAGCCGAGATTACAGGAAGGAAAGACTGTCCTGGTAAGGTAGATATCCATGGATGCCTGCATCTATACCAACATCAAAGAGATCTTTTTTCAGCTCAGAAGCACTCAGATCAAAACTGCAATGCTTCCTTTCCAACGATATGCATAGCAGAGGAAAGAAAACAGCTCTTGCCTCTCCCTAAAACCATCTCTTGTCATTCCACATCCTGCATGTTCATCAGGACAAGTGAGGGTGCTGTGGAAGTGCCTTTCTTCCTCTGCTTGTTTCCACCATAGAGTGGCTGGCATTGAGGTATTATCTTTCCCATATTACCTCATGCCCTTGATGCTGCCAAAAACAAGTGTGGAAGGCTGTAGTGACCTGTACAAATTACCTTATTTCTGTTATTCTCTCAGAAAATGTCAACACTGTACGGACTCTTCCTCCCAGCATCACAACTTCACAGATGCTCACTCAGTGCCTGTCCATTTCTGTACTTGACATTTGTAGGATAGCGCTTACTGCTTCAATTATTCACACAAAATTCAGATTAACAACAGCCAAACTGCACTGACTTACAGTCTAATGCAGCTCCAGCTCAGCTGCCACATTTTCCCTTGGGATTCACCTGAAGTACCAATGTAGTCAGCTCCCTGCAGAGCATAGGAAACCATAGCCTTATAGATTTCTGAATAAGTATTGCATTAAAGGCTTCAAAAGAAGTGTAAGAGATGCAGCACATTTAACAATTAGGATGGAAGCATGTGGTCATTTTTTTATGATAGAGAGAGGCTTCTAGCTGATTCCTTTAAGGATTTGTGCTGTTTGTGTTAAAAGGTCTGTGAAAGAGAATTAACATTCAATTGACAGAAATCTTTATGTGATACAACATTATATACTATAATTCATTGCTGTTAACTTATTTTCTTCTATTTATTTATCATTGGTGTAAGTGGAACATTTGAATGCCTGAGGTATATTCTTACTAGGCAGTAATGTTAGCCTTTCTGACCTATAAATGCCTTTTATCAGTATTAAATCAATTGAAGCCTGGGAAAGCCTCATATTCTCTAATTAGAGAGTTTATGCATCAGAATTCAAATGTAAGTTATAGTCCACATTTTGTTGGCCAATTACTCAGAAACTATGCCCAGTCTAACAGCTTTCCTACTGGATCATCCTGTATTAATACACACAGATCTCAGGAGCAAGCTGTCCTTTGCAAGTGCTGCAAGGAGTAGGTTTTAATCCTGGACAAGCTGGCACCAGAAAGTTGGAAGGAACTCAGAGAAAGCCATCAATGATGATTAAAGATTTAGATTTCATGAAGATTTACTAAAAACTAATTATATAGAATTCATCCAAATGATGACATAGTGATATGCCAGTGCAGAATTATTCTCACAAGAGAAAGGTGAGAATCACTAATGAAGATCAATTTCCACTCCTCAATCCTCCCCCCCAAAAAACCAGCATCAAATCCTGCGCAGTATACCATTGCTTTCCTAGTCTACAGAAACTGCTTGCTAGAAGGCAGTATGATTTGCAGTAGGCAGTGTCCTTGTCTACCTTACTTTGTATAATCAACTTAATGTTCCTTAATTTATAGTTGTATTCTCATGCCAATTGCTGTTTCACACTTCTTTCCTCTCACAGATCCTGAGAGTGAAGTTCATGGCAGATTAGCCACTCAGTGTGCACTGTGATTGCCTGCTGCATAATTCACAAGTGTCAGATGACTAGACAGTCAATGTAGTGGAGTTCTAAGCAATCAGTTGGAAAGTGGAAGGTGGAGTCCCTCAAACCTCGCAATTCTAGATCAGAAAAAAAAAAAAAAAAGAAAGAAATACTTTGTGCAGCTATTAAACACCTCCAGGATAACAGGGTTGGGCTTTGATTAGGTGCCTGAGCTCTCAGAAGTACTGAGTGCTTGTGTTGGGTTTTTTTATGGGTTAGCACAAGTACATAGGATCTTGAAAATCAGTGTAACCACAAGCTCAGTCAGTAACAGAACTTTGTTTGGTTTTGACAGAGCCTGTAGAGTATAGATGGAAGACTCAATAGATTTTACTTTTACAAACCAAACTCCCCAGTGATATCTTGTGGTCTCAGTCTAGGGCTCTTCCAACTTGCAAATGAAGTCTGCAATGGAGGGGTTCTCTATCAGTATTTCAAGGTATACCCTTGCAGCCCCAGTCAGCATATGAGTAGTTTTTCCTCTCTACTCAATTAAAATTAAGGATTTGACTTTTTTTTTTAATTTCTAAGGTGTTTTTAATTTTGTTTTCAGTGTGAATGGGTTGCATTGTAATGTCTCTGAACTGTGGAAAAAACTTGCACATTTTTGCCTTTGCAAAACCTCATTTTCATACATATTCACTTCCCAAAGGCTACCTCTTTTTAATACTTACAGTGTTGATCACAAGCCCTAGTTAAGATCAAGGATGTGCTTTGTTTTTGTTTGTTTGTCTGTTTGTCTTTTTTTAAGAAGATGGTCTGAAGGAATGTACCAAGTGAAGGACAGCTGATGAAAATGGATAATTAACACAGGTGTCTTTGCTTATGTGAAATTTGGCAAAAATAAAAGGTCTCAGCTTTGGAAAGGTAGTAGACTTTCTGCAATGCACTTGACAACAACTGCCATTGAAAATGGGGACAGCACATCATGTGTGCAGTCTGAAATGTGTGCAGTCTGTAAATCTTTCAGACTGCAGCACATCATGTGTGCAGTCTGAAAGATTTACAAGTTTCCTTTCTGGTTGTATTACATTCAGCTATCCTCCTCCAACTGTCATGTTAGGAATGCATACCTTCATTTCTTCTTTTTAAACTTGTGAAATATGAAGCACGTTCTATAAGAAGCTGATAATCAAACTGCATGAGGAAGTGAAAAATCTGAATATTGAACCTCGTGATAGAACAAAAAATATTTAAAAAGGAAAAAATGCAATGAGGAAAGAACACAGTAATAAGCTTTCTAGCTGTTTTACAGACATTATCAGAAACATATTAGGATTAGCCCAACTCCTGTGTACACATACCAGATTTCCTCTTGAGCACTGCATAGATGTCCATGAAAACAGGCATGACTGAAAAACAAAAGCCAATGAAGAGCTACAAAGGGAGCACAGAACAATCCAGTTTTTACTAGTTAAGTGAATTAAAGCATGAAAGAGGAAGCTGAAACTATAATAAGGTGAAAGACATGCATGAAATAGGAAAGAATATTTCCTAATACTAACAGTGATGAGTAGCCTAAATGAATAGTTCAAGCAACAAAAGAAACAACCTATAAAAATCTGCCTGTTTAATATGGTTTGCTGTAATTATTTAATCTGACCAAGATAATCCACTACATGAATGCTCACCAAATTGCAGCTAATGTCAAAATCCATTTAAATAAAATCTTTAGTGTTTGAATTCTGGATTTTTTTGTCTGTCTTGATAGTTACTTATGCCACCAGTAGTGCTCAGAGTTCATTCATTTTTTTTTACACAAATTTTATAGTGCTTCAAAAAGAGGTTTATTCTTTAGCTCTGGAAACTGTTTTGGCAATTCATAGTTGTACAAAACCAGCATCCAGTGATTTAAAGTAGCATTCTTCAAGAAATATGAATCAATAATCATAAATCATACATAAAACTTGTTTCCTTTTGCCTTCTTCTAATTTTTCAAACATGAAGAAGCCCCCTCCATTCCACCAAGCCAAACAATCCAGTTGCACTGAATAAACACCTGATTAAAACCTTAATATCTAATTCACTTTGTGAGAGAGGGAGAGACTAAAAAATAAGCCTGGTTTCTAAATCTTTAGATCTCCAGATCAGTGCTTAGCTGTCAATGTGAGCTGCATCTTAAACAGACAGGGAGGACTTGATTTATCTACAGTGTCTGCTTTATATGATAAAAAGAGATCGTTTGACCTTGCTAGAATGTGTTCCCGAGCCACAGAAGATGAGTGTTGTTTTAATGGCCTTCAAATTTAAAAATTAAATACAAGTGATGTGAAAAGTACTGTAGTCCTTGCAGTAAGTAAGCTCTCAGTATTGTTATAGTAGCTGGCTTTACTTAAAAGAGAAGGGAATACTGAGGTCACAAAAATAGCGAGGGAGCTTACAAGTCTAATATCTGATAATGGAGATCATAACTACAGCATTTGAAGATTTAGTTGGCAGTGTAGGCTAATGAAAGGGCTGTTTTTTAGACTTAAACCACTAAATAGCAGGATTGCCAAGCATAAGTTTTGTGCAGTGGTTATTGTGCCCTCTGGAAAAGTCACTATATGGAATTTAGGATAAAATTGTTCAGCTTTATATGTGACATATTTTAAAAACTTGGAGATTTGCATAAACTTTCCTGTGACACCCTCTGTGGCAGATAATCTCTCTTGCTTGGAAAACAGACACAGGAAGTCTCCTGACTTTTTCTCTGGAGTGTGCTTATGCTACTTTCGTCTTCTAGGGAGATGCCTTCTCACCCTCCTTTCAGGACTTGAAACAGATTCCTTAAAGAAGGACGTGTGGAGGTGGTGTGCCCCTGGGCCACTTTCAGTCCTCAGACCCTTAAGTTTACCATCCTGAGTCAGTCTTTCTCTTCTTGGCTCCAATTTATTTATCAAGGTGTAGTCCCTAGACATAAGGACCCCAAAACAAATGGGTTTAATTTGTTCAAGTTGGAGTGGATGTGACATGTGAGATGTCCTAATACTTCATATTTGTGTTTCTTAGCCCATGTTTTACCTTACATAATTGAGAATTGTTTGTATTTCACTACAGTACATAGTGCAGCATTGTAATGTAATATGCATTGGTCATTGAAGAACTTCAGTGATGGAATACACTTGACAGACATGGCAATAATGCCATTAGATCTGTTCAACTTATGGTTAATTTTAGATATTTGCTCTCTTGAAAGAATTTGCTTTTTTAAATGTGTACATACTGCATTTCACTTCCACAACTGCTCCTTTTTTTACCTCTTCTGTATATTGATGACTCTGTATTTATATTTTTTTGGCCTTTATTTTCCTTTCTTGCCCATTCTGTCCTCTTATATTTAAAGAAGAAAACAATTCCAAGAAGTCAGAGCAGAACTGCAGGCACCATATTTGAATGCTTAAAATGTGACAGAACTTCTAGGAATTGGCTTATTATTAGCTCACTTCTCCATCCATTAATATATATTAGAAATCTTAATTTGGTAGTCTTTTTCCTTTCTTCTTCTTACATCCTGTCCTAATGCCTGCCATAGTTTACCATCAAGATGTGTCCTTTTCCTCCCGTGGCAGTGACTCCTGGTCAGTGGTCACCATGTTCCCTTTCTCCCACTGCAAATACATGGGCAGTCTGTCACTACTGCCTGGTGCCACACGTGAGAACCTATCTGCTATATTTATCAGTACTGTGGTGAAGCCTTATTTC
The DNA here is from genome assembly GCA_013397175.1 of Platysteira castanea. Taxonomy (NCBI): domain Eukaryota; kingdom Metazoa; phylum Chordata; class Aves; order Passeriformes; genus Platysteira; species Platysteira castanea. The sequence goes on from VYXC01012384.1 coordinate 435,680, forward strand.
AGGCCAAGAGCCAGCAGTGCTGAATGTTGTAATAGCAGAAAACATTGAAAAATCAGGTTAGTAAGCCTTCTTTTTGTTGCTGTTGAAGTGAAATAGTGGAGAGTTCTTCTCATCTGTGGCTTTTCGATTATAGAAGAGGCTGTGGAGAAAGTGCCCCTCCAAAACATGGATAATTGGCTATGATTCTCTCCACTTCCAAGCCCATTATTCTGACATAAAAAATCTCACTGAGTCAGTGCTTCCGTAATGTCTTTCCCTTTATGAAGAGTGCATTGATTAATCCATAAATATGTAAATTATTTTTTGGGATGTCAGCTCTATATGTCCCCCTTGCTTTACCTCTTTTCTCATCGAGTGACAATTCATACTTTAGGAGATTGAGACATGTTTATTGAATTAAACTCATTTACAATGGGATGTAGCATTCAAATACAAACCTCTGGGCAGAGAGGTGCTCTGCTTTGTTTTGCCAGTGTCTGCATTTTTGTGTCCTACAGTGAGAGCTCAGACAGGCTCCCCACTCTGCATTTCCTAACACATGATTAATGTTTACCTGGCATAAAATATTTTTGGCATCTTATCTTGTCAGTGTCAACCAATATGAGTGCAAAGAATGAGGAGAAAAGAGGTAACAGCTGTCTTTTCAGACACTGCAGATGCCTGAAATGTAGATGCTTCTATGCCCTTTCCACATACTCCAAAGGTCCTGTGCAGGTGCTCTAGAACACAAGAAGGTGGCCATGTACTCAAATGATGACAAAGCAGAGATAAAAAAAAAAGAACTTTGTAGGCCAGAACTTTTTTTTTCCTTAATTAAACCTGGTGAGACTAATGAATATCATTATCCTTACAGTTCAGTAGGGACTGAAGGAGATTACTCAGCATTTTCAAAGAATGCCCTACAGTCAGCTAAAGTAAAGTTTTATTATCTGCAATTTTCAGTATAATCTGCCGAACAGTGCTTAGATAAGTGCAGAAGCACACAAGGTCTGGAAAACTGTAAATAAATAACAGAAGAAAGTTAACTGATACTGAAAAGGATAGTTTTAATGAACAGGCATTTGTTGAACAAACACCACTTAGCACATCCATTGATTTTCTTGCCTAAGACAAAATAAATACCCAGGTTCTGTGAGTTCTTTTTAATTCTAAAAAATATATAGTCATATACTGAATCAAAGTAGGTACATATGTGCATATATATATTAACCTAGACAATGTGGTGGTAACATCTTTTGGTACAGTGATCCCAAAATTTACATTCCAAGTCAGAGTCAAATTAGGATTTGCAGGACACTCCAGAGAGAAGATAGAAACCTAATGTGAAAATGAGAGCATTGCAGGTGACTTGGAAGATCCATGATCAAAAGAAACTGGTGGCAGGGCTCAAGACAAGCAGAGGCGAGGGCAGGAATGGCATTCTACCCTAGAGATACTGTACAGTGCTTCTAAATGGCAGAAGGACTCAGAGGGAACCCCAGCACCAAAAAGCAGATAAGACTGATGGACTCTCCTCAGCTGCCTCCTTCATACAATCAATACAGTCTGACTGATCAAGACTAAACATAAATCACCAGGCTTTTCTTCCAGCCTCCAATTTAGCTGGCACATCACTGTCCCACACCTACAGATTTGCAATTCTTGTTTTATGTGTCTGGACTCTTGTTTCATGATCTTGTTGAGTAGCTACCTACCTCTTTTGAAGGGCATCCGAAGTAAAAATACAGATTGAAATTTGCAAGGGTACTTACGGATTTCAACCCATTGTATTCTGTGATGTTTTTTATTTTTTTTTCTTTTTAATGGAATGTGTGAGTATATATCTTCAAGGTACATCCTTCCAGAACAAGTTATGAGCTAACAAAAAAAAGGCTTTTTTATTTTCTTTTATGTATTCTTTTCTTTTATGTATTTCTTTTATGTATTCCTGTTTACTGTTCTTTTCTGGCCCATTATTATTCTTCATATTTCATTCCTACTCTTTTGAATACTGTAAGATACAAAATGATACAGTTTTTTTACTCTAAGATGTGTGGCAGCACTAAAACCATGTAATTTACTGTGTACAAGTTGCTATCTAGTAGTATTGACTGATTGATTTGGGGGAGCTTATTGCTTAAGTTATAGCTGCAAATGCTATAGTTTTACCTAATGATTATAAATTTAAGTGTCAGACATATGACTAATATAACATTTATATTTCCTACAATACATTTTTATATATTTTTCTGTATTCAGCTGGATTTTATTCTGTAATTAACAACTAATCAACAATTAATTATGAAAACACATTCACCAGCTTACTGGTGTCTTAATTTTCTCTATCCGTCTTGGTTTGTTTTCCTCCTCATCCCTCCTCCCCCAGATTGTAAAAATAAATAAAGGATGAGCTTCTGGTGTTTTCTATAGACAGTTAAGCTTCACTGACACTGAGTAATTTCTTTTACAGCTCACATGCACTTTGAATTTAAAATTTAATCTGTTCAAATCAGCTTGCATTACCAGGGAATTGTGCTTAGCATGTTCCATGAATGATTCAGTAGATCTTAATAGCTACCTTAGTAATTTCTTCTGAATCGTTGAAAGAGATCACATTAGTAAACATCACTGGTAAGTGCTAAGCACATTTTTCATAAAATTGTATTTCTTGAGTACTGTTGATTCCAATATCTGTTCTGTAGGTTTCATATATAGAGTTGTATGTTGTACTTTAGATTTATTGTGCTTGTAAAAAAGAGTACTTGATTTTTTAAATTTGTTTTGAACTCTGCAACTGATACAAACAATGCACCAGCACAACCACCGTGGCATTGTGCTTGCCAGCTCACACAGAGTGCCACACTCCATGGGCCAACTCTAAAAGTGATATAAGTGTACCTCTGGCTTCCATGTGAAGCCTTTCTTACATTGGACTCACTTATCACATATGCTGCTTCTGACTTCTGGGAAGACAAATAGTGATATTAGCAATTGGAGGAACAAAAATAACATGAAAAGTAATATGTATTAAGGGAGGTGGATGTTTCATAAACTTTATGTCCCAATGACTTTGAAGTAGCTAATTCAGCAGTAAGAAAGTGAAGTGATTTTTCTTAATTATGATTCCCTTGAATATTTAAATTATGAATGAAGAATGCCATTGTTCCTTGAAAGATGGTAATATTTATATAAATTCAGCCCCATTAATAACAAAACCAGAAAGAATAAATATCTTCACATTCAAAAGCTTCATTAACTCCATACTCACAGTTATAATCTATCAATTATACTTAATATCTTTGCTTTTATTTTGAATTTATAGAAAATCTAATGCAAGAAACTTTTAAGAGTTGTTTTTACTTAAGAAAGATATATGCCACTACAGAGGAATCCATGTGTTTTATTATCATCTAGTATTTGGATGTTTTCAGTGAACTGTTTCAAGTGTGATTTTAACATTTACTAAATACGTGAGCCATAAAGCTACAAGAACAGGGAGTGGATAGTTATAAATTTAAAGCTTAGGAGTGTCAGTAAAACTACTTACAGATCTTTTGAACTTTTTTTTGCTCAGAATAATTGCAATATAAATCAAGTAAAAAACCCAAGCACACTTCTCTTTGAAGTGAGAAATGGGAGGACAAAGATCCCAAACCTGAGGACAGAGCTCAGCAGTGGAGCTGCTGTGGTCTGCAATGATAAGGATCAGAAGACTGAGACAGGGCACATTGAATCTCTCTACTGTTCTACAGAGCATCAATATATATATAGCTATTTTTGCAGTCCCATAAATATCCATCATTCAGAACAATCCTGTTTTGCATTTTTATAGTTTTTTTAATTTCATAGCATCCCAGAATGCAATGCAAGCTCTGCAGAAATAGGTGTGTAAGAGATTCTGACACATGCACTTCTCTGGCATACATCAACCTGTACAAATAGAAAGAGGGAAGAAAATCTGGCAAGCAGTTCTAAAGATCCTAAGAAAGAACAGTCAGGACGTGCATATATGTTGTGAAGTGGGACTCCTTCCTTCTCGCTCCAGAAAGTTGTTCTGTGGGTAGAGACTTCACACTTTTGTTGTTGTCCTGTTACATGACTTTCAATTAACTTATGCTTGAATAAAAGTGCTGGTTTTGTCCTTGTGATAACGTCTGTGTTTTGGGACTACATCCTGGTAAGGAGTACTGTGCCTATGACTTATGGTTTGGAAGCTCTGACTCTAATGCATGATAATGCATTAATGCCTAGAAGTACACATATGCAGCATGAATTAAGGTGGTACAAATAGGCATAATTTTGACATTTCCTAAAATTTTTAGTGTTTGACTTCGCAACTGTCGTCTTTTTTTTATTAGTTTAGCCTTTGGTTAAACCAGAAAAAAATCATCTTTGAACGTGTTTGGAGCTGTTAGAAGGCATTTTTACATGTCAGGTGTGAATTTTCCTCATGAAGAGGAGCTCAAAGTAAACTACAGGAGTCAAAATTGGCCTTGATTTTGAGATGCAAATAGTGATTTGAGTTAAATGAACCATGTGTCAGCTGACATTCAAGAAAGTCTACCCCTTTCTAAAAGAGATCCATTGTATTTACCTTGAGAAGAGGTGCTATATATCATCTTTTTTCAGGAATTTTTAAACTTTTTTTTAGTTTCTGTCATAATTCCAATTTTAATAAAATGTGTGCTCCTCAAATAAAATTCATCATGTACCTATATAAACAGAATTATATTTACCTTCTTCTCTGGAAAGCTTATGTTGGAAACCACTGATTTATATAGGCACAAAATAGGTTAATGTAAGCAGCAACAACATTTATCTCTGACCATTAGGAGTCATCACTTTTTTTTAATAACACAATATACATCCGTATTGTTGACATAGTAGTAAATCAAAGACTTCAATAAGGATTGGATTGGAACAGAGAACTGTACTGGAGTGCAAAATTTGGTACTTTTGGGAGGAGAAAATAAAATCATAATATCAACAAGGTTTATGACAGTGTATAGGCACAAAATAATGTGCGAGCAGATCTTTTGTCTTCTCTTCCTATTTTGTCAGCCACTGCATAGGAGTTTCTGTATAGCAGAGTACAAAACATGAGTGTTAAGGTATGGAGGCCAAAATGACAAAAAAGAATATTGTTTTAGTTGAAAAAAATGGACCTCAGTTCAGCAATATTTCCTGCAGCTTTTTTTAAAGTAGGTCAATCCTGAAATGAAAATCCTTTTCCAGAACAAAAGGTTGAAACAATTTGTTTAGAAAATTACTTCTAAGAAGTCAAAAATCTATCCCAGGATTTTCATTCAGCTAGAATTCTTTGCCAAATCTGGCTTGAAATTGTGAGTAATTTGGCCATGTCCAAAAAAAGCATTTTTAGTTAGACTTACTCTCAGCCAATAAACTGTTTCCAGCTGTCATTGTGTCCTTACTGCTAGCAGAATGGAGACCTTTAAAGCCAAGAAAAATGTCTTTCTATATTCTTCTAGGCCACTTAAAACATGAAGGCACCACAGCCTGCAAAAATACCTTAATAATGTTATTTAAGGAATAGTTGCAATTAGTTTTGATTACTGTACATAAAACTAATTAGAAGTAGTGCCAAGTGAGAGCTTATACATACACAAACCTTTTTAGTGTCTCAAATATGATGAAGCAGGCATGAAAAGCATGAAAGATAAAGGAGAATTTGGGGTATTTTACAACCGCATTAATTTTCAGAACAGATGCAGGGGCTTTCTGTTTGTTTTTATCGAAGATGTTTCATCTACAATGAAAGAGCTGCTTTTTCAAATGACATCTTTCCAGGTAATTAGTCTGTGATATTTCTGTACTTCTTGTTGATATTTTGGAAATATTTTTAAATAATTCAGCATTTATTGTTTTCAAAGTCCTAAGACTAGCTTTCCCCCCCTGCATCTATTTCACAGTAATAAATTACATGTGTTACATTATCAGCATATAAATTCTGTTTCATTTTTTTGGAATGATTACAAGCAATGTGGAATTGAATGCACCTCCTAATTTTTCTCTCTCATACTCCCTTGCATATGCACTCATAATTTGCACGTTTTTATTATTCATTGTCCATAATATCGGAAGTAACCAGTACCTTAAACTGCTCATAAATTTTCAGTTCAGACTGTTATGTCGTGTCTTATGAGAAGAGGATAGTGGTGCTACAGCCTTCATATTGTGGACAAAAACCTAGAGTGCAGATGCTGTACTTGGTCTGCACAATGTGGCATGACTTCCACTTGCCTCCATGCAGTGCAGGAACCACACTGGCTGTAATGAAGCATCTGTTAACAAGCCAAGATGATGAGAAGGAAGCATTTTGCATATCCCTTCTATTTGATTCCTACTCCTGTGACATAATTTGATCACCACAATATCAGACGTCAAAAAAAGATGTCTAACCGTACAGACGGCACATCACCGGAGCATTTCTGCCTGTACTCATTTTTTAAAATTGAGCCTAATGAAAGTTCCTCTGTACACTGATGCCTTGAGTCATACCCCCTTTGAGCTCCTGGTGGTATGGGGAGAGTCCACATTTCCCTGAGGAGCAGTGCCGCAGGAGTAGCTCCTCCTCTGTGGTCTGTGGTGCCAAGCCCTCGGTTCTTGGCATCAGTGGTGGGTGCCAGTGTCACATAATCCTGACAATCAGAACATGCCTTTAACATTTTTATCTTGCATTTCTGTCATCTAGCATGTGTTTTGGATAGCCTGTGCTTCCCCTTTTCAGCCAGATAGCTTGAGGATTTCTGTAGCAAGAGCAGAAGCTTGCGGTATATCAATTAATTCCTTTCTTTTAGAAGGAGCATATGCAGCTATCAGCCTGAGATGGCAGAAGATGTTACAAAAAGTCTGAGCTTGGGAAAGTATATTCTCACATATGGTATCTGAGATTGATGTTACTTAGAGGTAATGAGCTGTGTGCTACATTTTCAAAGGAATAACTCTCATTGTAGACATTTACTTAAAAAATGTTACATGTCATTTCTTTCCCAGCTCACAAGAGTTCAGAGAGAGGAGATGTGAGGCTCAGAGAACTGTAATTTAATTATGATTGTCACCTCTTCCCTTTCTGTTAGGAGGAACTCCAAGCTGTTAGCAACTGAAAATTAATTATTATCTTGCCAACTGTTTATTGTGTATAAAATAACTTAGCAATTGTGCTTCAGTTTTCAGTGCCAGGTATCCTCATGACACATACAATGATGCCAGTTGGTATAAACTGTCAATATAGTTTGGAGTTTCAGAGAGAAGAAAACATAGGGAAGGAACTGACCTGGGCATAAAATGATGGGTTTGTCATCTCTGTTCATCACAGAAGCTACAGGATGCTGTTGAGGAGTACTAAGCCATTGTTCTCTTTTGATCCCTTTGAACTGATCCAAAGTGAAGAGCTTCTTAGTTTTCATAATTTCTTAAGCAATTTTGATTATATTTCTTCAGTACTCATATTTATTAAAAAAATACTTTTTGCTTGCAACACTAGATGTTTATGAAATGTCAGTACCCCAGAAGATGTTATGTTACTTTGTTGCTGGGCTAATTATTTACAGTCACGTTGAAAATAAGGAGTCTTGCTTATTAAAAATAAATGAGATTTATCATTGACTTCTGTTTGCAGAGCAAAAGATCATATCATTGTATTTCTCACCAAGGAAAACACATGCTTTATTCAAATTTGACTCTTATTAGCCTCTAGCAGCTAGGAAACATCAAAAGCTCTATTCTTGAAGCTGGGAAAGTTGTTTCCTTTAAAATAGTTTTATGTAGGCCTGAAAGAATATTTAGAAGCAGAAAGAAGGAAAAAAAAAAAAAAAGAATTCAGACAATTATTTTTAGTCCTCTCCCTCAAAAACCCTAAGGCTCAAGGAATGCTAATATATTTTACATTTTCATGTAACAATGTTTCTATTTCATAAATAGTCTCAGAGGTGAGCTTCTACAGAGTAGCACATAATTTCTGATTTCAAGCCCTGTTAAGAGTTACGAATTTTGTATTCTGATACATAAAAGCAGATCTTTGAAGAGTCTTGATGAAGAGAGTATTAGAAGCCTAACACATAATCTGATCTATGCAAATTCATAGATTAAAGAGCAGTTTTCCTCTGCTGAAGAACAGGAGGCTCATTAGGGTATTTTAAGCTGGAATAACTTGATTAGCGTAAATACAAGCCGTAAACTACATCGGCTGAAAAAAGGTAAAAACCCTGTTTTCCTAATACTGATTAGTTGGATATTTTTCCTTAAGAATATTTTTGCTTGAATTAATATATGCTAAGAAACACTGTCAAAACCCTTCATTTATTACCGAGTGTTGTACTTACAGACACAGCCATATATTTAGGATTCAAAAGTGATTTTGGAGGGTTCTAAAAATATAGCAAAACAGGCTTCATCCTGTCTTTCCAGTTGGGAATATGGACAGGTGGTATGGAGAGTTGACTGGGATTTGAGAATTATGAAGTCTGATCAAACAAGGACATTTAAAAACTCAGTCAATGTCATGAGTCACAGTTGGGCAATTCAGTTAGTCTGTGACCTTCCCCTTCTAATTTCATCAGTTACTTCTGCCCACGTTAGCTCATACTACATCTCCAGCTATTAAAGAACAGTTATGTTTTCATTTTAAAAGGAAAAAAATTGTGACAGACATCCCATTTTGGCACATTCCATAAGATTGTGTACCTCTTTTTACAGAGCCAGCTGTAAAGATAACCTTAAGGCTTTTAGACCCTTGAAAGTAAGTGAATTTATAATTTGAATGAAATTTCAGGGGGTTTTCTTAAAAATTTCTGTGTTTCATTATCCCTTTATAAATATTACAAAATCTTGAAAATTAATATCAGGTTTTATAAAATCATTATAATATCACCTTCTTTTTTTTACCTAATTTTTTTTGATCCTGAGAAAACACATGGTGAATTGTGCCTTGTACTGAAAGCCGTTGTGTTTAAGAAAATTTTTTAAAGTTGTTTCCATTATTTGAAACAGCTTTTAGGTTTGTGCTTCAGCCTTGCATGTTAATTACATTGAGATTCTTACTTCGGTACTTTACATAATTAAGAATTATGTATGAGGACAGGTTAACTTTTCTTAACTATCATCAGTGTTTTTCAGAGGGCCTTTTTGCATTTGTGTAATTTTACTGCATTGCATGTGCCATCTGCCACCTTCTGGATATTGTCAGAATTGCCAGTTGTTCAAATACTCTTTAATATAATTGGAAAGTACCTTCATCCCCCACTTACCTTCTGTTACAGAAGTGAGTACAACGGGTATCCTTGCACGGGTTAATGTATCAAAGGAAGTAGCCCACAATTCTCAGCCAGCCACTTTCACGGTGTGCAATGGTTTTAGATTGAAGTCTGGTCAAGTTTTAAGCAGTGGTTCTATGTCCTGCATCATTCTAACAGATTGATTGTTGCTCTAAAATAGTTAGGCGTTTTGACCAGCCAGTGAAAAGCAACATATGAAACAAAACCAATAAGCTATCAAAAAAAATATCGAAACCAATCCAGTTGAGAAGCATACACAAAGTTGTTCAGGTGGGAGAAATCTGCCCATGTTACAGAAAAATTGGAGGTGTGGGGTGAAAGCTTTTCAAAGCTAGGTATAAATATTCTGGAAAGGATTCTCGGATTTTATGTGTAGCTGCTGATATAAAGTGGGGATTGATTTATTGAGTCTAAAATTGAGTTAAAGTGCCTTGCCAAGTCCCTATAATTTCAGTGCCCTTTTAGTCCCTGACATCATTCATTCTCTCTTCTACATGCATTAATTTGCAATAACCTTTCCCCAAATAGAAAGATGCTGAGTCTTGTACACTGCCCTTCACTTAACAGTCATTTGCTGGTACTGGAAAAGTCTTGCTACCCTTGTCCTACATCCCAGTCTTATGCATACAAAATGACCACATGCTGCCTTCTTGGCTTAAAATGGCAAACAGGAATATTTTCTTACGTGCAATAGTAGTTTAACTTAGTTTTGAAATTAGACTGCTACCTAATTAGAGCTTTCATTTTGGAAAAATTAAAGTTCCAGCTTTCTCAGTCTGCTTGACTCCATCAGTATTTAACTCAATATAAGCAAGATCTTTAGCTGCTTCTACCAAGATTTTTGCTTATTTTCATTTGTTGCTATTAACAGGCTTAATTTTGTCTTTTGTCTAATTTCCAGTATAACCTGTTCTCTTTAATAAGTTTTGAGTTCTAAATAGGATTTTAGACTTCATACATGAATTGCATACAAGCTCAAAGATAATTGAAACATGAGCTTTTTCAAGTCTGATGGGTAGTGAAAAGGAAGCCTGGAGTTTATAGCAAAGCTTGCAGCTTGACATGATACAGCAGAAATTTCAAGCAGAAATGCATGAAAATTGTATCAAGTCTCAAGGCTGTCCCTTCAGATATTCTTTCTCCAACTGCTGTTTCTCTTCAAGAGATGCTCTGTGCAAGCTGTCAAAGTCCTCATGGCAGCCAGGAATTAATTCTTTTAAATCTTTCCAAAATATATCTTCCCTGGGGAATTTCAGCTTCCAGTTCAGAAAGGCAAAATGTTGGGTTTTTCTTCTCAGTTTCCTAGTGTCAGTGTGTTGGCTGATAAGCTGAAGGAATTTTACACCCTACTAACTGCAAAAGAAGGGGGGAAAAACCTCTGCCCTTGAGATTTGCCTGAGTGAACTCAGTTATTTTTTTTTTTTAAATTCCAAATAGTAAGCCAATGAAAGACCAAGTCCCTTACAGCCAAGCTATGTGTGTCTCTGTTAGTTTAAGCTTTTAAAGCTCTATATATACATTCTGAAGGAAGCATGAGATGGAAGGAGAATTATGAAAAAATGTAATATAAAGAATAATAGCTTTAAAGTGATTGGTGTGTAATTGGAGCAGAACAAGTAAACTGTGAAAAAGCTGCACTCAGTACTCAGCAGTTCATGTCAGGCCACAGAGTCAGAGTTACTGCACTTGAAGAGATTCTAACCTGAGCCTACAAGAAAATTAGGCACTGTTCCATGAACATGGAATTGAAGTAAATATCATAAGGCAAACTAATAGTCAGCTGAGGTTACAAAGCACATCCTAGACCAAATCCTCCTTTAAGTTTCTGCAGTACAACTTCAAGCATTTGCTTCTTAGGAAAGATCTTCCCTCTTATTCTTTGGATAGAGTTCTAACACTTTAAGCTAAATCAAAGACAAAAGGTCCTTAGAGAAGTGTGCAGCACATCCCTGCTTTCTGACATGAGATTCATTTATGTGGTGGCTTCTAAAATGAGAGAGTTGGTTTGAATATGCTTTTTCCAGAAGGTTTGGTTGCATTCTTCTTCACTCAAATGCAAAACAGAGTTCATCCCAAAACATTGTTAGCCAAGAGATGCACAACCATGAAATGTAAACAGTTTAAAACACAGAGGTTAGAGGGAGAAACCAGAAACATGTCAATTCCCAACCCACATAGTCTTCCTGTCTCGGGGGGGTGAAACAGTCGCTTAGAGTTGTATTTTGAAATCCTCTGGAATATAAAAACAGCTTCAGAAAAAACTAAAAACACAGCTCAAAACCTGTTCTCAGAGGAGTAGCCAGTATAATGTATATAAATATATATTTTATATACAGTCAACTCGCTCTCCATTAACACTTTTGATGTACCACATTAAAGCAAGCATATGGAATTAGGTTCACTTTCATGTTATATTTAACTGGTATTTCCTTTAGAAGGAATGTTTTCCCTCTTACCCCATCAGAGTTAAAGGAGTCCATACTTGTCTCCAGTGTAACTCTTTTTCCATGTTGAAAACAACAAATACAATGATTAAAAGAGGCTTGAATCACACCATCATATAATGAAGCATTTACAGTTACCTTTTTTTGTAAAATTTTTCTACACTAAGGTTTATTTTATTTAGTGACTTGATGGAAAGAACTGTTTTGCTTTTTTTTGTGGAAATAGGCACTGGGAGAGAAATTATTGATATAATATAGAACTGTACTCATGGTAGAGCATGAGCATTAGTTGCTAAAACTTGCTATTTTGTTTCCTTCATCTGAGTAAAATGCAGCATCAGAGGAATAGAGTTTATCTGATATAGCTCAGATGAGAATGTCTAGGTATTGTCAGTTGAGATTTGTTTATGTAATGAGTGTGGTACATGCAAAAATTATACAAGCCTAGACTGCATTCAGAGAAATGGATCCCTTCATTGTGGATAGACTGGAATTCTGTCTTCAGCGTGAATAGTTACTTTAAAACAAAGCGAGGGAAAGAATCATGTAGTCTTGTGACCCATTTTTATGAAGTAGAAAGATGACAATTGGATAAAAAAGGGCTGTCATTTTGACAGAATGAAGTAGCAAATGTAAGGAAAACAAATATTTATGTGATTTTCCAGGTAAATTGTATAATGAAAGGACGGTAATTAGCGTGGCCTGGAACTGACTGTTCTCCACCCATCACAGCTCAAGGGCTTAGTCCTAAATGAAAAAAAATTGGAATTACTTCAGACTTTGAAACCAGATATTGTTTGTTTAACAAGAATATGGTTGAGTAACTAATACAACCGGCACAAATACTGAAGAGTTCAGTATATACTAATATGGATGGCAAAGAGGGTAAATAAAAAAATGTTATTTGGATCAATATCACTTACATGAAAATGGGATAATGAAGATGTACAGATTTTAATGCAGAATGTGATATCTTTAGAGTCGTTAGAGAGCAAAATACTTCTGAAATGTAGGTCAATATGAAAGATCAGTCCCTAGCTTCAAATTTGAGAACAAGGATTTCTAACAAAGGTAGATCCCAACTGCCTCAGAAATGAGAGCAGCATTTTTCACCATAATGCTGGTGAACCAGCAAAGAGAAACATTTTACATTTGATCCAGTTAAATTATGAAGACATTATAGAACTGTTAGCAGAAAGAATCCTCAGCTAATGTGGTCCCACACTGATACTATTTAAATGAAATGTAGAGGTCTATCAGCTTTCATTTGTAATATAGAAAATTCTGAGGAATTAAGACAGCTTCCCAACAAGGTTGGTTAGGCTTGAGGGTTAGAAAACTTGGGGTTTTTTTTTACCAAAACTGAAAAAGGATTTAGAACTTTTACTCTCCCTCACCCCCCCCCCCAAAAAAAAAAAAAAAGAAAAAAAAAGAAATAAAGGTTTGTGCCTTAACAGAATAATATGAATGTTCAGAAGAGATATCTAGATGTGCAAAGAACTTGAGCAGGCAGTACTGAAAGTCCATTTTAAAAATCGGAAAGTACTGTGAATAAGTGAGATTCCTAAAGTGAAACTGATTTAAGGATTTTTCAGGAACTTGTGAGAAATTGTGGTAGGTTCTTTAGTCACTTGAAAAGAGAGAGGAGAAAGATGGGAGATCATTACACTGTAACTGTAACATCCAGATTAAAGGTAAAGTCAGAGTGACCTCACAGCTCAGTGAACACTTTGAATCAGTTTTCAGTAAGGATATTGATGTTGAACATTAGGCCAAAGGCCAAGTGACTGAATAACTGGAATGAGTGTATAAAATTGAAATTACCATACCCAAGAGGCGAAAAAGACTGTATTCTCTGTAAATGGACTGGAATTTTTTGTTCATAAGGTACAGAATTGGGGGAGGGGGAGATGGGGGGCGAGTCTGGCATATATGAAACCACAGGCCTTGAGTTACTGACTATCAAACTAGGGATGGCACTGGATGAACAAAAAGTGATGAGTGTTTTACAAATATTTTAAGACAAAAATGAATCCAAGGAGCTACAAAACTTTATAAAATGCTTTATGAAATACTTCAGAAGAATGAGTGTGGAGGTAAATGAATGATGAGAAAGAAAATGATATGAATTTGCCAAGGCACATTATACCTTCTTGTCTTGACTAGACGTTTGCCCCTGTTACTGAAGGATATATAATAGATCACAAAAAGTCAGTGTTCATCTGAGGAAGTATTTATTAAGACAGGGAAAGTTAGAATTAGGACATGATTAAAAAGATGTGTAAGGAACATTAATGAGGAAATCTCAAACTAGAGTTTGAAGCAAATTGCTTGAAGACTTGCTGTAGGATAGGTTTGGGGGTGAATCTTATTTAACATTCTTATTAATGATTATGGCACAACAAGGTTTTTGCCAGTGGCATTTGGAGATCAAAAAATTGAGATGCATCATCAAAGGAGCATCAAAACATCATGAAAAAGAGTCTCTGAGATCCTGAAGTAACATGAATTGGGGCAAAGTGACTCTGTATTTATAAAAGACGAGCTGCTTCATCAGAAGATAAAAGAGAAAATGGTACCTGTTGATCATAAGATGAATATGAGCACTAAGAGGAATGAAAAGCCAAATGTGATCCTCTAAACTGTTTTCCAGTAAAATAGTGGCATGAAAACTTTCCTATCTGTGGCGTTGGTAAGGTGTCATTTGGAATGATGTTCTCAGTTCTAGCTTTCATAGTACACAAGGATTGATATAATCATACTGAATACAACTAGAGGTTGCTGGGATGGTCAGCAGAATGTTCAGTTTATCTTGTGTATTTCATGAGAGCTTGTCTAGCCAAGTGAATCAGAAGTTGAGAGGGAATATAATTTCCCTTTATGAATACATGATGGGGAGGAATGAGCATTAGGAAAGAAGAAAAGCTTAATGACTGTTCCAAGAAAGAAAATTCCACATAAAATGATCCTAAAAAAAATCGGGGTTAGAAATTAGAACCATCAGGGAAATGAAGTTATGGAATAGCTTTCAAATTTAAATACTTGGAGGAGGGGGGAATTACATATTTCAAAATGGAGTAATGTAGTAATCTATGAAAGAGATGATGTGAAGTGCTTCACTGTTATAGCAGAAGGCTCAATATCATGACTTAGATCTCCATCCTCTGAACAGAAAAACAGAAAAAAAGAAAGTGTTGATTCTTTTAAATCACTGTTATATTACTTTAAAGAATATGTATTTCTTTCAGTAGGACTCCTATTTATACCAACACGTCGTCTTTTTTTCCTGCTGCTTCTATAAATGAGTAACTGCTTGAAATATTAAAATGTTGGCAGTTTTTACAAATAAATCCAACTTGCTTTCTGTTTCTGTAATCCTACGTGTATGTCCATAGTCCTGTTTGTTTCTGGAAGTTTCATTTCTGTTATTCGAATGCTTATAAATTCAGTTGTTATGAATAAGAATGTAACACCAAGAAGAGAGTGGAGTTATTTCATGTTACCCTAGGAGAAAGCTAATAATGGGATAAAACTAAGCAAACCAAGAGAGGTGAATACCAGGAAGCTGAGAAATCCCTATTACAGAGACATATGAAACGTCACTGGAAAAATCCCTAATATAAAATGCAGAGGAGAAAGGTATAGTCCTGTGGAAATGAAAAATTACACCACCTGATTTTTCAGTTTGATCTTGATTTTTTTTTCTTACTATTCTCTTCCTTTCTTTTACTAGTGCGTTTTTATGTTATTACAGTGTACGTTTCCACATGGTGACCACTCGTAACACTGTAAGCACAAAGATGGCTAAACACAACTGACTCATAACAAAGTGTGACAGGAAGAGAAGAATTACACTGTAAGATCATCAGTTAAGCTACAAGCAGCCTTACTGGTTTAACTTCCCTTTTGCTGCTGATACATATTTTAATCATTAGCTGAGATATAAATGAAACAGCTATTTTCCCTTAAAATCTTGGAGTAAATCAGTCCTAGAAGAAGTTTGTCAGTTTTTTGTCTTGCCCCTAAACCTTCAGTACTTGTTTTTCTGAACCATTACTACTGCATTTCAGTGCTACTGTATGTCACTGTACTTTGTTCCTGTCTGCACACTGTCCTGTCCTTCCACTCTGCTTTATTTCTTTTCCTGGACTAATTCAAAATGAATGGATGAAACTAAACTTAGTGGATTTTTGTTTTGTATTGATGTGGATTCTTCTGGCAGCTATATTCATCTTATTTGAAATGTCTTGGCTTTGTTCTTACTTGGATTTTCTTTCTTGGCATGAATATTATACTATTATACTGGTTAGTTGATTTCCAAATCAAATAGCTTATGAAATAATTGAAGTAAAGTACTCTTATAATGCTGAAATACTTTGTACTGCACAATGACATTTGGAATGAGCATAACTGCCATTTGTGGATACTCCTTTGTTTTGGGAATAATTGTGGGTTGGGTTTTTTCTCTCTATAATTTTTATAAAGCAAAGTAAAATCATTGAAATGCTGGGCATTTTAAACTAAGCATTAGTTACCAAAAAGAAACTTGTATGGCAGCAACATCAGCTTCCTGGTGTTATTCTGGTTTGGAGCATCCTGAATTCACCAATGTTCTCTTTAACACTGTTTCTGAAGACCCTAGAAATAGTCAGGGGTCTTCCCGCCAAAGCGTGTTATTAATATCTGAGTACTGCCTTTTCTTCTTAACAATTTAAGCACCAAGCTGAGCTCAGCCAGCGCTAGCAGTTCACTTCCACCTCAGAACTCATCAAAATCCCAGCAGGAGAAACTTCAGAGCAGACAAAAAAGAGCCTGAATGAAGCCATGCAGACAGAGGACTTGGAGGAGAGGTACAGGAAATGATCAGTGCCCTGGCCTTTGCTCTCTGGCACTTTTTGTTGTTATCATCTGATGGAAGTCTCATGTAAAATACTTGCAGTTTCCAGGAAGCTGGGTCTGTCTTCTCACAGTTGAGTGTCCTGATCATGGGGTCAGGTTTTACTTGATCTGCACTTCAGCTGATCACAGTTTTTGGCTGCACAGAATCACAGGTAGGCAGGAGAAGAGAGTGCTGGATACCTGCTGGTGGCCTGGAAGTGTAGTTCTCTGTGTTACAGGGGGTCTAATTTTATTGCTATGAAAACTGAATACATATAAAGCCTAGACCTCCCTAATTCAGGGATCAGGTCTTCAGCCACAGTCTTGACCTTAGCTGTTTTGCAAGGGTCTTTCTGAGCAACTGGAGTGTAGCTAGTGCTTGTCTGGGTGAACCGTAGCAGGATGAGAATTTTGGATGGGGGAAAGCATTTCTCCTTTCAGGACACACTCCCAGTTGTCCTATTGATGAAAGTCAGAGACTTCCTTCTTGTTTAATCAAAATTTTCAAAATGCATATATATTTTTTTTTCTCTTCTTGTCCACAATTTATTAACTAATGCAGCACAGCATTTTTTGCCTCAAGCATATCCATACTCTGAAGATGGGGAAACTATTAGTGACTTTAATACTAAGCAAATAATGTGCAAAATGTATGCAGGCTGGCCAACATCTAACAAACTGTATTCCTAATGGTATATGTCTGGATTTGACACAAAATGATGTTGCCCTTAATATTAAAAAAAAA
>VYXC01012384.1:455636-482253 GCA_013397175.1 Platysteira castanea
AGGATAGTAACTTTGAATAGCAGGGGTAATCGAGGTAAACTAAATTAGTATAAAATACAACAATAGTCCAGAACCACTCACAAACACTGTTAATTAGTAGAAACATTAACTGGAGTCATAACTTTAGTAACTATTCCTTAATTGCTATGACTAATTAACAACCGACTTTAAAACAACTAACTATGCAAAAGCCAATTTAACTTATTTCATGTATAACAAGTTGCTTGTTTAAGCAAGGCTTTCAAAGCATGGTAGTGGACAGCCTCCAGTCAGATGGGATGTAGCCTTTGTGGTAGGACCTTTGCATACAAGCCTTGTGCTCAGAAGTGATTGACAGAGAAACACACGCTGTGTAGCTCTTGAGAGTTTCAGTGCTGCCACTAGAGTTTGGAAAGAGTTGGAGGGTAAATTGCTCAGAAATAAGATATGTTTTCCTGCACATACAGTTTCCATTGCTGTTGGATACAAAACAGATGGACTTTCAATAAGGAGATTATTTTACAACTAATTCTTGACCTCATCTATATGAATACTATTGTGTTTTAGTTAATTGCTTTTGTTTGTACTATAGATATGTAACTAAATGGTAAAGAATTAGAAACCTCTAATTAATGACATTTATGTGAGGAAATGAAGGAATCTGATACGAAGGTCTGTAACAAACTTTTTGCTGATTATACTAAATAGATAAATATCTTATATATTCTTCATATTAATGGTGCCTTACATTGGGTTTTGATTAGCCTTAATGAGATTTACTTCATGTCTGCAACAGTGTTCAAATTACATCAAAATTACAGAAATGGAATAAAATGAAAATACTCTCCTTCAATTTGGTTGAAATGGCCTTAATTTATGTTATTATGCAGCCCATTGAGCTCTTTGAAGAACATCCAAGCTGTTTCCACACTTATTTTTATAGGGATATGGTTTAAATAAAAGAACTATCAGAACTGTTCTTGTATTCAGCCACATACATTGTCATTACTGGCAGAATATCATCCCATTCCTTTAAAATTAGAAATGTTTGTGAGATATCACAGGTTTCAGCCACTCTTCTCTGTGAATTTTAATTAACATGCTATGTTTAGTGAATTGCCCTGAAGTTTTTTGCTTCATTTTTATTATGAGTATTTCCAGTGCCTGCTTTAGGATTCAAAACTGTAATAGAAGGGTTTTGCTAAGAGTTTTATGAGTTTTCTGCATCAATCCTCACTTTTTACTGTTTTGATTATTTGGTATTACACTGACACATGAAGTTTGAGCTGATCATTGTCCATTTTGCTAGATAAAGTATAGTCAAATGGGGAGAAGAGCATAGCCCAAACCTGTCTTTAGAATCAGAATCAAAAAGAAAGAAAAAGCTCAAAAACCCCCCTCGAAACCCAGCAGACAAACAGTAGGCAAACATTAATGCCAGAGTCCCATGGCAGCCTATCCGCAAAATCAGCAAAGGACTCTTCTCTCCTGACTTGCAGATTGGATCCAGCACACTGGCATATGTTTTCAGAGAGGCCCCACAGGCATTGGCAGGGGTCGATATCTGAGCCAGCTGATCATGGTTCTGGTGCCCCAACTGCTTTTCCAGTCGCTGTGTCTCTTCCTTTCCCACAGTTATGATCCCCCCGGCTCCTGGCCGGGGTGCCCGTTAGCTGCACATGAAAGCAATCTCTGGTCCCTGGCTCTTCTGCCACACGAGAGGTGTTGTTTGCTTTAGGTTGCCTGACAGGCGCACACCCAAGTTTGATGGTGAAAGGACTGGAAGAACTTAAAACTTGGTCCTGGAGACATCATATCTGGTAGACACTCAGTTTGAGAAAGTCTGGTGTGTCATAGGCCAAGAAATAGGCTTTTTAAACACACTTCCAGGCAGGAACTTTGAGATTGCCTTAGTATATATAGATAAGACTGGGACGATCATTTAAATTCTCTTCTCACCTAACGAATTACACAGTGCTGTTTATGATGCGTGCACCCTTGATATTTAATTGGGAGATAAGTTTCTCTAAGAGAAATTGTCTGAGAATATCTTTTCCATTCAAATTAATTTCTATTTTGTTTTATTTCTTCAAACCACAGCTACATTTTCAGTAAAAGTTCTTTTTATAATACCACTGATACAGTTATATTGAATTTTAACTGAAAAGCGGAACGAAACCTACATTTCACATAGTAAAATCAAATATTTTCAGCAACAATCACATTCTCCTTAGAATTTTGCCTTAAATTAAACCATATTTTTAGCCTTGAAAGCTTTTGTAGAGAGAATGTTTTCATCAGCTTTGCCTGCACACAGGAATTTTGGAAGAACAGACTGTGGTTTACACTGAAAGGAACATCTGCACCCATATGGAGTATGGCAACCTGTGAGTCCATGCGAGCACTGATGTAGCCAGCATGCTGGGGAAGATGACAGATGTGCCATGTTGTTAACAGCAATACACTGATCCAAATTGCCTGCTAAGGGGCAACAACCACTGTTTCAGTCCACAGCCAGCAAGAGACTGAACTGAAGCTGTGGCCTTTTAGTTAATTATAGACCAATTACTTTGTCTTCAGATACGGAAGGTTGGATTTCAGCCACAATGTATTCTCCGGATGTTAATAAAACACCAGCCTCTTGCTTTATTTATATACAGCATTCAGTTAAAATTCACTTCTTTCACTAGAATTTCAAGATGTTCTTGCCTTAAAATTCACTGTCTCATAGTGAATTTGATGCTGTCATGAAGTGTACTAACTTCATTGCTGAGAACTCGGGAAGTGCACTGAGCTGTTACAGCAGATTTACTCATAGCAGATAGGGAACTATTGGCAGTATGGAACTACTGGATTTTTGCTGCTAAAAGCAAATCCTAGTCCATTAAAGACAATGAAATTTAACCAGAAATTATTTATTCTTGTGGATATTTTCCAAATCAAAAAGATCATTTGCTCTATAGCACTGTCTGTGTACATCTATCCAACCTTAAGATATGACTATTCTAGTTTTTAAAATTTTTCAATAATTATCTGTAATTTTGTTGTCTAAAGAATCTTCTTTTACGGTAGATAGGATAAAGCACACATTGCCCAAAATGTGATCAATAATCAAAGCAAGTTGCATTATTTAGACATGTTTCATTCCAATTAATTATAAAATAACATATTAAAATGTAACGATGATCAAGTAGTGACACGGTTGTCCAGAGAGATCGTGGAGTCACCAGCCTTGGAGATATATTAAAAACTTGACTGTACATGGAACCGGAAAAACCTGCTCTAGCTTGACTCTGCTTTGGGCAGGGTGTTGGTCTAAATGATCTCCAGAGGTCCCTTCCCATCTCAGTAATTTGGTGATTGTGTGAAGTTTTAGAATTGTAGGCCACTGCCTCTTTCATTTAACTTCATTCACTGATACAATTCTTCATTATGAAAGCCCTATAAAGTTTGATAACCAGCAGAATAAAATACAGGCATTTCTAAGCTCAGTAATTTCATGCACTGTCTCCTCCTCATGGCTGTCTCAGCATGTTTAGTCAGTTCAATTTAATTCTGAATGGCTTGATTTATTATCCTGTGCTAAAACATAGCATCTTTCTGTTCCCTTGTTCATACTTGCCAGGCTAGATAGTCATCCCAAAGTGGTTCTTCACACAAAAATCTGGGAAAATGGAAGTGTTTTTAATGCTGTTTATAGATACTGAATGATTAGCCTTTCAGTACACCACTATGGTCAACTGTGAAATACTTTGGGAATCAAGAAAACTCATGTTTGTTTGTATCGTTGTTTATTTGTGGGTTTTTGTGGTTTTTTGTTTTTTGGTGGGTTTTTTTTTGTTTTGGTTTGGTTTTTTGTAGGTAGAAAGATCTCTGTTTTTAAACCGGTGATATTGCTGTTCTTCCTTTGCAGCTACTGCTGCTAGGCAGAGGTCAATAAATGAATGTGTGAAACTAGCATAACATCTTTATGTTCATATGTAGAATAGAAGTAGCTGGGTCTACATGTTTCCTGCTGATGACAGCCTATATTCTCTTTTGAAATTTTAATAATTAGAAAAGGGGAAAAGTGACAGATACCAAAGGCAGAATTGTTCATTAGAGCAGTGTGGGAAGCAGCAGCACATGCTTTCAAGTCACTAGACATCCATGTACTTGAGAACATTAAAGTTTGGGGACACTGAGATAGAATTTAGCCAAATTGTACTTTATTTTAATTAAATTTTGCCTTTTGATTTTCTATCAGAAACTGGGTTTGAAAGTTTCAGTCAGCCACTCCTGTTTAGAAAAGAAAACCTGAAAAAAACATTGTTTTTTTAGAATTGAAATAATTTTGATGTTTCATTTTAAGTAATTTAAAATATGGTGATCACGTGAACTGTGTGTCAAACACATGACTTTGGTGTAGTTGTGAAAATCTTTCAAGGTCTGAGAGATTAATAAGTCTTTACTGAACATGTCTGATGGATGACAATCTTCAGAGGCTTCTGTGGCCTACTCTGTGCTGGCGCAAGTTGTCTGGAAGACCTGCATGTGTCCATGAACTGCGCTGGAACTGTTTGCCAGAGTGACTCTGTGGTTTTCAACCCAGACAGGTAAAGCAGGATTCTCCTGATATGTTAGTGTTTTGTGGGGGCCATAAAGTACTCTCCAAGGTAAGGCAACCAATCATTCCTGAAATCTCAACAGTTGTCCTGTTCTTCCCTCTGCTAAAGCAGGGGTTTGCTTTAGTTGGAAGGCTTGGATAGGGGATGAGAAGACTGGGACCAGAAGACGGGGACCAGAAGACTGGACAATGGGAAGAAAACAAACTGTGAGGGGAATTTTGATGGAGAGGTTTGGAAATCAGCAGGAGAGATTAGTAGAATTTGGACTGTTTGTGAGTGGGAAGGAGAGAGCTATGAGCCAGCCACTGGTGAGAGACATGGAGATCACACAAGCCTAGAAGAAGGGGAAGCAGAGTCTGGCTGGACATACAGAAATTCCTTTACAGAATTTCTTATTCCCTAGTTCCCTATACATTGCATATATACATTTATATTGTCTTCTTTTCAGAGTTGCAGCAGCCTTTTGTTCTCATGTCTGCTTAATAGACAATTAGGCAATTCTAGGTTCAAAATATATTCTTTTTGGATAGGGGAAGAAATCACTAAAAATGAAGCACAAAAGAAAATAATACTAAGTCCCTTTTACCATTTAGAACTTTCTCAGGTCTCTGTATTTTTGCCTGTCAGGGAAACTCTGGCAACATTTCTGCAATATGATATTTGTATCTTTGTTGTGATTTTTTTGGATACTTACTTTCCTAATGCATCTTTGAAATGTTATTACTTTACAGAGGCAACCACTGCCCTTTTAAATGGTTCTATTAAAATAAATTTGAGATGCCCTGAAGCTTTCTGAGGCAAATCCCAGCAATAACAAATTGAGCTCCCTTAGTGAATGATTGATTTGGTAGATGTACCATTCAAAATAACAGATTTTTTTGGTTATTTTTCTGTCTGCTTTTAAGCAACACAAGTAAATACTTGTCTTGTTCTTTTTCTTGGTTTTCTCTTTATTTCAGAGGAGTAAATTTTAAATAAAATGGATAATGACATAAGAGGGATTGCCTTGGTATAACCTTTATGTAAAGCAGCTTTTGGTTTCTAAGTAAGTTACTGTACTAGCAATGAGAGTCAGAATATGATTTGACTGCAAAAGGGGGCTTTAACAACAGCTTTGTTCAAGGTTCTGCATTATTAATATGTAGGATTACTTGTAATTATTTGCATTATTTCCCTTTCTACTCCACAGACAATAGCTAGTCTAAAAAAATTTGTGAGGAACCCATCCTTTCTCAAGTCAAGGAATTTTAAAAGCTGGCTTTTGAAAGGTCACTGAGACATTCTAGTGTCTCAGAAGATGATATTTCCCCCCTCACCCCTCTCCTTTTTTTCTTTTGATCCTGATACAAATATGGAAGAAGAGAGGGAATTCAGTTGGATTCCTACCATGTGAAATTCAATGTAATTGAAGACAAAACCAGTACTTTTTATAACTGTTGACATTAATAGAAGCATAGAATGAATTTTTCCAGAAAAGCTGTATTCAATTTCCTTTTCCCTGTGAAAAAAAAAAAAAATGGTTTTCAGATGGTTGATGATGCCCAGTTATGAACAGCATGTATCGAAAATATTATTCTTAAAATCAGACCAATAACCAAAGTAGTCAGATTTATTATTTTTCAGGTAAATCTCAGTTTAGTAAGATATTTAATTCTGTAGCTTTTTATAGGTACATAATCTAATTTCATTGCTTGAGCATCTAACTAACTATCCTGAGAAATGTACCAATATGAACACATATGTGTAGGTACTGATCTGAATAAAAAGTTTAGTGCTTTCCTTGCCTCAAATGGCACCTGTGGAAAGCAAATCAAATCTGGCATGAAATTTCAATAGTCTCACCTAAAATATTGTTGGAAGAAATAGCATGGCACCAAGGAGCATACATTTTATTTACATGCAAGTGAAACTTATGTAAGTCATCAAGCAAAATTTATTTTTTCTGCAGAATGATTGCTAAGTGCTTAGTATATTTGAGTACCTATTAATTTTGGATAGATATTAGGAAAAAGTCTGCCATAAAAATATGTAAGTAATATAAGTCTTCATATGTTCTCTTTTTTCCCTTTTTTCTTCACGCCACTGAATTTAGATTCAAGGTTTGAGCAGAAGTAATGGCTAATTATGGTAATAGTTTGATGATTATTACAAAGCTAGTCATTCACTTGTTAAAACCATCACTTCTTTCATCTCTGTTGCAACAGCCTTTTGATGTTTATTACAGACTTTGAAATTATTTTTTTTTAAATATTACAAATCACTTCATATATTGCACAAAGAAAAGCTGTTGTGTGGCTGCAGAGATTTAAATTTCTCTTTTTAGTTCATGTTTATATTTACTTAAAACTAAGGTGTTAATGCCAATATTTTGAAAGGAAAAATAATGGCTTAGCTGAAGCCTGCCTCTGCTTGTGTATGAGACAAATCTGACTCCATCTGGTAAACGTCAAGGCTGTCGTGGAATAGACACAATTCAAAGGAGAGTGAAAGAAGCAGCCATGCTCCCTCTCCCTGCAATTCTAATTGCATGTTTCTGTGTCCTTGTATTTTTTAAGCATCTCCCTCAAGGCTGACATGATGAGAATGTTGTTTTCACCTTATCCACCTGCATAAAAATATATTGTTGGCCTTTTTTAAAAAATAAAAAAGAAAACTCTGATGTTCCTGTCATTGGAAGGTTAGAAACATTTTCAAATCAGCTGCATCTTTTAACTCTTTGTGCACTGCCTGGATCCCAGTGGGAGGAGCTGATGAAAAACATAGAGAAAGTTGGCAAGTTTATAAGCCTAATGTGATGAAGGGTATATGTGCATCTCATATTACATGAGATGACTTGGGCATGGCAGGCTGCCCATTATACTGCTGTTCCTCTTCCCTTCTCCCACCTCTGTTTTAATCACCAATGGAGATTTGAGAGTGAACTTTTGAATCTGTGAAACAGGCTCTCTGAAGACCAAAGTGCCTTCTCTATGCACATCTTGAAACCCAAGAATATCTATGCAAAGATAGAGAAAAATACTGCTGGAAAACGTCACTCCTTGGTTTGGTATTCTGCATAGGAGTGGTAAGAAAGGATGACTTCTTCCTCATGTATTTTTACTACAGACCTCTGTTCCTTTATTGAATATGTACCCATACGTGTATTCCAAATGACCTTACTGGAAGAAGGTCCACAGGCATTTGAGACCTTAAATGGTAACAGGGATTTTGATGACAGCCCATGCTGCAGTTGCTGGAACAGATGTCTCTGTAGGCACCTTCTTCCACTCTGGATAGTAACTCAGAATAATGTTTCAGTACCGCATCTCACAGTGGAGAAAGAGAGTTTGTCCCTTGGATATTGATTAGCTTGTCTGATAACTCTCTTCATATATTTTTTTGTGGAAATGTATTGGAGATTAGGTAATTTTCTACATATTCTTGGGTAAAATACAAAGTAAACTATCTCAGATGGTACTGGACTTGGCTGCTTAATTACCTTGTGCAACTTTGAGTCATTTTTGCAAATAATAATAAGTTTAGAGCTCTGGCAGACAGTAACTGACTGGTCTCTACTGTGTCCTATAGCTTTGATCCAGGCCTATGCTGACGTTTTGCTCAGCAGTAAATGGGTAACTTTGCACACAAATTTGCAAAATGAGTTACCATAACCTCAGCCATTTGATGGGCCACTGGGACTTGAGCAGACTTCTGATTTCTCTTTTTTGAAGCTGACAGTTTAAAGCCAAACTATGTCACTGCACATGATCAGGTTGATATTTAACTGTGAAACTTAGAGTGCAGTGTGTTTTTGCTCTGAGTTCTGCATCTGTCCTATTTTAGGCTCTGCTCAAGAAACTTGCCTTTGACTATCCTGACCATTAAAGATGTGGTACTTCTTTCTTTGTATGTTTACTAAATTTTACAAAATACTTTTTGTACTAAAGCTCATAAATATAATGCCATTTAAATACTTGATATGATCTTTGAATATAACCTTAAAAAAAAACAAACCAAAAAACCTGTCAAAACCTCTACAATAACATCAGTAGAAGGAAAGCTTAAACTGCAAGTGAGTTAATACAGATGATTAGGGTAATTTTATGTTTCCAGAAAATAATTTATGGCTTTTAATAAAAATGGATCTCATGGAGTATGACTTTCAAAATGCATTTATTAGTTTGTATTTTTCAGCTAATTTTGTTTACTGACATCTTCTAATTGGGAAGATGGTTGTATGTTGATTTAACTGGGAGGTGTTTATACTCGTGTTTCTTCTTCTCCAGTGTGTGAATTTGTGGTGTCTCTGCAATCCAACTGTGAATGTTTCTGCTGTACCAAGTGGTATAAGAAGGGAGTTAACAAAGTGGAAGGATGCAGCTGAGTGGAGCTCTGGGGATCAGCACCCCAGTGGGTGGCATGTCTTTAGGAACGTTGCAGCACCCAACCAGTTTCTCATGCAGAGAAATGTGCCCAGCATGGGCTCAGCAGATCCAATGTGCCCCAGCCCAGCAGGGCAGTCCACAACCCAGGCTGGGGCCCTGATGTCAACGTAGCACTTTAATACTAGGTTTAGAGAATGAAAAGGAAATTATGCATTTTCTTGTCTCTCTCTCTTCCCCCCCTCCCCAGGGACTGGAAGTGCAAACATTCATGTCAAGGTGTGGTTTGTAAAAATATTTTGGCCCTATTTACTTTTTAAGCTGTTCTGAACTATTTAGGAGTTGTTATTTTTTCTGTCCTGCTTTGTTGCTACAGCACTGAGAGAAAACTTTGATGTATGAACATTCACTGCACTGTACTGAAACATTATGAATAATTGCATTTATTTCTGCTTCCTAGAGTACAAGTATCTTACTCAGCATATTTGATAACAAAATATATTATTACATGTTTTCCTGAAGTCTACAGTCCCACTAATAGGAATCATAGTTCCCATACTAAAAGCTGACAGACTTTCTGTCACAAGCAGGTTTCAAAGGGATTTATAAAGTGTCTCTATATAATTTTGTAGATGTGTATGTTATTTAATTGTGCTTTGCTCAACAGTAAAGTAGCATTAGTAACTGTTATTTCTGTGCATGGTGGTGGATGGGAAGATGTCTCAAAGAATATGGTGATGAATTGACTTTGGCAATATATATGTTATTTTCAAATAAATACTACCTCCTTTTCTTTATACTTTGGCAGGATCACCATGGCTTCCTAGCATTGTGGTGAAACATAGCACTAGCATATCACTAGATGAGTAGGAGTTAAGGGAGTCTGAACATAGATACACAGGAATACATTTCACAGCAATTTGTATTTCATCGATATATTTATTCTAGTGAGAAAAAGCTTCCAAATTAGTAGACTTTTCTAGGTAGTCTTAAGTTTAGTGGGGTAGAAAAGAGTGTAGGCATCCTAAATAAGGATCAGGCATTACCTTGTTCTTACATTCTTTGAAATATTCTTTCATCAGAACAATACATCCAGCATGCACCTAAAGTATTGTTGCACATTTTACAATGACAAAATTTAAAAGTAACCTGTTTATGTTTTTCTTTTATTTAAATTCAGGGAAGGAAGGATTTGTAGTTATTATCTGAAAGGAAAAGTGACAAGTAGTTTATAAAAGCGACATACCCTGAGGTATCATACCCAAGAGGAATCACTTGAAGAACTAATATTTCTTACTCTCTTGCAATTCAAATCAACATAGTATCCTCATGTCCCTAAAGGCTTAAAGGGGCTGTGAAAAGCTGTGCTCATAGCAGAGCTGTGAAAAAACTGTTGTGTTTCTGCCCACAAGGCATTGCAATTCACTGCCCCCTTGTGCTTATGATTCAACTTCTCACCTACCTGTGAATTAGGGTAGCTGAGCTCTAAGTGCACATTTGCCTCTGTCAGTTCTTCTAGAGGTGTGATAACCTCTGGCAAGGGAATGAGCAAGACAACACTGAGATAACAGGGATTGTATATTTGAGAATATGCAAAAAAAATTTTTTGAAAGATCTGCTAGGACTTCCAGAACTGTAAAAACTGTCAGAGACATGAGGCAGGATGTGTTGGTGCTTGACTGTTTTGCTTCTCCTGACCCAGTTTATGGTACCGACTTTTTTTCTTACTATTGAATTTGATGTGATTACACTCCTGCCAGACAAATGAGTAAAAGTGTTTAAAAATGACACCTGATAAGCAAAACAAATCGGGATGAAAATCTTCAAGAAGAAAAAGTAAGAAAATGAAGCCAGACTCAAATTTTCAAAATTCTTGGGAAAAAAACTAATTTCTTTTAGAATTGTTTTTACCTTCCTGAGAAGAAACCTGCTAACATACCTAGAGCATATTAGGAATTTTCTCTATTTCTTTCTTTATCTCACTCTTCCTCTCTTCCTCCACTCCTCTCTTCTCTCTTTCCCTACCTCCTTCCCTTGCTCACTCTTTGTATCTGTGCTCTAATAATTTGATCTAAAATGCATATTGCAATTCAAGGCCAGTCATTTTCCTACTATTCAAAAAGTAGTAAGCTATTCCATGACATCAACTATTTTAAATGATCCTTCTGGTTGATTATTTGGTTGGTTATTTAGGGGTAATATTGGAAATATTAGACTACTTTGAGAATATAAATCATATACCACCAGACAGACGGGAGTTTGCCTTGTCCAAAAATATAAGATATATGACTCATTTTTATCTTTGGTTTTCCACTGTAAAGAATGGGTGTCAGCTTCCTGTGTAATTTTGATTTGTTTATCCAGCAGTTTTGTTTGTCCATGCAGTTTTCTCTTTGCCAGTTGTGGTCTATATTTGGTTTCCATAAAAGGTATGTTTTCTTTGAGGCTATCTTTTTTTTTTACTATTGCCAAAACCACAAGTGATGCACCATTACTTGGACTTTTGTTCTTAATTTAAACTTGGCATAGTGTCTTCCTCTGGTGTAAAACATGAAATAAAATCTTTTCTGACATAAAGTCTAGGAGGTAATTCCTTCATTTGAGATTGAGTGTGGGTTCTGTTGTATCGAGCGAGCTTTTCTACTTTCCTTGCATTGAGAAGTGGGATTTAAGGGATGAGGCAAGAATATTTACCTGATGGTTGGATATTTACTGGGGTCAATTTATGGAGTATATGAGGAAGGCTGTAATAAAAACTATAAAAGTTAAAAGTTGGGCAGAGGTCGTTTATTTTGATGAGGGTGTTCCATCAGAGAGCTATACCAACCCTTTCTTACTGTTTTTCTTAGTCTGAATGATTTTGGTATCTTTGAGCAAACTGGAAATATATGAAAGTGGAAAAAATTGGTTCCAGTTGCTAAAACATAAACACACATGGGTCTGCCCAGTAGCAATGGTAATAAGAAGTTCTGATGTAAAATACTTGTTAGACTAAGATGAGAGCAGTTGAGAAGGTTTCTTTTCCTTTCCCTGGTTTTTATCCTCCCGCCCCTCCACCCTTCCCCGCTCTGATCCTGCCCTTCATCCCCTTTCCTCCATTTCCTTTTCTTTTTTCTTTACTTGTTTTCTTTACTTCGTTTCTATATATCCTTCTTTCTAAGACCAAACTTGAAATGACAAATTGGCTTGAAGCATGACAAATATGGAAGAGTGGACCACAGGGAAGTAATAGACATGAAAGCACAAAAATTTCCTGTATTTCACCTTGTATTGTAAATGCAATTTGTTTATTCACCCTCAAAAGAAAGGAAATTACAATGTAATATTTTATGTTATGCAGTCTTAGCCAAGGATATCCAAAGCCGTCTGTGAAGAGCATATACAAAATTTCTGTGGATAAGATGGTGAGCTTACTTACCTCCTGCAGGCTATGGTGACCTCTTGTCATGGTTGTGCCATCTATTTGCCCACTCTAAAGATGTGTCACTGCAATCTCAGACAGCATCTGCTGAAGTTTTTCTGAGAACAGGCTGTGAAAGTACAGCCTTTGGCTTTTCTTAGCCCTTCACCTCTGCTGAAGTTGGTATGAGTTCAGTCTATGTTTGTTGCATTATAGAATATCACAAGCTAGTTCTTAATCACCTTTCTCCTTCTGCCCTTTACTTATTCATTTTTGTTCTAGGGAAAGTTAGAGGCAAACACAGGGCTGTTGATTTACCTTGTCTTTGCCATATAGAAGTAAGTTGCTGTGTTTGATCTTTTTAGTACCATCTGTATCTCAGCAGGGATGAGAGAATTATGATGTGGAGATGGGAGAAGGCTTGCATTGTACACCTATGCTGCTTTGTCACAGAGTCTCTTTCTTTCCTTGCCTGGTTCTGAAGTGGAAAATGTTGCTATTTATGCTTTAAAAGAGTGGGAAAAAGAAAAGGGAGTATACCTTTCTATTTGTTAGAGCAGCCCAGTTCAGATAGTAATATAGTGTCAACTTGGAACTTAGGGAAGATGGTCCTATATTTTATAAATAAAGGTGGAAAAGCAATAAAACAATTTGAACAACTAACCTAACTCCTCCTAAGAAGCAGTTCAAGTACCCTGCTATTTGACCTAGACATGTAAACATGAGTCTCCAGATGTCTGTATCCTTTCTGTTGTGATGTTTGAGGGTCCAAGTCATTCCAACTTCATTCCTACTGACACTTTTAACTTATGTTTTTTGGAAAATTTCAGAGCAAAACCCACAAGAGATCCTAGTCCTAGCTGTACTGGATTTAATATCTTCACATGAATATAACAGCAGAGTGGGATCTGTTGGAAAAGCTAAACTTAATTTTGTAGTTTACTAATTTCTTCCTATTTTTATCAAAATTTCCAGTCAGCTATAGTCTGCATTGAAAATAAAGGAAAGAAATCTCCCATTTAGGTAAGAGCACAACTAAGTAGTGCTTTTGGCATGCAGGATGTGGCTTGTCAGTGTTTGAATCAGAGTGATGAAGAATACAGGTATACAGTTCAAAATCCCCATTTCTGTGCACTGCAACTGAGAGGAGTGGGCCTGAAAAGCCTGGGGAAGGCAGCACTTTGTTAGCTGTAGTTCTGGCTAAAGTTTCACATTTGATGTAAGTAATTTCTGTTGCTTTGGGGTTTTCAACTGTAAAAGTGGTAGTTTATTGCCTTCAGTACAAAATACTGAAATGGCTCATTTTTGTGATGTTATCTAGCAGTAAAAGAGAACCAATACATAACATTATATTCATGTAAAGATAGATGGTGACGTATTTGAAAAAGTAATTTAGGTTGGGTTTTTTTTTTTGGTTTTTTTTTTTCAGCAGAAAGGCCCGCAGTTTCTATGCCACTTTGATTTCTTCCGGATTTCCATGTATAGTTCATTGGAAAAATCACATATAAACCATGGTTATGTAGCATAGCTTATTAAGTAATTTCTTTTTTTGATAGGCTTCTATATATGATCTAGTAGCAAATCTATGAGAGCCACATTATATCACTAGGCATTTCTATCACCATTTATAAAAGTAAGAAAATTGAATTTTGCTTAGCAAGGATCAATTAGAAAAATAAAGAGATAATACTTTAAGCACAAGTCAGAGGATGTTGAAGTCAAGTGAACTCACCAGTGTATTAGAAGTCTGCTTTGTTGCTCTTAAGCTCCTTGACTTTTTTTTTCTCCTAATCCCATCCAAGATATTCTCCAGCCATATAAAATGAACTTTTGTTTTTATGCTGTTTTCAGGGCTTAGTTGAGAAACAGGAGTGCAGCTGTGATGGCCTTGGCCATAGACTCTTTTTCACCAGAGACACATTCCTTTCTCCTTGCCCGCATCACTGGGCTCTTGTCCAAAACCAACTCCATCATGTTTATATTGTGTCCTCCTATGCTTTAGCCTTCCTTAGGATCCTGTCATGCTCAGCCCTTACACTGTGGCACATTCATTATGGTGACTTCTTTATTTCCCTTTCCTCAGACTTAGTTGTGAGAGCTGTCACATCACTTTGTGCTGAGCACATTTAACATTTTTTTGGTTAGAAAAGATATGGACAAACTGTTACAAGGATACCGTGAGAAAAAAATAATCTTCACCAGCCAAAACTCTTAATACTCTTCATAATTTTAGCTTCAGCTTGATTTTCTAAGAATGTGCAAGTTCTGTCAGTCAGAATTGCTAAAAGATCTAAAGCTTCAAGTGCCAGACTGTCATCCAAGACTTTTCTTGGATTGCTCCGTGCCTTTCTCCACTCTTGTGTTTTTGATATTGCAAACCCTCAGTCCAGTGTTCTTAAGATGGAACCGTTTGTTTCTTACTCTCAGCAGAAGTACATGGCTGCTAATGCAAAGGCTTTTTACTGGCTGAACAAATTAATGAACACAAATTGACAGGCAATTCCATTCTCATGTGCCTTTGAAAACACTCTTAGCCACTTTACCCTTACAACGAAAGCATTGTGCAAAACTTTCTAATCAATTTATGTCAATGTGTCTTGCTGCAGAAAATGAGGTTAGTCTCATTTTCATTAAAAAATTGTACTTTTTCTTGTGTGGTTCACTTTTGGATGAATATTGCAGTTCAGTTTTTCAGCACTGTGAAAACTGCATGTTTTCTTTATGCTAAACTGGAGAAAACAAAACTGCCAAAGGATATTGAGAGAAATGCATATAATTTGCACAGCCCTGCAATTTAATGTACCAGTGACTGAACTGAGTTTGATCCTTTCCTTCCCTTTCTGATCCCCTTCCTTCTTTTCCATTCCCTTTCCTTTTGATCAAATAAAAATTACATTAAAAATCTGTCTCCCTAGAGTACTAGGTCACATTTTACCATGAAAGCCAATGATATTATGAAAATACATGAGGATTTCCCTGAGGCCCTATGTTACAGTTTTGTATCTAGTGTTTATCAGTGATTTATTTGTCTGTTACACAGTGCTCCATCTCTAGATGCTGCAAATAGTTTTTCCACAGCTGACATATCTCTTGGCTTATAAAATTTTCTCTAAATGAAAAATATTGCAGATCTGGCCACATTAAATCGCAGGAAAAGAATTTCATGGTGGAGGTTATCCATAAAACAAGTTATCCACCACATCTCCCATCAAATAACACAAACCTAGCAGTGCATTATCCTATCTGCATATTCTGTGTGTTTTGTTAGAAGCATGCAAACACAGCCAAATGCAGCTTAATGAACTATCTCTTTTTTTATTTTTAGTTAGGAAAGAAAAATATTTCTTCCAGTCTCTTTTTATTGATAAATGACAAACGACAAAACACTTGAGATTTCTTAGTATTTTCCTCTTTTTTTTTGGATGTCAGGGAAGAAGAACATCTAATGTTGAAATTTCAGTGGTACAACATGGCAAATGTATTTATTAGAGGTTTTTATAAAATCTGTTTCTCTACACAAATATTTCTTTTTGGTTTTTTTTTTTTTTTTTAAGAAAATGATGAGGTACTTTTTAAGTCCAGACACATGTATCGGGCTATAATCCTTAAAGTGTGAAACAAACTGTGTACACTTGGAGTTTCTTGAAACTCGAGGGAAGATTTTTAAAAGTGCAAATAGCAGGTAGGTACATGTAATTGTGTAAAAACACCTTGTGGAAATTGCCTAGAGTGTACTCAGCCTGGATGATCCACTCGCTCCAAGTGGTTGTGCCGGTGTGTCTCTGCAAACTCAACTGCATGACTGAGATAATGTGATTAGTTTAAACCCAATCTGTGTATCTGTGTATTTCTTGTAATCCAGGAAATTTGAATTGAGAGTTCACAAGAATTTTTAGAATGAGATCTGGTAGACATTAATGTTCCTGATCCTTCCCTATGTCCTTTACTGTGGCTCCTACATCACTACGTTAGTATCACTTACAAAGTCTCAGGTTCTCCTGGGAACGGTTCTGCTTCTCCTGTTTGCCTGACTCCTGCTTCCCATTCCAGCTGTACATCATGCACTCATCTATTCAAGGTGACCTTTAGCACTTCTAAACTGACAACTTCTTGGGAGTTTGCACGATGGAAAGTAACGAGAAAGACAGTGAAGAGTATAAAGTTTGAATTAGATTTTTGAAAATAGACTTTTAGGTCCCTGAAACTTTATCCTGGCCACCAACTGACACAAACTGGTACAAAATATCTGTTGGGGAGCACCTGGCCATAAGGAGCTTACCTTATTAAATACAGCTTTCTTTTAAATATTGTACTTAGATATTTTCTTGGTAATTAGATGGAAGACACAAAGCTGGAGTACAACTCCATTGGAGTACAACTACTGGGCCTCCTGACAGCCATAGCATGTGTTCACAAGGTGAAACCTCAGTTGAAGAGCCAGGAAGGTTCAGACTCTGGGTAGGAAACAGCAGGAATTTCCTATGTTCTAGACTTAAAGTTTAGCCATGGGATTATATCTTACCTGTTGAGGTCAGTGTGTAAAAGGTGTTATTTGATCTAAACTTAAGTAATATTCAGGAGTTTGCCAGTTTCCTTTTATATATAAACAGTGCTCAGGACCCTCTGCATCCCTGTATACCTGAATACACACATTTTTGTTATTTTCATGTGCATGGAGTAGCACAATTTTCCAGGAAATTCCCAGCTGAGAAATGACTTCAGGCTGCAGATCAATCTTCTGATCTTTCTTCTTATGAATTTTAAACCTGCAGGAAATGCATTCTCATACAGCTGAAGGCTGAAGTAATTATAGGTTTTCTTTGCTTTGGACACACTTACTTCTCTGGGGGTTCCTTTCCTAAATGTGGAGCATTAGAACCGCCTAAATAAACCAGGTGTCAGAAATTGATTCTCACAATCGTTTTGTTAGTGAATTGGGTAGCTGAGCTTTCCAGACTCCTGAACTCTGCTAAAGCTATAAGGATTCTCCTGTGTAAAATTAGGATATGAGGCATTTAACATTTCAAAAGCTATTTTTTATGAAGTTAGGCCCAAGCATTGCAGGGTAACTTCATGTCTGTTAGGAAAATGGTTGCTTGAATTTGCTGTGATTATGTAGATGAAGAGAACATTTCTTTTTCATTTTGCCTACTCTCTTTGTTGACAGTCATTATTAGATTTTAAGGTGGAGTGTTTTCATTAATAGCCAGTTGCTGAAGTTCTACCCTAAATTTGTATCAGTTTTTAGTTTAATAATTTTGAAAAACGAATTTGAAAATCTCTGGCCCGTGCTAGAAAGTGCTCCATCATTCTTATCTCATGATTAGCTGCTGTCTTATAAAAAAACCCAGTATACTGCATTTTACACTTGAATGGCTATAATTTATTAAATAAGGGCTAAGGTGATCCTCATCTGGATTTTCCACTATGCTGTACTTAGGTACATACAAAGGCTTATCCTGCTGCTTTTGAGAACAGTGGGATCATCACTTGGACTTGGAAAAGTAATTTAGGGTCCTTTTGACTCTTTCATGGATGTTATTTCCATGGTTACCCATAAAAGAAAGAACTTTGATATAAAATACTCCTTCACTGAAGTGTTGTCTCAGGTTGAAATAAATAGTTAGAAAATACTAAAAAATAGACAAAACAATTTTCACTTGTTTTACAGTTTGAATGAGAGTTTTAGAGGAGAGGCCTTCCTTGCCAAAAGCAGACTGCTGGGAACAGAAGAACAGAGCTAATAGAGTGAGTGGGTGTGCAGGACAGGAACTGGGTTTTGGGATACATTTCTTAATTTCCAGTCTGTTCCTCTTCAATAAGGCTCTGATCCTTCAATTCCCTCCTGGTTTT
Organism: Platysteira castanea; assembly: GCA_013397175.1. NCBI lineage: Eukaryota > Metazoa > Chordata > Aves > Passeriformes > Platysteira > Platysteira castanea. The sequence continues at coordinate 473,837 of VYXC01012384.1, forward strand.
CCCACTACAGGTAGCAGTATAGCACTTCAGGGTAGCATCCTGAAACATTTTACATCAAACTAAAGGGTGATGCTGCTTTCCAGGAGGATTAATGTAGTAGCACCAGCTATAGCACACTTAGAAGTATTTCCATTTCTTGGTTATTAAAATCCACATAGGAGTTCTACACTTGCCACCTAGAATTGGCAAAATGTTTTAGTGTTGTTTCCATTGGTTCAGTTTCCTTAGTAGAAACAGCTCTGAACCCTAGTGTAGAGCTGGTGTGGCAAAACGTTGATGCAGCCAGCACTGGCTGCATGCTTATAACATCTGTTGATAAAAACATTTCAAAACTCCAAGAAGGAGAAGAGTGTGTGTATATAAAAGCAGTTCAAAATTATACTGCTGCTCTAAGAACAGTGGTGCTGTTGGCCGTTTTATTTTTCTGAAGTGTTTTGCTTCTTAGGCAGGATGCATGTTATATTAAGTGGTACGCTCTTTAAAATTGGCTCTTAAAACAGTTTAATGTAAATATAGTTACAGGTAATAGATTCTTCTCTCCCTGTTAATACAGTGCTGGTATTAAACTTTTGTTAGAGGTACTGTAAGAACTATAAAGGGATGCTGATTTTCTGAGCTCTTACTTTCTGCTAAAGGCTCCAGTGAGTTCACAATGCTTCTCCTTATTAAAAAAGTCATTGTGTAGTGCATTCAACAAACTTTAGTCCTAGAAGTAGGACATTAAATATTACTCTATTATTAGAAACTTCTTTATTATTTAAGATGCAGGAGTAGCACATTCTTAATGTAAATTATGCATGGGAATTAAAAAATTCCTGGGTGACTGGAGGTACAAAGCCAATTAAAGCCCCAAACTGTTGAGGTGGTTTGAATATCTCATCTTAAATGAAGTACAAAAAACAATGATGATCTTGTGGTAAAGTTCATGAAATAAGCTGCACGGCTTTGACTTTTCTGGTTCTGCTGTAAAGTAACATGTTTGATTTTGGAGAAACAGTTTTCTCTGTGCCCAAGTTCCATACCTTTAAAGGAGGAATAGCACTAAAGAGACAGGCAGTGATGATAAATCAGTTGAGTGTTAAAAACAGTTCCTGTGCTGATTGCAATAAAAAACTATAAATTAGAAAAAAAATCAAAAAATACAGTACAATGTTATCTCATTATCTCTCTTTTTAAAATCAGTCTTGACATAAGGCTGCTGTATGTTGGCTTCAATTTGTTGGGGTTTTTTTAGATCTCCTTGGCACATACAGAATGCTTGATTGCCAAGAATAATCACTTTATAGAGATGAGAATGGCTTCCAGAACTGTGAATATTAAATGATGTCTTAAACATTTTCTGTAAAAACATATTGGTGGTTATGTTTGAATGCGTGAATTCTGACTGCTGCGATCGCTCCTTCAAATAGTTATTTAATAGTGTAAAACTCCTCTTTCTTTCCTCTCATAATAAATAGTTATTTTCTTTCCTCTCATAATAAATAGTTATTTAATAATGTAAAACTCCTCTTCCCTAGTTCTTTCACTCTCTAAAGACCAAATCCAATTCTCATTAGTGCAAGCGTTAGTGCAACTATTTTCAACAACTGCAGTGGGGGTCAGTGAGGGCACTAAGTTAAGAAAACCCCATTAAATTGCAAATATGAAATCACAGGTTGCACTTAAGTGTTTGGTAAAAATCAATAAAATGTGTGGAACTTTCAGCAATCCCTAGTGGCAAGATCCTCAAAACCATCAGGGCCTTCTGTTTTCCTCTTTCTGTAGCAGTGACACATCTTAATGTTTCTGAGAATTTGGATTTAATTGATATATCTAAAGCTCCAGCTTAAAAATAAAGGCTAGCTTTTCAAGGTGTCTTGTCATGCAAATAGGAATTCTTGGAGTTTTGGAAATACCCTTAAGAACTTACCAGCATATTAGGTAAGAAATGCCTTTAAAAACTAGACACAAGTGACTTCAAAACTAGGGTTAAACATAGATGTTTAAGATTTTTGACTCCTGTTTATGCCAGTGGGAGCAAGATGCTTAAGTACCTTTGCAGATTTGGTCACTGGGATGTGAGAGTGCTTTACACTTCTAAATCTGGATCCATGTCCCTATATGCAGTCATCTAAATATCAATCCCTAAGGATGAATACATGCTTCATCCCATGTGTGTTCAGTGGGTTCCTGTGGGGTCAATTTTAAACTGCAATAAATTGCAACCTTCCAGTACTTTTTATGGGATTTAGAGGATAAGATACATTTGAAATCTTTATCTAATAGTTTTTCAGTTTCAAGATGGATTGCAGCATGTTCCAGGTATAAATGAGCTCTGCAGGTTTCTGAGTCATGAAGTTAAAGTATCAGGAGTGGACAGACAGTCCTAACAACAAGTCCTACCCAGGTTACATTGCTTTGCCAAATACATTAACCCACAGAAAGAGCCATACTGCCCTGGATCACTTAAAGTGGCTGCAGTCTCTTTTAAAAAGGGAGTATTTCAGCTCTTTCTAATGCTTTCTTTTTTTCTTGTATTTGCTTAAGCACCACAGTAATGAATGCAATGTAAAACTGGAAGAATTCGACATGTTATAGAATGACTCCTCCTTGGCAACTCTGTAAATGCAAATATAGTCATTTGTCACTCCTGGGGTAGCTAAACAATAGGCTGGGTCAATATTCTGTGTAAAAGGAAATGAGGTGGGCATAGAGCATCTGTAACTGCATTACTGAGGGTATATCAATAAGCTAACATGGTTAAGATTCCTCCTGAAAAATTAGAAATGTGAAGAGGAAATTATTATTATGCCATTAAGGGAAAAATATTAGATGTTCTGAACAAAGATCCTACTATTTCAGGAGTCAGAAAGGCTCATAACACCACAGGAAGGACCTCAAATCAGAATTAATACAGAATAACAAGGAATTGATCTTGATCCAGAACTTCTTACTAAGGAAAAAATTATATAAAAACAATAGACCTAAAACCTAAAATCCTGCCTTGCTTAGGAAAATATAAATCTATTAGAAGGTCCTTATTCTGCATATATTTAATGCAAGTGAAGAGTCCTTTTGTGTTTAATGGATTTGCAAATAGGTTTTAGGCTGCTAGATCATACATGCTAGCACTATGGGATAGAAGAAATCCCTGTTCTTGGAAAAACACTAATGAAAGCAATATCAAGAATACTCTCTAGAATCTCTGGGACTATGCATGTGAGTGACTGTACAAAGACTTGTAGGATAAGGACATGGAAAAGTAAATTATGTGGCTCTCCAGCATCTCTGTGTAAACTCAATTTTTATATGAAGATCTTTGTTTTTCTTGGCCCTTCACGAATTCTTGCTTTGTTTTCAATAGGTTTTTGAGTGTATTTATTTTGGTTTTAGGAGCAGTAGTTAAAGTGGGGAAAGATGTAATTGTCTTTTCTTTTTGCTTAATATTTTAAGTATACAAAATAAAAACCATAATTATTCAGTAGGCTAATTGCATATTTTTTCTGGCTCTTTGTTATCAGTGGGCAATAATTTGTTGTCATAGATGGTCTGTTGGGAAAGAGGGTTAGTCTAGTCCGGTAGTGATAGAACAGATGGGGAAATGAATTACTGAGTTACTTCAGTACACATTTCCTGACTGGTTTGAAGCTTCCATGCTTGTTTCTCTGCTCTGTGGAATGGCACATAATATTCCATGGGTAAAATCAGTGAGAAGCAGTCCTTCAGCATGATGTCTTAGGTTTTAACTTTTATGTTTTTCAAATCCTGTACTGCCTACTGTGTAATTCTGAAGTTTCTTGTAGCCTGTTAACTTCTGTTCTCTCATGCTAGTTAGACATAATAAACCTCTCCGAGGACACCCAGACTGTCCTAGGCCCAAAATGTGTAAACTAGCATCTTAAGAAGGGGGGTAAATTTGGGGAAATTACTTTATTAACTGTAGTTTTAATTGGAGAATTAACCCTGATATGAAATGAAACAAAGTTATAAAAGTGTGAAGAACTGGTGACTCGGGTGTAGCCTGTTGGCTCCCCAGGCTGTACTTTTGAAGGCCCTTCCAATAAATTTATTCCCTTATCCTTGTCTAGTCTCTGTTTTTAGGTGGCCACCCCAGGCATCAAGCAGGGCCAGGTTTTACTCCTGGGGTTTATCTAACAGTGGACTTGTGACAACAAACTTAATATGCTTAAAAAGGTTTCCTTTTAAATAGAGTGATATAAGTTTTGTATATTAATTAGAATATATGTTGTTCAGAGAACTTTATACTTTGAACATTTCATTTCTATGGTCTGTGGTTTCTTGAGGTGGCTTCCAATATACTACACAGTGGTTGAAGTACTTCCAGGAGGTCCACACAGAGGCCTTCACTGCTAGCAAAGTATCAATTCTTAAATCTTTTGTGGCTCCATTTACAATGCTTTAAATTCCAAAATAATTGTGGGACACTAAATTTTAAAATATGAATATTTCTTTGCCCGCAGTTCAAATTCTTCAGTATTAGGGCTATTGCCATCAAAATAACTGTAGTCACGCTTTTTTTGAAAAGTCAGGAAAGGACAAACAGAAGTGGTGGTGTGAGTGCTAAAGTAGAATCCCATAACCAGGGAATGAAAAGTTAGCATTAGGAATACAAGGAAAAAGGATGGGTTATAACCAACAAGTGTTTCCCCCATTAATATAAGCCTATTGCATCTAGCTCCCTTCACACCATTCTAATGGTAATTTTGATGCAATCAAGCATGCACATATCCACAAGAAAAGTATGTTGGAATTGGATGGCTCTGAGATGGGCAGCTTTAGGATATTTCCTTCTTAAAAAAATGGTCTGCAATGTGACCACAGTCAAAAAGCAGTATTCCAGGTTGTATTTGACCAGACATCGAGTTCAGTTGAAAGAAGAAAAAAAATTCTGAGTTTAAATATGAGGAAAGGATCTTGGCTAGGTCCCAGGTGGTTAGTGGTCACAGGTGATCCTACTATGCAAGAGCATGAGAACTATGAGTTTACTCCATCCCTTGAAAGCCAACAAGGGATTCTCCATCTCGCTTCAAGAGAGTTTTATGTGTCTAAGCACAGGATGGCTAACCCAAGGGTTTCTGTGCCTCTTACTTAATGTTTTGAGGGTTTGAGCAGGACCAAAGTAGAGACTACATTTTCAGTGACCTCCTGTGCTAAAATGAATTTCACTCTAAAAGCCTCTTTTGGAATAAACAGCTTTTATTTCCTTAAGTAAAAACAGAGTTGCTTCTGATTTGCTGAAACCAGATAAAAGAATCCAAATCCATTCAGTTCTGTTTGGTTTGGGTTCTGAAGAAAGACTTCATCCCAGTTGGGTTCATACAGCAATTTATTTTTTGAGGATTTTTTACATTAGGGAGAAGAAAGGGGATGTGGAAGGGAGAGATAACTATGTTAAATCAGAAGCAGCTCTTTTCTGAAAAGAGTTGAGAGTTCCTTTTTCCATAATTAGCACGGTTTTTAAACTGCTGACAGGGCTGTGCTGCTGCTTATTATGAATAAAAGCTGGACATGGATAAAGTTGGGTTGAAATCTTGCCCAGAAGGTTTTGAACACAGAACTATATTTTATGTTCAAATGTTATATTTTTATCTTAATTTTCTGCCCCTTTTGACTACTATTATGAGATTAAAGTTAGATGGATAAAGTCATTTGAGAAGCTGGGTAAAAGTTAAATTGCCTAAATCAGTTCAAACAACCAGAAACAAAGATGCATTCTTCCTGGGTTTAAAGGATTACTTCTGATCACTAAAATGGTCTTTTGTGACATTGATAATGATAGTGCTCAGACTTGATTCTCCTCATTCCCATGGAGTACTCTTTCCTACCAGCTGTTACTATCATCAGTTCATTGTTTTCAGGTTGGCTCTAAGAATCTCCTCTCATTAAAGAAACACCAAATTGATCCTCCTGGGCATTTTAGGGGTATCAACACATGAAATAATTTAATTAAAGTCATAATAGAGAATGTTTTTCTGTAGTCTGGCTAAACATGATAATAAGCAGAAAGGCTATAACTATATGGTGCTGCTGTCAGTCAGGATTGACATATGGTGATGTGTGCACAATTTTTATCTGAATGCTAGTGGTAGCAGTAGTAAAAAAGCCCCCATGTGGCAGTATTTAAACCTTGGGTCTGATTTTTACTCTGCATCTTTGCATCACTTACCTGCAATTTGAGGACTGAGAAAATTTGGGGGTTGTTCTGTAAAGGCATGTTTCTATTTAATCAAGAATTGTTGGTATGAGTGCTCAGTCAATATTATGTAGTTTTTGTTCCTATTTAGCTCATAAAGAGAGAATGTTTAATTGCTGCATCATGAGCAAAATGCATGGGAGACATGGAAGACTTGACTGAATACCTGAGAAAATACTGGAGTGCTTCCCTGCAGAAACATCCTCTTGTCTTCCCACCAGTTCATCAGAAGTGTATCTAGTAGGTGAAGGTGTAATAAAGAGCTCACTTGCAGATGGAAGTACAAGAGACACTTTGGCATCCCAGTGAGTCTTCATGTGTTGTCTCTGCAGAGAGCTCTTAGGAATGGAAAACCTGGGAGCTGCAAGCTAGAGGAGTCCTTCCATCACTGCCAAGCCAAAGAGAAAGTGGATGTTCACAAGGAAAGCGAGACACTCTCAGTGATTAAAAAGTGAACACTGAGGAACATGTTTCTTATACAAATATGAATAGCTAGAATAAATAGAATATTAGGGCAGCATGGGGACCAGAGCATTACTTCAGTGGTCAAGATTTTAGTCCTTTTGAAATTAGTGGGGATTTTATCACTGACTCAGGTAGTGATGGGATTTCAACCCAAAAGTAGCTAGGCTTGATTGCCTATGTAAAGGCTTCTGGGCAGCAGGAGCTAGCAGGGAGCCATCTTCTTCATGAGTGCCAGGAGCAGTCAAGTTGGAAGCTGCAGAAAGGGGAACAGGTGGTCAGTGATGTGTGCAAGCTTTGGGGATGTCCAAGACAAAAAGGGTGCCATGCAAGGTTTCCCACTGCCCTGCTTCCCTACCTGGCCCGTGCCATGCTGCCAGGCTGGGGGAATGCACCTGCCTGAGCCCCAGGCTCAGCTTGCCAGCGTACACCACAGCTCTTTGCCTTGTTGAGAAGGCAAACTCTGGAACATATGGACAGCATTTGAAGCAGCATAGGTTCATATGTAAAATACCAAGGTATGGCAGGGGCGGGTGCAATTTGTTCAAAATTATGGCAGGAATGTGGGGTCATCTGGGAGCACAACTCACATGCTGTCCCTGCAGTGGGAAGCATGGACTTCGGTCATTTTGGTTTGCTGTTTTCCTTTTCTTGGCCGATGAAAAGCAAAAGTGCTTCCAGGTCAGTACAGGAAAGTGGTGATGTGAGTTGGATACCTGAACTTCTTGAAGCCAGTAAGAGTTTTTATTGGTGTCATCAATTCCAGGATTTCTGTCCAAAAGATGTCTTGATGGCTCATATGGAGAGAGCATAGAGGGAAAATGCTGTAGCAGAGAAAAAGCACAGAATACTAAGTGGTTTAAGTGTACAGATATATAAAATTTGTTTCTAAACCTATTTTTTCAGCCCATCTGTGTTTTCATTTTTTACCCTTTTGTTGCTCTTGATAACCTCTTTTCTAGCTCCTTCATTTTGTGTGTATGGGAGCAGTAACATTTCACTGCAAATTGTACATTTTAGTCCAGATGACAGTAATTTTCTTCCTGCACATTTTCTGAGATGCTGAGGACAGATGTCACAAACAGTTCTTTGCAGTGGTTAGCTTAAGCAAATACTTAGAACTATGTCCTGTATGTGTTATGCACAGCAATGCCTCGGTATACACTCTTAATTGTCCTTTAGTAGGTCATCTGTCTAAAACCTGGGAGAACTGTATTCTTGTTATAAAATTTATTTCATCCGTGTAACACAGAGACAGTTTAAAGAGAATGCTTTTTGAAATGCATTTATTTCCCTGTAGATGTTGTCAAATGAAATACTGGTTTGTACACTCAGGCAATGCATCAACAGAAACATAGTTCAAAGAGTGAAGATAATTTCTTCAATGTTTTGAGGCTGCCTATACTGAGCAGCATTCTGGGTGAAGCGTAAACATTTTAATGGAAACAATTTATTCACCTAAATCCAAAATCTTTGCTGGAACTATTGCTAAGCATTTCATAGAGCCATCTTTTATCTTCTCCCAGTTCATAAAATAGATACTTTTTTTCCTGTATTAGTTGTCTGATATTTCAGATATTTCAACAAGGATATCATGAAATGGAAAAACTCTCAGTATAACTTGTGCTCCTTATGTCTAGCAGCTGTCAGTCTAAGGAAAAACCCAATATAGAATCTTCTTTACTCTTTGATGGGAATGCTTTTCTCAGTGACCTTATACTCCTAATCAGGAAAATTTAACTAAAATATTCTTTTTTTTTTT
>VYXC01012384.1:482266-588412 GCA_013397175.1 Platysteira castanea
TTTTTTTGGTTAGTTTGTGTTGAATTGTGGTTTCTTCTTGTTTGTAGGGTTTGGGGTTTTTTAAATTGTATCGCTTTCCAGATGCAACTGCCAGTGTCCAGGAATCACAAGATGTATTTCTGCTTCAAAGAAACTGCTCATATGAGATTCAGTATGAAAACAGTAGTATTGCAGATGCTTGCAGATTAGCCTGTGCATTTCTGAGTAAAGTATCTTCTCCCATAGGTACTGAGAAGTCTTTAACAACCATCAGTGGAAGTAGGCTAAAAAAATGGGTTTAGAGGATGTCATGCATCATGACAGACTACCAAGCTTTGCTAAGTCTGCTTCTAGCACTGCATGACATGTCAGGTCCAACAGCAGGTGTTGTGGGAGGTTGGTTTTGTCCCTTAAAATAGCTAACATTACAGTCTTTTGGGTAAGTTTTAGTTTTTCTTGGTATTTATACACATAATCTGTGATGCTTTGCTCAGTGTTGGTCTTTTAATAATGAAATTTACTTCACTAGAGATAATGACTTAGGAATGGGTGGTTTATTATAAACATTCAGAAGTAAATTTTAATGCTAATGTGAGATAAAAATTTGCATTTTTGGGCTTGTTTCTATATGCAGGTGTGACAACCACAATTTTTGGGTTGGGAATGTCAAAATGCATTCTGATTTTTTTTCATGGAAACATCATAAATTAATGTAAAGGTGGCAAAGTGCTCCCTGTAATGCTCTCGGATGTAATGGAGCTTGTCAGAGAACAAAACACTCTTGTCTTTAAGACTCCCAGCAGGAAAACTCTCCACAGTGTGATCTGATATGTAGGCAAAACTTAACTTTCTGCACCTAGGATAATACACCTTTTTCTTGCTAGGAATCACTGAATCACAGAATTGTTAGGGTGGGAAGTGACCTCTGGAGGTCATCCAGTCCAACCCTGCCTGCCAAGGCAGGGTCAGCTAGAGCAGGTTACAGAGGAAAGCATCCGGGTGGGTTTTGACAAGGAATATACCAACGGCTCATCGGCGGCGCTGGAGTTGTTTCGCTGCTCCCCTCCAGGTCCCAAATCACTTAATCTCAGCAGATGCCTCTTCTGCCCGTGTCTGAGCGTGGCGCTGGGGCACGTGGCTCTGCGTGCTGTGTGGCTGGAGATGCCATCACAAGGTGCGCCTTGTCCCGAAGCAGCCAGCCAGACTAATTCGCTCACTGCGCGACAACCTTGGGAGGTGCAGCTTAACGGGATTTTAAAGGGATTTGAAGCAAGACATCGAGGTCTCCTTTCAGTGCACTAGCGCTGAACCAGGGTGAAACAGCAATATTTTCTTTTCATTTCATTGTGGCATGTATTTCTAAATTATCAAAGCTGCACCCTTCCAAGTTGAAATTTTGGGGAACATACCGTCTGGAAGGCGTTTGGATAGAGTGCTTCCAACTGGAAAATTTTTTGGCATGTCCTTAAATTCTGCGTCTCAATAGAAAAATGGAAAAAGAAATTTTTTTTTTTTTTAAATATGGGTAAACTCCTGCATGAATTCTAAAATAGAACCTTTTGTTTTATTTGAATTTTATCATGTTACAATTTGTTGTCCTAGAAGAACAGAAGGCTAAAGTGAGGAAAAAAGTAAAATATTGGAAGTTTTTCAGTATTCCATTAATAGTCCCTGATTAGGAGAAAATTGAAGAACAATACAGTAATGACAAATTATTCCACGAGTGGCCGAAACTTGTCCACATGCTCATGGAAAATCAGGGACATAACTATGATACCTCAGGAGTTAGACAATTCATTATTGACTGTTTTTTAATCGGGATCGGCATACTGCAGGGAAGGCAGAAATTCACATGCATAGAGAGAGGAAATAGTTTATAGAGTCTAAGAAATATTTGTGACAGCATGAATTTATCCACTCATTGAGTGGATAAAATGGGACTTAAGTAAGACATAAGAGGTAGACAAGTCTTGTGCCAGGTCTCTGCACAGGGGTGAATTTAATCTAGAATGAATAAGGGTCTTTTATTTATTTTGTTTATTTTTTGCAGTCTCTCTGCCCACTTCCTAACACTGTGTTTTTTAGACGGTATTTTGGACAGCAATGCACCACCTGTAAGTTAAATACCAAGGGCAGAGTTTGTAGGAAAGTTAATATATTGCTTTAATCTAAATCAACATATTTCCTTTATGGCTTACTCAAATGTTAAGAAATCCACCAATAATTTTTCAATGTTATAGTTTAGAACAAGTGCTTGACATTCATGAACTAAACCAAAAGAAAAAAAAACAAACAAATATTTCCTAATAATTGGAACAGAACTGGATTTTTTTCCCATCAGGTGTGTAGTTTGTGGTGCAGCACCTGATAATTACTGGCATGATTTGTTCTAGGAGAGCATTTTGTGTGATATCCTGTTTTATGCAGCTTGTGGCTGAAGATTTTGCAACTGTTTCACCATTAATCTTTTTTGTGAACTGTGATTTCAGCATGCTGAACTGTAAATTCAGCCATTTAAACATTTTAATTATTAGATTTCTGAATGTCCTTGGGAGCAATCTGCTGTCTTTCTAGTACGACTGCTATAAGTGATGTTAACACAGCTAAATTTTCTTTTAATATTGATTTTTAAAATTTATCCTTACAAATTTAGAGTCTGTGAGAAATGTGTGGGTGGTTTGAAGGCAATTTGCCTTTCATCAACAATTATTTTATGTCTAATCCTAAGCAAACTAGTTTGCACTAAGGACTTGGGAAGCAAATTTGGACTTTTGTGTTTGAAATAAGGTATCCATTTTTATTATGAAGATAAATATAATGCCCTTCAGTAATAGAATTGGATCACAATATATTTCACATATTCTATTCGGATATTTCTTGTGTTCAGCTGAACAGTTACTCTTTAATTAGTTATCTTTGTGTGCATTTTGAAAGATGTGTATATATACAAATGCTTGCATTTTTAATTTCTCTTTCTTTTAAAATAAAATTTATTAGTAGATGCACTTTTGTAAAGATAGTTGTTGCATACAATTTTATTTTGTCCAAAGTTACCCGGGGTTGGAATTGTCTCCAATACCCAAGTAGGCACAAACCCCACAAAACTTTGTAACATAGGTCTTGCTTTCCTTTTGTGTCAGACATTTTTTCATATTAACTCATATTAATTCTTTGGTAGATTCTTAAAACCGGAATCAACTTTTTTTTCAATGTACATAATTCATACAGCCTGCAGGGGGAAAAAATCATGGCTATTTTGAAACAATCTTATTCCATATATATGCAAACAATCTTACTGCTGAACTCTGAAGATAAGGTCTAATTTTTCAAGGGAACTCTCATACATGAGGTTTAGGCACGCATATGCTTTTTTTTTTCCAAATGTCAGAAAGTATCTTGACTTTATGGAGGTTAAAAATCTTACTGTAAACATTTATCTAAGCAGTGGTAAACTTTGCCTCAAGCGTTTTTTCAAAGCAAGTTATTTTCCTCCTACAAGGATACCATACATTAACGACAAAGTGCATACAGCTGTTTGTCGGGGGGGGGCTGTGTTCAGGAAGACATTTTGTGGCACTGAGAAACAGCTTTGGGGCTACTTTCAACTCACCTCGGTGCAAGAAGTAGTGTAAATATTTTGCTTTACTCCTGTGCTTTACAAACAATTCATAAAGTGTTGGTTTGTGAGGATGAAATACACAGTTGTCCTCAGGCTTCTTCATGAAAATCAAAATGGCCACGAAAAAGCCATGAACTTTGAGAATTAGGTTATTATCCGTAGGTTATAAATAAGAAGGTACAGCTATATTCTCATAATGGATGCTTTCTGCAATTCTGTTTGCTTCTTGAGGAAAGTGTGCAATGTCTCTTATGGTAACTTTGCAGCTGAGAGGTCGTCTGTGATGGATGTGATGCAACCCTTTACACTTTAAATAGGGGGTCTCATATTAAATCGTGTTACTTGAAAGCGCTTTCTGTTTTCTATATGTTTTTCAGGCTTAGGTAAGAGCCAATTTAATGACACAGCCAGATCAATATTTAAGAAGGTGTTATTTTGCTCAGTCATAGTAATCGGTTTGCCAAAGTTTATGGACAAGTTATAAAGCTCTGGATGTAGGAATTTAAAATTAAAGCACTTGTAAATCCTTACTGTAATGGCCTCTATGTCATCAGGCAGCTGTGTCATGGTTAGAGACATGTTTTACAAATTGAGGTAATTACTTATCAGTGACCCTTTCATATTCTGTTCTTCCTTATGTTCATGCATGGCATTTTTTCCTTCAGTGATCTTACCTCCAAGTTAGTATTGGGAATAAACCTCTCAGATACGTACAAGCTAATGTAAAGGGGAGTAGTACATGCACTACGCCTAGAGCAGAATACAGTTTTGTTGTTGAAATTCTAGGTTTTATATTAGGTCACTTTTGGAGCTGCGTATTAGTTCTTTCCTGTCTACCTCCAGTTGTACAATTACACAAACTCATGAGCATTCACAGTGTAATTCTCTCTCCCTCTTCCTCCCACCACTCCCATCTCCTATCACTTGAAAAACCTCTAAATTATCTCTCATCAGACTTCAAATGCATGACTGTTCCCTCCTTTCAGAAAACATACAGTCAAACCTGCCAGATTTGTTGGGATTAGCAAGAAACAGGAGGAATGACAGAGGACATTTACTCAGCTAGTTACCTACTTAGTGCCATAACTATAATGCTTCTCAGCCCCACTATTTCACAGGAATCCCCAAAAGGTCTGCCAATACCCTAAAGTAGTTTTTCTAGGAAACTTCATAGGATGAAGGGGTATGTTTTCTTCTCTCACTTTAAGGAAAACCCATGATGACAGCTGTGAAGCCATAATGATGCTCCTGGTGACTGTCTCCTCCTCCTCTGGAGGTACTGGGGTGGTGCTCCACCACTAGGAATTAAACTTATACTATTAACAAGGGGGAGAAAGGCAAACTTGTTATCAGATGGGAACCGAGCCCCTCCTTGCAGACCCAAAGGATCACACTAATTACACATCATATTTTTCCACACTTTTTAATATGTGTATAGCTTAGGTCCTAGTAAGGCGTTTGAAACAGTGCTGTTAATATGCAGTATTTCCAGGTGCTGCTGGATTAACAGGCCTTTGTAGCCCGATGTCCCAATCTGAACTAAGAGTACTTAGCTCTTCAAATGCTGTTGAATTTTGAGGGAGAGAAGATATTGTTGAGAAGCCTTGATTCCTCCAGCAGTATGCACCCACCCTTGACTCACCTGGGACCAGATAAAAACTAGGTCAAATCACACAGAAACTGGGACCAGACAATCAGAAAATCAAAGCAGTCAAGTGTCAGCCTGGGTTCTTTTTTAACACTTTTTCATTTGTTACAGTTTTCATTTTTTTCTTTGACTTCTACTGGAGCTTACATCTGCTTTTTAGATTTTTTTTTCTATGAGATCTCATCAAGTTGTTGAATGGCCAACACTTGCTTCTTTTCAGCTTTCTGAATTCAACTTTTGCCTTTGTCAGAGGGAAAATGGTGTTTTCAGCTACAGATATTTCAGCTTCCATTGATGAAAGGAGAGCTTATGGTTTATAGAGAGATGTGCTGTCTTTTATTATAACAGCTGATGCAGCTGAAGGAAAAGATAAGCTTTTGAGCACCCAGCCCTACTCAAGGACAAGCTCATGAGAAAAAATTTTACTCCCTGCTTGATCCACATTAAATAAAATGTGGATGAGTAGAAGCTAGGAAAACCTCTGAGCAACAACAGCTGCTAAGTGTTTTGCAGTAGTTCAGTACAGAAATGTTATTTCAGCCCAAACTCCCCTCTTTTAACAGATGACAAGAGAAGTGGTAATCTTGCTGTGTTCACTTGGAAAGCAAGTAAATTCCCTTCCACTTTCTTCTACAAGTCTCCCAGTAAATGCCTAGGTAAAGACATTAAAATGTTTTAATAATGTATGTTTTGGTTTAGATAATTGAAGAGATTGTATGTATATAGAGACATGCAAATTCCATGTTTATTGTGGTCATTTTTGACATTTTGAAAAGCCAGCCTCCTCAAGCAAATATGTGCTATGCATGAGCAGATTGGTCTCACCATCAGTAACCAAAACTACCACTGAGTCCTGGGATGGAGGTCAGCCCTGTGGCAGCCCTAGCCATCCTAGAAACACCTCAAAATCTCTTTAAAGCAGAAGTAGCCCATCCCTGAATCAATCTATTTTTCTGTGTTCAAAGCAGGAGCTGGATATTACTCCTTTCCTGTCTACCTCCAAACATCCAGGACAATGAGTAACCAACTCAAGGTTATTTCCCACCCTACTCAGAGGACAGAAAACAGAAAACACAGAGGGGAGAAACTCTTATTTTCGTCTTCATTCTCTGGTACCTTGGTATAATAATTCAATATCTTGGGGCTACCTGTGTTATATCAGTTTCCTTTTCCTCTTCCTGTTAGAAAACAGAGGCTGAATTTGAGGTCTGCACTGTCAGGGCTGTTTCTGCCTGAGAAACACACTGCATGCACATCCAGCTCTCAATCTCTCTACATTTATATTTGCTGATTGGCTTTATGATTAGTTTCTTCTTAAAACTGAGATTACCTGACACATTAGATGATGGGAATACTCGTGATATCTGGCCTGTATTTCTGAGTCTCCAATAATTGTAGCTGAACTATGGTCTGTCTTTTTGGCAAAAATTTAGTGTTACCTAAAAAATAGCAGGTAATTAAGAGAGCACCACAACTGTTCACTGTTATGTGATTGTTGGTTAATTATTCTGACAATTGAGAAATATATATGTATTTTCTGGTTTTAATCTGGGGGCTCGAGCTTTCAGCCCTCCTACACCTTCCTTCTATTTTGCAGTCAACTGTCTACATATGAGCTTGTGTGGTATTTGCAGCAGCCCACTTATCTCAGTTATGTTAAGTCTGGCCTTGGGAGAAGGATTTTTCTACTCTATGTGGATTAATCTGATTACAGCATTCATATAATAGGTTGAGACTGCCTCTTCTTTTTTTATGTTTAAAAAAAAGAAAATCTATCAATCAACTCAAAGTATTTATTACTTTAGAAGTGATAATAATCATGACATTACGGAAAAAAGTACTTTGCTTAAGTTCATTATAGGCTAGAAATAGTACTTATGGTGATCTAGAGTTTAATGTTGGGAAAAATTGGCCTATTTTTGAAATCTGGTTTGCTTTGATCTCTTATTTCCTGGGGATTTTCCACAGCTTCTGTGTCATGAAAGCTGCTTTGCCTCTTTGACCTTAATAGAAGTCATATAGCAGGCTGTTTCCTTGTGTTTGTATAGCCTGAAGTTCCTCTTTTTTCCCCTACACTTTCTGTTATGTAATCCTTGACTACTTTTTTTCTTAAATAAAAATTTTCCAAGTATCCATTCTAAATATATCCTAAAAAGTAATAAGAGCTGCCTTGTATTCATTCTTCTTCTCTAAAATGGCACTCAGTTCTATGCACTGTCAGTGGACTAAGGTTTTTGCCAGAAGACACTGAGTGGTATTTGGCAGAATTCTGGCCTCTTTTAAACCTAGCTGGAACATATGGAAGAACCAAACCCATGGCATTTGTTTTGGGCTGGTTCCTCAGATTTTAAACCATACATTTCAGACAGTTCATTGCTTTGCTTCTCTGAACCATGCCAAAGATAATGTACATCCCCTTTTTATCTTTAATGGTGGCATACAATCATTCTGTTGTTTTGACATGAATTTCCTGTTATTTCTTCCTCTGCATATTTTAGAGTAGCAACTTCTAGTGAGAGAGAGAGAGATTTGGACATGCATATGCTTTTGGAATAATACAATATCCTGGATGAGATAACCAAGAAGGTAATTTTGTATTCTGCTAGAAACTCTTGAAATGAAATGCAGTTTTGACCCTGATGCTGCAATGTTTATAGAGACAAGACATTCCTCTGGAAAAAAAGTGCTAGTGTAGTCAGAAGTTTGTCTACTGTTAGTGGCTTCTGTGCACACACTTTATCAAAGCTTTAAACCAACTTATTCCTTTGTTCAGTTAGCATTTTGAAAAGAGTTCTATGTAGATACAGTGGCTGTGTAAGAATGTACAGTTAAGGAAGAGGTGAATTTTTTTGTCCCTCCTTTTTCATGCCTTAATTTTTGCTCTCCTGAGCGGGAGGTTTTTCTTTTGCTTATGAAATAGGATAAATCCAAATCAAACACCGTTTCTTTGCTCTAAGTTCTTTCCATTTATTTCCTTTTTCTTTTCTATTACTTTTTCTTTTTTTTTTCTTTTTGCACTCTGTCGCCTAAATTGGGTTGAAATGTTCAGTACCATTTTCTAGCAAGCCCACAGTTTTGTAACTTTTTCCATGGTGAATTACAGATCAGTTTTTCTTTCAAGGATGATAGACATAGATTTGGTTAGATTATTGTATCTGTCTTAACTTGGGTTCATTATATTCCACGTTAGAAAAAAAAATTACTTGCCATATATTTGTATTGGCTTGTCACCTTTACTGTTATAAAAGCATTAAATTGAGAACCTATTAAAACCAGATTTTAAAATGCCTGAAAATCATAAGTATGTCTTGCAATAGTGTCTATGGGGTCATTTTAGTGAATGACTGATTTTTCACTAAGTTTTTGTAGTTTTCAAGATCAGCCTGCCTAATTTCAGAGTTCCTTAGGCACCACAAATGCTGTCTTTTACTGTTTCATGAGGGAATGGATAATTAGTCTGAAAACTGTGAAAAGTTTCAGCTAAATTTTCTCTCTAAAATGTCAGGGGAGGACATGGTAGGAAGAACTGCCCTTTGAGCAAGATGATCAGCAGTCTCACGTGGAAGGTAATGCCATATGGAGCAGAAAGGCTCCAGGAGACAGACACTAGCTCAGATTTTCAGAAGGGAAATAAGATTGTAGGGAGCAGGAAAATCTGAGCCATTTGAACTGAAATAAAAGGAGAATGAACTGCAAAATTACAGGGCATCTTTGTATTTTGGGTGGCATATGGGCCTGGATACTTCCTAAAGTTGTGGTGGACTTGGCCCCATTTATAATATTTTGCAAAAACATTAGAGACATGCACAGTTTAGTAAAACTGAATCTTTGTGTAATATATGAAAATTTTGATTTGCAATACTCTCCTAGGGGCACTTTGTGATGAGGGTTATGATTAAATGGAATATCCTCATCCAGCAGAGGTATTAGCAGTGGTTTTTTTCTCCCTTCCTGCCACAGAACTGTCTCTAGGCCTCCAGTAACTTTTCTTCATTTTTCACCCTTTTGCATTGGTGCAATCAAGATTAAATAACCCAAGAATTAAACAAGAGGAAAACCAAAATTGAGTATATGTTCGAGAAACTTTTTTGAAGTTAAAAATAAAACCAATTTGCATACATGCACGTACATATTTGCAATCTCTTGCTGAAATATAAATTAAAGAAACACAGCCATATTCTTGCCTGTAAGCCACATTCACTTAATTTGGCATTGATGGGAGCCCAGACACAACCAAAAGACCAGTAGACCTGGACTAGACCTATAAACTAACAGTTCCACTTGTGCTCAGGTCTGCCAAGAACTGCAGAGTACAACAATGTAAATGCTTTATTAAAGATACCCTACATCACTTTGTGAAATTGTTGCAATTGAATCTCAACATAGTAGTCTCATCAAATTATTTTTCTCTCCTTGACATGATCTGGTAGGAGAAATTCAAAGAGATTTTTAAGTTTCCTCAAAAAAATTTAGTTGCACAGTTCCCACTGATTAATTTATTTTGCTAAAATTGTCACTTAAATTTTAAAAGAGCTAAATATACAAATAGTTTTTTTCAAAATCAAGGACTTTTTTTTTGTAAATGCAATTTTAAAAGTGTTTGTCTTTTTATTTGGACCAACTTTTGCTTTATTTCCTTAAATACAATTTTTGTTTGCTTTCTGTGTATATTGGTAAGTTTTCTGTTGAAGGAAAGACTATAGTAACATTGTAGGAAAAGAAAAGCAGCTAATGGATTTTTTTTTTTCCCTGCATTCCGGTCTGAAATACTGTAGAAAAGTTGCAGTGTGAGGTGTGATAAAATCACTACCCAAGGATTTAGAGGATTCAAAAACATGAGCAGTGACAGAACAAAATTTGGCTAAACTAACTGAGGTGTTGCCCACAAGAAAGATTTTATGGCAGCTTCCCAAGTTACAAAAGCAACAACCCTAATACTTCCTGCTGCCAAAGGCCACTCCCATACACATACTCCCTTGTCATCCAAACCTCTCCTGAGCCAGAATACATGCTGTTACCAAAACACCATGTGCCAGGAAAAGCTTTCTAATTGCTTTGAAGATGAAGTGCTGGAACAGGTTGCTTAACAAAACTGCATAATCCCCTTCATGGGAGATGGTGAAGAAATGCTCAGCCAGTGAGCTGATGTGTGTGGCCTCTGTATTTAATCCACCTCTGTGCTTGGTGGTTGACTGGATGCCCTCTGGAGGCATTTGCCCTTAGGCAAATTTCTAGGATTTTTGTGATGGTAAACAGAGTAGTACATAATTGGCATGGATATTCCTTATATTATTAGTGCTAGAAGGACTGAACCAGTACTAGGGTAAAGTTGCAAATTTCCCCAAAGCCCTCAGCACAGACCCGGTTTGACTTGTAAATCAATAAGCATTTCAGTTAAGGCTACAAACAGCTCTGTGGTCCTTAAATACAGGGAGTGACAGGAAGTGGAATTGTCCTTCTAGTTAGAGAAAGTAGTTTCAATGCTTTTTTTTGTCTAGATAAAAATGAGGGTAACCCGTCAATGGGTTTTGCCACCAGTCATGTCAAGCCAGATGAGGTCATATGACCTGCAGTCATAGCATAACAAATATTCCAGATACCTCTGTGCTACTTCTGAGCTGATATCCGTGGAGATCTTTTATCACTGAGGGTGTCACTGAGGGCAGGAAACATACCAAAGAGAGGAAATTAAGAATGAGTTGTGCCTTTGAGCCAAAATATACTGTAAGGACCATCCATAAGCAATAACACTGAAGGATAAATTTGTGTTTCTGTGTTTCTTAGTATCATTCTATGTGCCTGCATAGGCTGCCATTTTAAATATTGTGGTGTGAACAGAAAGAATTAAATGGATAAAGAACAACCACAAGTCGAAAAACATTTGATTGACTGGGTTTTTTTAAATTGCTTTTTTCCTGCTAAACATATAAAAGCTGTTCCCAAAAAAGTTTCTGGTTTTTATATAGATATACTTTTTGAAGTGCTTTAGTGAAGTTTAAATCTGATGTCCTTCAGGCACATAAATTATAAAATACATTTATGCCCTTCTGCCATAATATTCTGGAGCTGAAGTACCCTAAAGAAATCTTAAAGATTTGACAGATTGTTTAAATGCAAAGAGCTTGTGTTGTTAAGTTTGCCCAAGTATAGATATTCCATTCTCTACCTTATTACTTGTTGAAATTCTGAGAAAGAAACTTGGATTTTCATATATTGTTACTACGTGGTTAGCAGTAGATGGTCAAAGACATTAGGTATTGGATGGGAAGCACTTTGGGAACAATTTTCCTTATGAATTAAGAGGAGAGCCAGAGATGAATCAATTCATGTATGGGTTTCTTGTGTTTCATATAAAATTGTTAATCATCAGTGAAAAGATGGGAGGTTGTTGCAAGGCTATGCGTTTAAGCTCACAGTTTGAGCATCAGGACCCATTATTTACTTGCCAAAAACTGTGTTTAAATTCTTGGGTATGTAAAAAAGTTGTTGAGACTTGAGACTGATTTTATACTCTCTGACACTAATTTTTCCTCCACAGGAAATTTGCAGTGGTGCAATTCTCTTATCCCTCTACAGTTTTATCTAATGGTACTCACCACTTGAATAGTCCCATATGTATGGTGAAGAATAAAATAATAACACTGTGGGTTTATTGCTGTTTGGGCAAAGGTTTGTGCTTAAGAGAAGCAGCCTTGTGCTACCTGATTCAGAACTGTAGTTCTCAGACTATCACAGGGGCTGCAGCAAAGCCACAGTTCTGTTCAGTGCCAGTCTTCAATATGTGTTTTGTGTTCTCATCCTTGTTCTGATCCTTGTTCTGATCCTACCCAGAATCAGGGTATGTGGAACTCTGCAGAAGTACTGTAGGCCAAGAATTAGCCAGAAAGCTTGGGGACCATCAATTTAGAGATGTACAATATCAGCTATTGACCTAAACAACTTGCAGTCTAAGTGGATGCAAGGGATCTCCTGTGTGGCAAGTGGGACCATTTAGTCCTACCTCAGCTGGCTTTGGATGGAGCATAAACACCATCCTTACATGGGACCAGTGCACAGTCTCAGTCTCAGAGCACACCTTTGATGACTGGTGGTATAGGATCCTCCTGTCCTTAGCACCAAAATTCGGGTTGTCTTGGATAATTGGATTGTAACATGAAGGTCATGCTACTGAGCATGAGATGGATTTTAGACTGACTCAGAATAGACTGTTTTCTTATTTTTGCCAATGCAAGCAAATGCAAAAGATGGAGGAAAACCCAAAAAAAGGAGAAAAAAAAAAAAAAGGAAAAAAAGAAAAAAAAAAAAACGTTGGTGGCATTGGGACTTTTTTCAGACTCAACTCAGGAGATGGGATATTTGTCCTTGTTCTGGCTGGTCCAGGTTTAAGTCTGTCTTCTATAAAGCATGATCTGAAGCCAAAATTCCTATTCTTCACAAAAAACTTTTAGTTATTCTGGAGTTAGATTAGGCAATTTATTCTACTCTTAGGAAACTTAAAAAAAAAAAAAGTCCTTGGGACAAAAAAGGAAAAAAAGGGTTTTTTTAAAAATGGATCCATTCAATTAATAGACATGATTGGCACTGCCAAGGAGCAGCACCTCTGGCATGGAATTGGGAGTGATGCTGGGATCAGGAGGGCAAAGGTGTGAATAGTCTAATTGAGTAATTCAGTGGTTTTGCCTCATTTTTTGTAACTTGAAACTGTAACCTTGTCATACCAACCCAGTCGTACCTAGAAGAGACTCACAGTGTGGTCAGTGGAAGGAAACAGGCATCTCAGGAGATTGGTTAGTCTCATACTCAAAGCAGCCTCTAGTTTCTCTCTGTTAAACATAATTGGAGCTGGGGCTGGCTTGCTCAGACATAGATCTGTGAAGATGCATGAGATGAATCCCTGCTTGTGTGTGTCCTAGAACAGGCCAAACCCTTTCTGCCTTTTCAATCCTCTTACTCTCTGGTGTGATACCTCTCATTCAGTACAGACCAGGTCTTAACTACGGCCTCTGCTGGTCTTCTCCAAGGCTCCCTTTCCATATTAAGTTGTTTCCCCGCTCCTAGTGACCCCCTGCCTTAAATAGCTATTAAATTAGCATTAAATAGCTATTCCATGGGCTAACTGTGGTCAAACAGTTGAAGTAGACTTAACAGTTGAAGAAGTAGGCTTCAAATTGCAGCTTCAATGGTTTTTCAGTGTTATTCTTCCACTAAGATTTTGGAGGAAGGGCAGCTGTCTGGCAAGGAATTTGATAGGTTTGCTTTGGGCGAGATTAGACATGTGTTCTAACATAATACAAAATGTAGTTCATAATTTCATAGAGACGTGTTCCTCTCTGTAACGGATACAACAGACAGATGGGGGAGCACAAGTTTCAAGACAGACAATTATGATTCATTTGTGAAACAGGCGTGTTGCACAACAGCTGCTTGCCAACATCAGCTATTCTTCTTTTGCCCTACAGCTGTGCAAATCTATTTTAAAATTTTTGAATTGTTTTAGAGAAAAGTATTTTTTTGATCTAATATGTTTTAAATGCTTTTTATAAATAAAACATCTGGAACGTTTTGAAATGAAACACTTTCAAAATTAGGAGTAAAATATTTGGAAGAAATGTGGTGAAGATATGCTTTCCAGTACTTTTTTTTATGTATTTAGTCACTGAAATTTTTCACTACCTGATTTAAATTGTAACTTAAACAGGTCAGTCTGAAAGAAGAATTTTGAAAGAGAACAAAGTAGTTTACAGACAATAAGCAGGACTACTTTTAAAAGTAGAGAAGGAATAATTTGCTGTTAGTAATTTTCAGTCTGGAATTTAGATTTTCTTAATATATTTTATCTAGTTTTTGTTGTAACATCTCTTTTGTTGCCATCTGTCTCCTCATGTTTTTATAAATTCTGTTTGTCAAGTCCCAGCCCAGATCTAAATCTATGATGATTGTATGTCTTCAAAGCTGGAGGAATATCTAAATCAACTTCCTAATAAAATCACTATTGCCTGAAATATAACAGCCTGTGCTTTTACAGCTATTTATTAAGTGTTCAATAGATATTTTATTGCTCAGTGGATAACAACCAAACATAAACTCTGCTGTTGTACTTGCAAGTAGAAAGTTTATTCCTCCTATGTCAGTTTTTCTGGCTTCCTTAGAGAACCGACTGACATCTATACATTAGGCTAGTAGCTTTTAATTGTTTCAAAACCTTCCTGGAAATGTGGGATGATTTAATATTTCATGTGGTTTTCTTTCCTGCTTTTGTGCTTCAAAGGATGGTGAACAAATTAGCAAAAACCTCAGAGCCAGCTACTGTCCGAAATCTGCACAACTCCCACCAGCTTCAACTTGCAAGCTCTGCTTAATGACTTGAAATGGATATGACTTTATAGTCTGCATGTGATGATTGAACTCATGATGGTGATGAGAAATGAGTATGTGCTAGACCTGCAGGATCAAACCCTTCAGTGTACAGCTGAAGGCTTCTTGTATGCCTTAGCTTATTTCACTACAATTGAACTCTTGTATTTTAATCTATATCGCATCATATTTGACGTAATGTGGGAAAGAAAATTTAAAAATTGCTCATTAACTACAGCTATTTATGCATACATCTAAGAACTCTAAACACAGATTGTTTCAAAACAGGTTCAGCTGCAAGCAGAAAAAATGTCTTGTGACTCTCAGTTCTCTTTAAGAGCTTTAAGAGCTAATAAAACTTGGGTTGAGTATAGAATCTTTAAAGTAAAAAAATTATGGTAAGTTAGGAATTTTGTAAAAGGGGAAAAAACCCAAGTATTAATTTCAAGCTGGATCCATAATAGTTATAGGGTACATTTTCAAATCTATATAATTAAGGGCTCTAGAAGGATTAGAAGGAAGCTTAAATCATCGGATTTTTTAACTGAAATGCAGTCATGGGCTATGCATAATAATCTGGATTTTTTCCTACATTGATCAGCTGAAGGACAGTAGAATGGGTAATGATGAAATTACTGTAGAATCCAGGTCATGACTCAAATATACCCATTACTGTAAGTATAAGGATACAGCAGTACTGGGGTTTTTTTCAATGGATAGGTATATGAATAAAATGAACATGAGAATAATGAATAGCCAGGGTCCCATAACATTTTTGACATAGATAGATGCATGGATGGATGAATGGATGAAGGATGGTGATAGGATACCATCTTGCTTTTCCTGCAAGTGAATACTCTTTCTGGGTATCTACTCTATTCCATCTGAATTCTACTGACTGTAAGATCATAATCACTCACAATTTTTTTCTTAGCATTATAGTTGTGATGGTTTCCTGATTTCACAGTTCAGATCTCTTCAGACTGGCATATTAGGCAATGTTGAGGTATTACCAGCAAAATCCAGATGATGTCTCTCACCCACTATATTCCCTAAGGGAGGACAGACTTTTTTGTTCTCTCTACAGATCTTGGGGTCTTATGGTTATGATTCTTATCTTGAAACAAATAGAAAAGGCTACTGAGGTTTGATACTGCTTTCCATTGCTATACAGTCTCATCTGTATAAAATTAATAGCTATAGGAAGGTTTCTAATTGACTTCAAAAAGAGCCCTCCCTTTAGGGTCAAAACTCCAGGGCATGAGGCTTGGAATTTGGAAGGCATTTGGGAATAGACATTTTGCTCTTATATCATTGCAAAAAAGCAATGGCTTCCCTCAGTGACCTCCCTCCAGAAAGGAGCAACCAACATATTTATATGGATTCAAAATAATTTAAAAAGCATCTGAGGCTTTCAGATTCTAAATCCTTTTCTGACTTCTCAGACTAGCACTATCAATAAAACATTCACAGATTTACTTCTGGGCAAAAAGTCTCAGCTTTTACATAACCCACTGACATTCAAATGATTTTTTTCCAATCACAGTTGAGTTTTGACTTCAACTTGGCTGCCAGTAGAGTAAGAGAATTTGAATAAATAAATCTTTAAAACCAGCCTTGATAAGTTTTTTAATCAGTTCAGAAGAGCTTCTGCTTAAGCCAAATTTGTTTCAAAGAGTTTATAGAAGTGATGCCGAATAGTTTAACCTGCCAATTTAAGCAAATCTCATAATGGTCCTAAAGTTTTATACCATCCTAATAATTTCTACATTTTCTTTGAACTCATTTACATAAGTGAATAATATAATCCCAGCCTCAGAGTCCTTGAGTGAGAACTATTTAGCACATGTGGCCACTGAAGTTTATGGAAAGATTTCTGTCTGTGGAAAGATTTTTGTGGAAATTGGGCTTGGTTCTTGGGTTCCCTGAGACCACTGCAATTAGGAATGGATTTTTCCTCTCCCTTTCACTGAAATCAGTGAGAATTGCTTACTCAGAGACCTTTAAAGTAGAGATGTTTAAAATTCTAGCCTTTCAACTGTCTAGCTTGAAGCCATGTCTGAGGAATGATTGTTCTGTAAGATTTTGATATCTCATTTGTACTCCATAAATCCAGATATAGTTAGTGAGAACTTAAGGTGGCCTAAGCTGGAGTCTAAAATGAGTGGATATTCACGCCCTGCTGAGGGCATGATCCAAAAGGTATGGTGCTAAGGTTTGGCTCACTTTAACTCTGTTTCCTATTGGGAAATTCTCCTGTTTAATGTTTTTATTTTTTTTTAAATTAAAACCAACTGTCTTTCCTCAGAGAGGGGAAAAGTGTAGGATTCTTGACATCAAAGATCAAAGAAAAGCAATTCTCTAGTCACAGTTGGACAATGTCAGAATTTCTGAGCTCCAGGTACTTTGGTGTTATGTGAACAAACAGGGTGGGTTGAAGCCACTAGCACACGCAAGAATATCTCTGTGACCATGCTGGTTTCTGTGAAGAGCAAACAAAGGGTGATGTTATCAGCAAAACTGTTTCAGAAAAGCCCTACTGGGATAAAATTTTAAACAGAAGTTATTACATAAGAAGGAGTCATATTTTGTTAAATCTAGCAAATTGTTGGTATATAATATAAACAATAAATTCTTTCCTGCCGGAGGAAAACTCACTGGAATTAATTAAACTTATACCAAGGATAAAGTTTATTAAACACATAGGAAGTACACTTCATTGAAATAATTTTTATTTTTAATAAAATAATTTTTATTATTATTTTAATGAGTTCAGTGATAACAAAATAGTTGTGTAACAGTTTTAAAGAAACCAATTTAGTGATCTTTTTGAGCTGCCTGCTATTTGAATAGTATTAGCAGTCTAGATTAATAAATATTAACAGTTCTGCAGGAAAAGAGCTGGACAGGCATGCATGCAGCCTGTGTCAGCACAGAAGAATGCTTCTGTATTGTTCTTAAAGATTTTCTCTGAGGGAAAAAAAGCTCCTCTTGATAAATATGTTCTCAGTAGTTACATTTTCCCTTGATTTGGAAGTAAAATATTTCCAAATATGATTTGTGTTAAAAATTCCAAATATTGTGTCAACTTGTAGAATAGCTTAAAGGAAAGAAGAGGGGGCTAGGGTAAAGTTGAATGTTCACAAGTGTGTTGGAGGATAGAAATCCTAAGTAGTATAATATTTATGAGCAACCAAAAGGCTACATTCTGCGCTCAATTACTCTGGCATAAATCTAGAATTACTCATTGGAAGTTCAAAGTTTTTGCTACAGATTTACACCCATATAATGAAGAACAGAGTTCAGTTATGTAAGGGTGGGAAAATCAATTTGGCCAGGATGTAACTAGCCTGGAATGCAAACTCTTAATCACAGAAGGAAACCTTTTCCAGGTCAGAAAGCAAACTGCACATTGTGTATCCCTCTTTTATTCTTTCCCTCCTCCCCCGCCATCTTTAGATAATATATTCAAGCAAGTATGGACTCTTGCTCCTTGTATTAGCATCCCATGGCATTAGGCATTGGACTGCTTGAGCTTTATCACGTAAGGCAGAGTAAAAGGGCTCAGGTGTGTTGGATTCAAGAAACTCCATAGAAGGCTAAAAAGTAGTAGTGTGATATAAGCAAAAGTGGCTGGATTATAGTTTAAGTGAGTAAAATGTAAAGCTAAAAGCATAATGGTGGGATATTGAGAAATTTCCTAATTTGAAGAGGTTTCAGAGAAGACAAGAATCTTTTGACAGGTTATCGGAGGAGATTTTTGAATAGTCTGCTAGTTACAGATCCCAGTGTTGCTCAGGTGGTTTGTACTGCAGAAATTGTTATGCTGTGCTGTAATGGTTTCTGAAAAGAAAATAAAAATACTGCCTGCACATCTTGTTCTTATTCTGGAGAATATTCTCTCAATGGGTGCGGGGAAGGGAATGGAATGAAAAATAAAACTTTCAGAGAGAATATACGAAAAAGTAAAGGAATAGAAAGGAATAATGTGTGGAATCTAATTATATATTTTCTAAATGGAAAGGGAGACTGTATTAGTATGTCCTGTACTTGGCCTAGAGAAGTAGCTGGAATTATGCAGTTTTGTACCAATAGAAAATCTTCCTGGATCTATCAGGAAAGTTACTGTGTTGGCTGTGATCCTACATGAACATATAATGAAGACATTTTCTGTCTGAAGACATATCTTTCTGAAGATAGTAGTTCCTGCCTTTTTCACTATTGGAGGTGCACATGCCACCAGTGACATTTTCACTAGTGGCTGTTAACTTAGTTCTTGCTGATTTATAGCTAACAGTGTCTGTTTAGCTGGATGCTCCAGCTAAATAACCAGTTTAGTCTCCCTTTTGGTTTTGATAAAACTGTGCTTTCTTTGTAGCTCATCCTAGGGTTATTGTAGGTAGAAAAAATTATTTTGGCTTTCTGTTTAATTTTTAATTTGTGAATGCTGATGTTGCTTTTATGGCTGCCAAATGCTTGTTACGTGTGTCAGTTTTAAAAGCACAACTGATGGATGAAAGCTGGGAGAGGAGTTGTATTATTTGTTTCCCATGTAGCACTTTTCTTGTGCTTGAAGGTAAGACCAGCTGTAACGATAGCTTCCTTTTTTTTTTTTTTTTAATAACATGCCACATCTGTAAGGTAATATTTCTCCCTAGTATGCAGAGAAGCAGGAAGGAAGCATCTAACATCTGCAGGATTTGAAGTTATTTTTGACAGCTGTGTTCTATTGAGGGTTTCTATTTTTCTTTTGTGAAAGATAAAACAACCCAGGTGAATTGCTCAAAGGCCATTAATGTCTGTCTGACATGTTAAACACATGTACTCATGTGTACATAAAGATACACACAAGAGATAAAATCATGCATCTATAAGCAGAGTAGTGGTGAGGAACTACAGTTTGCTGACCAGAAAAGCTGCTTTGGTAACGTACTCTTACATTTTTGTTGGGATGACACAAGGTATATGGTTTATGGGAGATGTTTGGTAATGAAAAACAGCAGTTCGTCCTTGACACTTATTGATCAAAAAACTGGAAGGTTTACTCTAGTGACATACAGAACCCATTTCAGCAGTTGGCCTGGAGCACACTCTGATCACAGCAGAACGGAGAAAGGCACAAGCTTTCAAGGCTCGCTGTCGGAAATGTTCACATATGGCCAACAGGAGATAGAGGCAGATGGTTGAGATTTTTAGTGTGTACATTAGGCCAATTTTTATTTGAAAGAAAAGAGCACCCACTTACAGCTCAACTATATGTGTTTAAGGTTTTTCATTCATTGACACACAAGGCCTGTTTACTTAATATTTCACAGGTAGAGGTGACTGACCATCTCTGACAGAGCTCCAAGCTAGCTAAGCACAAGACAAGAGCAGGAAAACCACTGTGAGTGTAGTGATATGCCCTGGTGAGGAAACATTGTTGAAAAATGTGGATTCTGTATAGTGTTGTCATATCATATCATATCATCCTCAATAAGAGCAGGCAAATGGCACAAAGAACATGGTTAAAAAGAGCATGGCTCTTTATGAAAACAAAAAAAAAATCCTAGAGTGACTTCAAGGTATAATATCTGTTCTTCATGCAACAACTTGAGATTGAAAATGAAAGTACTGGTCACAGAAAAGACCCTTAAGATCATACAGTCAAGCTGCAAACCTAACACTGACATGGGGTGTAGTACTTCACCAGTACATCCACCCAGCATCAGAGCACTGTAAATGCCAGATTTTCTGATGAGGATTGTGGCAGGGAAGGTGATATAATGGTGATGTTTTAATGCTTCACCAAGAACTACAATGTTTGTCCATACTTTAAGGTGAGGTGTTAAGTTTGCCGTGGGGAGTCTTGCCTTTAAAATGCGTATTAGTATTTCCTGAATTAGTGCAAATCACAGGAAATGTAGGATAAATATGAAATATTCTTGTGGTTAAAGAAGATGAAAACATGGCATTGTAGGAAGGGTTACTTGATAACAAAATTAGTTATGATGACTATCTGCAAAGGCCAACAGGAAACCAAAAACATGGCTGGGATTGTTCCGCTATACTGATAAGCAGTGAGGAATAATGGACAATATTATGCCATAATTACAACTTGGATAAAAGTCTGGGGTAGCAGATGGGTAGAGGTGGTATAGCTAGCACAGTAGGTATTACAAACTGTGGGGGATGCAAGTTGGCATTGAATTATTACAGTCTAAAAGCAAGAAGGAAGCAGACAGCAGATTGTGAGTCAGAAGTGCTCCTCCAGCTGCAGTGCAGCTTGCACTTGTTTAAGGTCAAATATCAAAGCTAATCCCTTAAAATATATCCATCTTTGATTTCGTGAAGTATTATGATAGTCTTTTTTTTTTTAAACACCTATTGCTAACCTCCTAACAATTCACTTCCAACAATTTTCATGATTGTTAAAAAAATTGTTCTTTTCTTCATTGCTGTCTATGTACAGTTTTGGCAGAGCAAGTTTTCTTCATATCTCCTAAACTCTCTGTGCACTAATTTCCACTGACTGCAGGGGTATCTGCTGGTGATAGCAAAGCTGATTGACTTCAAAGTCTCTTACTGTTGTTGCTGCACTTGGCCAAGAGTCTGCTCATGACTGTAACAGATGTTTCTAAGCTATTTTTTTACAGTAACTTTTTTTTTTAATAGACCAGTGGGAACCTTATGTAGAAGGTTTTCACTGCAATGCTGAAGTGAATGCCAACATAACCATGATTTTGAAACCCTCTATCAGATCCACAGTGCTCGTAAGAGGAAAGTTTCCTGCAGATGAAAGCATAGGTTTGCCATTCTGCCAGCCACCTGATGGCAGATAATCAGCAGATTCCTTCCTGGTTAGTCTCAGTTTCTTTTTATGGGTTATTTTTTACAGTTTGCTAGAAAATTTCATAATAAGTAAGTGAATTTCTCTAAAGAAATTTTGGATTAAAGTTCTGAACAGTTCACACTTACTATCAAGAGTCAGAACAGCTTTGATTAACCAGAAATATCGCCAATTTCCTTCTCATCTAATTAGGACTTATAAATGTCTCCATAGCTTCATAAAATATTCTATCATAATTTTAGGGTGTATGTGCATTGGGAGAATTTTTTTTCTAGGCGAATATGTATTGAAAGCAGTAGTGATTGAAGAGAATTTATGAGGACCATTTTTGGAGTGGAATGTAAGAGAATTTAAATTTTAGTCAGAATTTGAAATGGAACAAAACTTCTTCCATCAATAACATTATTAAAAACAGGCTATGAATTCTGTTCCTTACCACTTCCACTGAAAGTAATGTTATCACTTAAAAGCTCAATCATGCATTCTGTAAATGTCTGGTTTTGTTGTATCTACCTTAGACATTCCTCCAGCAGTCCTACAAAGAGCTGAAGCTCTTAATTACCCTGATAAGTGGGAGAAATGCTCTTTGTAAATGCAACAGTGAAGTGATGTATCTGTCATGTGTTCTAAGACAGAAAAATGTAGGACAAGACATAAAAATCATAATTCACCGTGGCCCACCAGAAGTGATACAAAGCCAGAAAGCCCTTGAGAGAAAGAAAGACAAGTTGGGAAGAGAGCAGAAATGGGAAAAGGTGAAGATACCTGCCAGTGTCCAGAAGGATACTGGAGAAGCCAGTGTGCCTGCTACGACTGTGTCCTGGAGAGAGTTTGTAACAGAGAAGCCAAGGAGACAAGGAAAAAAGGATAGAAAAGCTGGCACTTTGATCCTTAAGGTAACTGTTATCAGTTTATTCTGACTGAAGTAACTGTGGGAGTTTCCTTGTTAGCTGTAGTTAACCACAGCTATAAGAGTCTTCAGCATTTGTTGTTTGGTTCATTTGCTTAGAAATGAACAAATAGGTTATCTTTTTTTTTTTTTTTTTTTTGCCTTTTCCTCTTCCTCCTCCCAAAGAGAAAAGCTGATCCTTTCATTAAGCTTTACCAGCTGGCTGCATGGTCTAGCCAGTAGATCAGTATGTAAATACTTACATGATGTGTTCAGTTGCCATCAGTTCTTTCTTATCCTTACAAAAATTTTAGTTTATATTTTCCAATCCTATAGTATTTAAGCTTGATTCCTTTAAGACAAATACTTCATGATTAAACACAGTACACAACAAAAAGAAAGAATTGTAATTTTTAACCCACACAGATTTATAATTCAAAAAAAATCTCTACTTAAGAAAGAAAATACTGAGGCCCCATATAGACTTGGGAAGGTCATTTAGCCTAATGGTTCCACTTGACTATATTTTAATATACCTTACATACTTCACAAGATGATATGGTGTTAAATTGCATGTAAAGGTTTGAATCCATCTGGTGGAAAATACTGCAAATGTGCAGCATGAATAAAAATTACAGAAGAACTGGTCACTTTATCAGTTAATGCATTCAAACCCTTAAACTCCTGTCTGAGTTTTGAAAGGCCAGATTGTTCAGATGATAAAATGATATCCTTATTTAAAAGTTGTCCTCTTTGAAAAACTTCCCCAAACATTCAGCCAAAGCAGAAGGATTTCCTTTAGGAAGCCGGATGCACCTTTTTCTGTGACTGTAACTGGGCTTTGGATTATATATCTTTTGGAATGCAAAACTGTTAAGAAAAACAACAGTAGCTTACTCAGTAGCATTACATACTTGTAGATAGGATTAAATACTTGTTAAATGTTCTGCCTTGAGACTAATGGATTCACCTGATTTTTGTAATAACAAAAATATTGTCCACAGAATTATGACGTGAATAGGAGTCAGAGCTGAAGGATTTGTCTCATCAGTATCTGACAGGTTCAACATATTTTGTTACACCAAACAGACGTGATGTGCTTTTTACTTGCATTATTAAAGTTTCAACCTGTCTTATCTGGAATAAATAAATAAATCATATTGGTTCAGATACCTTCAGTATTTTAAAATCATTGGTTTCTTTTTCAAGAGTTGTCCATCCACAGCTGGGGAAAACTTTCTGCTCAACCTGAAATTAGTGAACACAAAATTATGTGATTGTATCTTCACATTCAAGCTCATTCAGAAGTTGGCCTGGCTCACGTAAATTCTATACACAGCTGCTACACCAGTGGGATGAAGTGGGGAAACAGCTCAGAACAGAGCTCTGCAGTCTCTGGACCCCTGACATTTCCTGTTTGACCCTGGACACATGCAACGGCTTCCTTGTTGAAGATCATAGGGCAGAAGGAGCAAACAAATATCTTGGCTCCACTTTTGAGGCAGGTGTCCCCTCTCTTGATATTTCCTGTGCTCTGGGAGAAACTGCCAGCTGTCTGTTCAGTTCATGCGAGCAGTTTGTCTGAGGGCTGGGGGCGCAGAAGGGGAGCAACCTTCATGGGACTTGTACTGGTATCAGACTCAGTGAAGGAAAGGAAATATATGCTGGGGTGTTATGCTGTGAACAGTTATTTCTGTTCAGTCCTGAGAACAAAAATTCACCATAACATTACAATCGACTGATACCTTCTTTTATGAAGTGGCTTAGACTTCAGGTGTGTTTGCGTCTGCTATTTGAAATAAATATTACAGCTTTTTTTAAGGTGTGGGGACTATTACACTGAATGCATACATGCTGTCTTACTTTGAGGTACAGATCATTAATATAATCCATAATTTCTGTAAAAATGTTGATTGTGTGACACTTTCAGAGTCATGCTTTATAGCCAGATTGTCACTATTTTATCAGCTAAAGCAATGGCCCTACCTTCAACATATCACTGGAACTGCCACTACTGCTGACAAAACTGCTAAAGATTGTGTTTTGACCTTTGCTTTGTTTTCCAATTTTTTGATTTCTCTTTACACTTTTATATTTTTATCTAGCATCCCACTTGAAATGTTACCCTCTATTTTTTTCCACAGCTCAGTTATCTTCTAGCTTCCTCACAACTTTCTAACCGTTCCTGCACAACTTCATCATTTCCCTTGTGTCAGGACTTCAGTCATGATCTGTGTTCATCCTCCGGTATTCCGAATCCAGATGATGTCCCCTACCTGCCTGGGTGGTGGGTATCTACTCTAATAAATGTCTAAGAGGATAAATTAGAAACCTCCAGTTCTTCTCTGAACAATGCTTAGCCTGACCTGTTTCTCTGCAGTCTCTTTCTAGATATATCAGTTTCATGTAACCAAGTAAATGTGTGTGTCACTTATTTCTGTCAGCCATATCTTTTTACTTACTGCTTTCTCTATCCTAACTGTAATACTTTCGTCCCTCATTCCAGACAGTCTGGTGTTGTGTTTGATTTCATGTTACTCCAGGTTATAGCCACAGTTTACACCTTCTCCACCCCTATTTTCTCACAGGTATGCCTTTTTTCTTCTGTTTGGACATTATTCACACATATTTAAATCATCCTTATTTTGACTTTGGGTTCTCCCTGGCTGCCCTGCTTGATAGTCACTTAGCTTCCCACTCCAGGGACACTGAGGAAAATCCCAGCAAACTCACATGGTCAGCTTGATGCCTGACAATGTACCCCTCTGCAGCTTCCAACTTTGCCCTTTCCCCACAATGCCTTCCTTAACAGAATCTTCAGACACCTTCTGCCTGCAGGGTCATCCCACCAGCACCTGCATCTGGTGACAGTGTGTGTATGTTGCCCACAGATGCTTTATCCTGTACTTTCCTGTTTGTGTGGAAAACAGTACTGAAGCTTAGTTCTTAAATGTTCTTTCCCCCAGGATAGCCTTCATAAAACCCACATTCATCATGAGGTACACAAGAGCCTTTCAAGCAAAAATTGTAGCTAAGTGATTTCTAAGAATAGCAGATGTTTGTTTATTTATCTTTTGCTTAGAATTAGGGAAAACAAGAAAAGGAAGACTAGGCTTGTAGCCACATTCTTACTTACAGAGTATAATTGTTTTCCTCCATTATCTTTCATGACTCCTGCAAAGAATCTTGCATATTCTTCTTTGCACCTTCAACAGACCGGAAGCACTTCTGATTTATCATTGTGCAAATTCTAGCAAGATGGGGTTCTGAAGTCGATGGCCCTGACCTGGTGCTAGTTTTAAAGTCAACATATAATGAAGAATTATTTTGAAAGAGTAGCAGTAACACCAGCCTCACATCATTGTTTCCAAATCCTGTTGGTTATGTATTACAGATGACTCTTTCCTAATAAGCTTGCTTACTTATTACTTTCAGGGTTTCTGTGCTGGGAAAATGGGTTGCAAAAGAGACTGTGGGTATCATGACCTCATCATTCATATTCAAAAGAAGATCAGCAAGATTACCATAGTGCCTTACTTTGTAAAATTATAACCCCGAGAAGTAATAAGATTAAATTACATTTTTTTGGCAAAGTTTTTTTCAAGAAAGTATCTGTCTCATGGCTGTAGTTTATTCTTTGTCTTGATCATTGGATAGCAGTTCTCATGAGGATTTTTCATCTCAAACCTTGCAAGAGATAAATCCCTCTTCTCCTGTGGTCCACTTCAGCCTTTGCATGTGTATTTTCTGAAGCGTTAACTGTTAACAGTTGTGCCTAAGAACTCTAAATTCCTTACGCAGCCTCAGTGCTTTATAATGCTGGAGAACAAATGCAGGCCGCACAAGGAGCTTTCTTCCCCTTTGCTCTGCAGAAGACATGAAATATCACACTGAACAAGAATATTCCAATCATTGGAGCAAACCGATGGATCCTGTGGGCTGAACTTCTCTAAAATGCAGAGCAGCTACCTCTGTGCATTCTTGCACAAAACCCACTGCAGCTACCATTAATGGTGGCAAAACCAAACGACAGATAAGCAGAGGGTGCTGAAATGTGTTTGCTAATTCTCTGTATTCTCACTTCAAAACTCAGGAGATTACTAAAACAGGTCGAATTCACTCCTACAAATCACAAACAAGAATGGGATAATGTGTAAGTCAATACAGAGAGCTGGATTTACCTACTGTGTCAGTGCGATCTTTGTAAATGAATAACAGAGAACAATACTGCAGGTATCACAGGTTTTTTCTGTAAAATAATTTTAAGGGATGATTTAAGATCTTTTTAGTCAGCTTCTCATTTACATTATTGTCTTTTCAATGCTTTTTAAAACTTTTGCCATCCTTGTTTTGAGAATGTAAAAGTCCAGAAGGTTCTTATTTTCTCTTTTACTTATAATCTATAGTGGTAATGCTCTACTATTCAAGGAAGGCATAGTTAATACCATGTCGTATATTGGGGCAGAATAAGTCAAGTCATCTTATGTTTTATTTTGAAAGACATAACAAAAAACCCCATGTCTCTGATGCTGGGTGATAAAATCCCATAGGAGTTGAATGGTGTGATGTTTCTGCACAGGTTTTTTTCTCATGTCAATTTAAAAGGGATTCCCCTGCTGCAGGATCTCCAAGGAATTTACAGTTGTTCTTTTAAGTAAGTGTTTATGCTGCTCAACCATTTGGACTGTCCATCATGACTCATTTTGGAGCCTGCTCTGCCTGCCTGACTTGTATTTCTATGTGCAAGAATTTGAGGTTGCCAGCAAGAATATTTCTGTGAGCAACAAGAAGAAATCATGTATTGGACGTGGACTTCATGGAGCTTTCAATGTTTTTAGAAAGGGAAGTGTTAACACTGAATAGATGACGTTAACACAACCACCAAGAAAGAAAGAAAAAAAAAAAAAGAGAGCTCTGAAAAGCTGTATTGACTAAATCTTCTAACAATGCTTGCGATTCTCCTATATCCTGCTCTGTGTTTTTGTATGGATTTTTCATAGCACAGACAGACATTAACCACAGTGTGATTCAGTGTCTGTTTCTAGCCATGCTCTTGCACGATTTTAACCTGATTTCACGGGAGGAACAGAGAATGAAACACCGTAGCTCATGGTTGTCAGCAGTGAAAAATAGCCAGGAATCAGACAAACAGCTTCATTGCTGAGATTATTTCCGGGATGAAAACTCGTCCAACAGCTGTTTGCTTTGGCCACTACTCAGGTCCTTTTTTTTTTTTTTTTAAATCAGAAAAAAAAGAAGTTTGTTTTTTTTTTTAAGATGTGGGCTGGTTATTTATGTAGTCAGGGAGAGGTCTCTGCTTCCAGTGTTGTGGTCTCGGAGCTGTTTTGACAGTTGGAGTACGGGGAGGTTTCCTCTCTTCTCTCTCTCCTTTTCTCCCATCCTTCATTCACTTAATGCACAGACCTGGAATGCTGTAGGAAGAAGAGAAAGCAAATTTATGAGTTCTTTAAACCCTGACAGGCAGCTCTGTGGCAGTTACCTTCAAGAAAAGTTCACGCCCCAAAGGAGCGTTTAGTCTTACAGAGCCACTGACTCACTGAGCAGTGTGTGTGACTGGCTGCGAGGGAGAAGGGCAGGGATGAAGGAAAAGTTTTGCTTCCTTGTGAAACTCGTAATATTATTGCTTTAAGACTTTTTGAAAAGATGACTGCTACTTTTGTTTAAAGCATTTGTTCTGAAATTGCTGAAGCTGGAGTCTACCAGACTGAGGTCAGGAGCATTTTCTTTGGCAGAAAGAAGATACTTTTATAGAAGCCATGCCTGTACTTGGGGTTGCCTCCAAGCTGAGACAGCCAGCCGTAGGGTCAAAGCCTGTCCACACTGCCCTCCCGATACCCAACCTTGGCCCTGCTGGCTCACAGAAGTACTCACCAAAATCTTTGGAGCTTACTGGGGCAGAGAGCTCAATGCTTTCTTGTCAGCTTACGTTAAAATCAACCTGTGATTTTGGAGAGAGGAAAACGCTTCAAGGAAAAACCCAGGAGATCGAAGATAGCAAGGTTAGTTGTAAACTTTACCTGTGGAACTCAGTTCTCTAAAAATGTTGATTTGCTTTGAAAAAATCTTTAATACAAACTTTGTGCATGCAGAACTTGGGGGTAAATGAGTAAATAGTCTTTTGCTGTCCTCACTGACTCCCATAGCAGCCTTGGAAATTTGTTTTGCTCAGTGTTGCTGTTTGAATAAATATTCTGGTTTTAAATGTTAGTGTTATTCACTTCACAGATGAATTTTGATAAGGATCAGTAGAATCATTAGGAGAGAAAAATCATTCTGGCACCCAGTAAACAGAGAATTAAAAAAAAAAATCTTGGCAGCTTTGTGTTCTATTATGAAATTTTAAAAGAGATCTCACGCCCACACCTATTCCCACAGGGAGGCTCTTTTAAAATAAAAACATGCAATTGATTTTCTTTTCAATTTTCAAATGATCTGGCTATTCATGCTGTAGAACTGCTGAACCAGAAAAGCAGCTTCTCAGTGAAAAGTACTTGTGCTTTTCTCTTCTGCAAAATAGCTTCTTCCTAGCCCCTATCTAGCCCCGGTTCATCATGATTTTAAAAAAACTCAGATTATTTGAAGTAGGATGCCACAATACTTTTTAGACTGCTTAGAGATTTTTCTTTTACGAGGGGATTCTTTTTGAGTCCTAATTAACTTCTAAAAAAACTTCTGCTTGATTTTCAACTAAACTTTCTGTTGTAGTTGAAAACATTTTTCATGCTTTGTACATGAATATTGAGTCCCTTCTTGTCAGCAGCATATATTTCTGTAGCTCTTTCAGTCACTGCATTACGGCTGCATGTGTGGTTTACACAGCTTCAGCAGGCTGTGAGGCTACTTCCTCTTGCTTTTCTAGTACTCTTGGTTTGTGGAACTGATTACCACACTGGAATTAAACATGTATTTTTAATTGTATCTTAGTTAGTTTGAGAACATTTAAATGTCATTAGAGTTGTTACAGTGGCAAGATGCACATAACATATGTACTTATTTTTTCTTTGTTTTTAGTTACTGGATTAATTCAGTATTAGTGAAGAAAGTTGGTTTTGTGGTTAAAGCATAAGGTTGGGATTCTGAACATTTGGTTTCCTTTTTAAACCTTACCACATATTTCCACATGAGATTTTGGTCATGCCACTTAACTTTTCCCTTGGAGTTTTCTGTGTCACATCTCCCTGTCTCCCAGAGATGATGCATTGGTGGTGTCAGACATGCTATACAGAAATGTAAAAAAAGGAGCAAACTGTTCATATCTTGCTTACCACAAGTGATGAACAGCCCATTTCTACAACATGAGTATGAAGACAGTATAAGTTTGAAGATAAGTTTTCAACACAATGCAATTCCTGCTTGTTTACTTATTTTTAATAGAAAATATTCTTTGTTTGTTTTTTAATGGTGTTCCTTAATGGATATTCCAGGAAAAGTAAATCAGATTTGCAAATATTATTTTCCATGATAAAAGCAAAAGCTTACATTGGCTGCTGAGAAGTGTTTCTTGTTAACTTGAAAAAGTGTGGAGAAGGATATAAAGCATCTTGCCTTCAGTATTTAAACCACTTGGGAACTATTAGTAATTAGTGTGAGACCAACTGGGAGTCATAGCCTTCCAAGGCATCTGGTCCTGAACCCTGCTGAACTTCTATTGAGTAAAGTAACAGCCTTAATGGATGCAAAGTGTGATACCAATTTGCCATTTCATTGGTTTATTGTCATTTCATTGACAATACCTGTCATCTCAGAGACTGTTTTTTTAAAGACAGCAACAAAAAGCAAACCAAGTTCCAAAAAACAACCTGCCAGCCATGACATCCTTCTCTATATATGTTCACAGTGGAGGGTGCTGAGCGGTTCTAAAAGATGATCCATAAAGAGTAAGATGAGGCTATGCACATGATGGTCTGACAACTTCCCCAGGCCACCTGGATTTATAGAAGTGCTGAACATTCAAAAAGTTACTAATTTATGAAGTCTTTCTGTATTACCCCTTTATAAGTCTGACATTCCCAGTAAAGCTTAGTGGCAGCCCTTTGCTCAATTTTCTTCCTGGCACATTTTTTGAAAGATGCTCTTTTATTCACCTTTTAAGCAAGTTTCATGAAATCTTTTTACCACAGGGGTGTGGACTGTAAGATGGGCCGATATTTATGAAGAAGACATTATATTAATGCTTTTCTTACTAGTTAGCTTCAAAGTATAAGCATAAAAGCAGTGAATGTTATTTTCTTCATCAGTGATGGAGATCCATGCCAGCTGAGTAGCCTTAGAAGTACGTGTAGGTTATTTAAACAGTAGTTCTAAGCACAGATTTGATGGAGCTGTTAGAGTTTATGTCTCTTCAGGTTTGCTGAGCAGATGCAAGTTCTGCACTACAGGTGGGACGTCCCAAGGCTTGACCATTTGGGAGTGCTGATTCCAACAGACCTTTTGTTAGCAAACACATTAATCCATGTGACATCTCTGTGTGACTGTTGTATACAATTCTGTACACTGGGACTCTGGAACTATAAAAATGATCAGATAAAAGGTTTTTCACTCAAAATGTAGTGAATACCTAGTCTGAGTTTCCAACTGAGAGTAAAATCTGACTAACATATTTCTTCTATGCTTATGTTATATATATCATTTGATATAAGGCAACACTGATTTTTGAGGGAAAAAATATGGATCTCTCTCTGCAAAAGGCAATGGAACATATGAATTCATCATCTGGTTAACTTTGGCTCTTGTCTGCTGAAAGCAGTGCCTTTTGCGTTGCTTGCTTTGGTGTTTTACATTTGCCTCACTGTGGGTCACAAGTTTTCTTATCCTGTCTGCAAGGCACTTAGATTGACACCATGTAGCCTCTGTGACATATCCTGTTGCCATCTATAAGTGCTAAGGATTCTAAAATAAATTTGAGTTATGCATGTCAATACATTAGGTCATTGCCACCCAGCTGTTTCCTCTACGAAGTTCATTCTCACCAAATGTGATTGTTCGAGACTTTTGTCTCTTGTGTTGGCTTTCTCACAAGGCCAAGGCTGGTTAGGAATACAGCAGCAAACATCAGCTCTCTTTGCCCTTGCTGTTTCTCCCATCTCAAATGATTTTGTTGCACTTTCACATGCAGTCTTGGTTGTTTCCTTGTTTGTGGTCATGATGAAGTTTGAAGTTTAATAAAAGTGATATTTTATTGTGGTAGAAAAAGGTTAAGGTGATGATGTTTACCTTTTTTCTTAATTGTATAGAATTTAGTTAAGCTTACGAAAGCAAATAATAAGTTGCTAATGTTTTAAATTATTCTATGTAGTTTATTCAAATGTACTTTTGTTCAAAATTTTCATAATTTGTGCTTTGATAATTTTCATAATTTGTGCTTAAGTCTCATACAACAGGTCCATCTGCTTTCTTGCTAAAGCCACTAATGTTTAGGCTGTCTGCATGAACACTTTATGATGTGAATAGTCATGCAAAATATTTGAACACAAGTATTCAAAACACATTCTTTTTCCCTGAGTATCATATAGACAAAAGTTTATTCCTATATATGTACACAGGAACAGAATCCAGCTGCTGGATTCATGAGGTGAAATGCTGGCTGTCTTTGAAGCGGATGGAGTTTTGCTGTTCATCTGGACCATAGAGTGTTTTTATCCAAAACCATGTCTGAAAACACCACTATATTTTCTAATATTTTTCTATCTGTGGGTATAGTACTATTTGTATTTCATTATCAGTACTTTTATACTGCTTGCAAAGTTAATCATCAGATCATGGTAGGTTGCTTTTTGATACTGTTCTAGTTGTAGAATGTGCCACTAAACAGTAACAAAGTGTAAAAAAAATCCATTGATATTGTAGAAAGGTAAATGAAACAATGGCTTAAAACTATAGGAATGAAGAAAGAATTCATTTGCAAAACCAACTTATTTGGTCACTAAGTCATAACTGCACTATATTATCTTGAGTTGGTGTGGAGAGGCTTGGGCCAGACTCTTCAGCTGTGCCCAGCAGCAGGACAAGGGTCAAGGGGCACAGACTGAATCACAGGAATTTCCACCAAATTTCAGGAAAAAAATCCTTTACTTTGAGGGTGACAGAGCACTGGAACAGGCTACCCAGAGAAGTTGTGGAGTCTTTGTCTCTGGAGATATTCAAAATCTGTCTGGATGCAATCCTGTGCAACCTGTTCTAGCTGAACCTGCTTTAGTAGGGGGGTTGGACTACCGGATCTCCCTTTTATGAGTCTGTAATATTGACCTGTAGCAAAACACCAATGGCAATAGTGTTTTACTCTGGGTCACCTGAACGAGTGATTGATTTCAGCTACTCTCACACATTTGATGGTGTAGTCAATAGTGCATTGCCATAAATCCTCTCCAGCACAAAGCTGTGCAGCTGCTGGGAGTCAGCAACCCCTGCTAGGCACACTGGTCTTCTGGTCTGGCTTCCTGGGGGCTGCTCCTTGCAGTGCCCTGCTTTATATTTCCAAAGTTTTCCTCCCATCATTATACTTTCTTCTTTCAAGAGTTCTGCACCATCATTTATGCTTCTGAAGTGAATTTTCTCTGAGATTAATCTGATACATTAATTGTAGTGTTTTGGTTGTATGACTTGGATGATAAGATTTTAGCCTTCTTTCCTGAGTTAATTAATTCCTTTACAGTCATATTATCTTATTTCTTTTGGGGGTTTTTTTTGTTTGTTTTCAGTTTCTCTTTGTTCATTCTATCTGTCTGCTGCTGTCTCCTTTATCTGCTTCTTCTTTCCTGTTGGCAGACATCTTTACAGGCTACTGAATGTGACTTATTTTTCTCTGTATCCCCTAATCAAGTCTTCCTGTCTTGCCTGCAGCACTTTTCATATCACTGTTCGTTATCAGAAAGTGCTCATCAGCCTCCCCAGCTGATCCAGTACACATATGTAAACCTAAAACTTTTGTAGATACCTCAGTTTTGAGGGCTTGTAGTAAGATCCTAGTAGTATGGAGATAAAGGTGTCCAGAGGATGTTTGATCTCTTACAGGGGTCCAGCCCCACTAAGCTCATTAAACAACTCAATTTTTACACAGGAAGATTTTAGGGGAGCTCAGGAAATGGATCTTCTGCAAGGCCTTCTGGAAGAAATGACAGAGTGTTATGTGTCCACGTGAGTAAAGAGACACAACTTACTTCTGTAGAGCACAGAAATCTGAGCAATTAAGCTGGGGAAGTGGTCTGTAAATCAGCAGGACAGAGCAGAATAGATGTGTGGTGCCTGGGGAGCATGTCCAACAGAGAAGGGGGTCCAAAACACTTAGTTGTACCAAGTGAATGTTGTTAAAATAATTGAAAATAAATGTCAGTGTCACAAACCCAAGCTAAATCCTTTGATCTGATTAGGCAAAAGCACATGCTGGTGCTGTTGAGGTGACTCTTAAGGTCCATTTCATTTGGTAATCATGCTGCTGACTCTCAGTTTTACTCTGATGGCTTCTAGATTCATTCAGCCAGCACTTTTTCACGAAGACATTAAGGTGAGCATGGAAACTTCTCATTTTTCCCCATCAGTTTTAAGTAGTTTGTCAGTGATTGGTAAATCCTGCCTGTCACAAGACACCAAACTTGGAGAACAGCTAGGCTCCTCTATACAGACAGATGTCAAGACAAATATTTTTGTTTTCCATACATGGGTGGAGCTCCTGTTCACGTCAATGGGAGTTTGGTGCACACTGGAATACCAGATGTGTGCCATAAATGACTTCCATATCTCTGTCTTTCCTCAGCTAACCCTTCCACACCACTTACTCAGGTTTTGTGTGACCCTTTCCCATCATTCCCCACATCTCTCCAAAGCAAGGCATCTGTTGCAATCCCATATCTCTTTGACCTTTCAATTTCTTGGATACTTTTTTGTCTGGTCTCTGAGGGCCAAGCTCCACTGAGTTTCTTGACACACTGAATCTAGGGAACATAAATAAATGAGTTTCTTTCCCTATTTTGTCATACCCTTCCTTTTCTCAGCACTAGTGCCCTGGAGAGATCTGCCTTGTGAGTTGGCAAGAAAGGAGGCTGCTCATTGTGCCGAGAATTTCATTTACAGCACTACAGCCAAGGCAACAGAAAGGGCAGCAGAAGCAGCCAGAAACTGCCTATCTTCTCCCCATAATGACCGCTAGTGATGGGAAGCCAGCAGCGTTTCAAAAGCACTGAACTAGATGCCAGAAATTTCAGTCAGCACTGTGGACACCTGGGACTATGTGTGTTCAAAATTCACACAGCCCCAGTGAAGCCAGGACAGTTGACAGGAGTTCAGATTGTCAGCAATTTCAGCTTCTTGTCTTGTGCTCTGAATTATTTCCTTATTAATCAGATAACAGAGTCTTTAATGTGCTTTATGTATCCAGTCGCATCTGTCTACGCTACGTTATAACTGATTTAAGAGCTTCATGCTGTATGAGCTTGCCCTAAATTTCACTGTTACATGTTTATTGTCTAATCATCTGCATCAAGCACATTCTCATATAGTTGAGATAAATGTAAAGTAACACAATATTGGCTCTCAAAGCTTTTGCATTTGTGAACAAATTGTATTGAGCGTAGGTTGAATGATGTTTTTTGTCTGTAATTTGTGATTGGGCTCATAGATAGGAGGGTATTCAACCAACCTGATCTTAAGACCTATGCCTAAAATTCTACGTGCTTTCTCTTACAAAATAAGAACATAGAACTCAAATTATTCCATAGTAATTGGTGTGTTGTGAGCTAATATTACACA
Source organism: Platysteira castanea (assembly GCA_013397175.1). Taxonomy (NCBI): domain Eukaryota; kingdom Metazoa; phylum Chordata; class Aves; order Passeriformes; genus Platysteira; species Platysteira castanea. The sequence goes on from VYXC01012384.1 coordinate 517,347, forward strand.
TCATCAGAAAACAATTGTACTTATTCTTTTGTATTGCATTTGTGCCTGGGGAAGATGCTTGGGGATTTCCTGACCAAACAACTATTCAATAAAAAATCCTTTCCTCAAAAATGGGCCTGTGTCTGCAAGATGATGCACTGTGAATGCACCAGAAGAACTGAAGCAATCCAGCAACATTTGCTTGGTGCAACAGTCTTGCAGTCCCCTGGGATACTCTGTTCTTCGTAACTACAAATGGACATAAGTGGTCTCCATCTTCAGATAAAAATAATGGGCTTATATTATACCCCAGGAGGTTTTAGTTAGGCTTTAGTAAAACTTCCCAGCTGTAACATTAGTTAAACAGAGGAACACTTTGCCTGTGGAAAATAGAGTATCTCCATCTCTGGAAAACCAAATGTGTACACTTGCCAGTCACAGTATTATTAGCACTGATCCTTCATTGTGCAATGGAATTGGTGACAACCTTGATGGTCCTCTCATTCTCTTTTCTCATTCCTTGGTTCAGCTGACTTCAGGTGCATGGTAATGAAACCATAATTCCTTGGGAACACGGTCTGACAGCACCGTGGCCCACAGTGATATAGATACATAAGGACTCTCTTTGGAGACAGATGTACTTCCTTAGAAAAAGTGCCTTTTTGCAGGATGGGTGTTTCCAGAGACATTGCACTGAAATATTGCAGATCCTGTTAAGTTTCTCGAAAGCACAGGTAGGGTATTCCTGGAGCCCAGAAAGCTAGTTGCATGCTTGGAAACACTAGTTTCCCTGGCATATCAGTATTGGAGTGTCCTCATGACTCAAGAAGCTGTGAGATCTGACAGTGGAGTGACTCTCGGGGACCCAGTCCCCAAGAGCTCTACAGCAAGGAACATAGAAGCCCTATGAACTTAAAAATCCTTAATTTAAAATCCCTTCAGGAGCAGTGAGGTGAGTATTTCATTTGGCTGCATTTTGTAGGGAGTCCCTAGATGACTGGAGCATCCCGAAGCAACCAGCAGAGTGAGGGGTATCACTAAGGTTAGGGAGTTTGGTTGCACTGAAAAACATTTCTTCTCTCAAGTAAAAACACAATAACATCCTTTTTGTGATTTTTCTGTTCAGTTCAACCATACCTTGATCCTAGAAATTTTTACTAGATTGATGTCTTACCATGACAGGTAGTGTGCGTGTGTGCAGGAGTTAGTCCAGCCCTATAGAACATTTGGCTGTATTACATGGACTGTGGGAGAAAGGGAAAAACATTATCCCCACAGTGCAGAGGGAAGGGAGAGATTAAAGGGAAGATGGATGATTTTCCCACACTCAGGCTGGGACTTTGTGGCAGGACTAGGAATTTCAAGTCATATATATCTCAAGTCCCAATCTCCACATCATAACCACAAGCCTATCCTTTGTCTTTTCTAAGGGATCAGTTAAGAATGAAACATCCAAATAATGAGTTATTTTTCCTGCTTGTCTCATAGGGACAGTTTGGGCTTTGTCATCATTTTAATGTCAATAGCTAGCATAAGTATGGGCCCAGCTCTGAGCTGGAGGTGGAATTTTACTCCAGGAGCCATATTCTCTTGATTTTGGTGTATCCAACCAACACAGACTAGCACAGTTTATTAAAGATGCAGAATATTTTGTGGCCTTTGTAGAGCAGTATAACACTCATCAGTGGTCCTATGTGTAATGCTGTTGATAGGCTGTTCACTTATTAAATATGATGTGGAAAATCTAGTATTTGTGAAGTAAAAGCAGGCCTCTTTTGAAGAGAACTGGCTTTTTTTGGTCCTAATTTCAGCCTTTGAGTAGACTGCTTAGCTTCTTTGTAGCAGAAACTTCTATTTAGTAAACACTAAGGGCATGAATTACAAATGAGAGCTGCTAATTTTTTTGACTATGTGTTCATTTTGATCTAGGTCTGCTGTCCCTTTTTCTCTAGTATACTCAACTATTTTTTGAATCACACAGTTTTTCTTGCACTTGCATACAGGGCACACAAGGAGTAGTTCATTTAAATCAGCTCTGTGTTTCACTCTGACCTGATTCACAGGATGTGGTCTTGGAGGAAGCCCATGCTTAAACAATAGCCTTTTGACAAGTGAGGGTGTTTGGGGATTAAGCTGGAAGAGGAGGAAGCATATATCTATTCTCAAACCTAGTAATGGACTATTTTGTGTGAATCTTCACTTGCCCATGATGTTTTTAAGGTCACAAACCTTTCTTTTTGTTTTTACTGGCAAGAGGATGTTGGCTGAAAGATAGCATAACTTCTTTAAAATTCAGAAAAGGAATGTAGAGTGTTTTGTCTGGTAAATGTGAAGGGATAATTCTCCCAAGTAAGATGTGCAGATTTCTGATGGCTTTTGTATATGTTCTGTGTAAACCAAGCTGAGAGAACTTGGAAAATAAGCAAATCAAAGGGAAGCATAATTTTGAAGTGGTTAGAGCTGGATCATAGTATTTCTAGATATATAAACTGAGAAGGTGCCAGCCACTAAATGTACTAACTCTGCATAAAACATGAGAGAATTTGACCAAGTATAATATTAGTATTGTCCTAACCTACTTTCAACATGACATTTGGTCCGACTTATATTTCTAGTTATATTTATTCCCTGTAAACCCTCCTTTGCTACTCTGCCCTCCTGATCTCAATTCAGCAGAAAGCATTTCATCCTTCAATATATCTCTCAACAGTTGATCAAAATATTTTGTTCAGGTGAAACTCTCCAATTGCAGCAAATTTGAAAACAAATTGGAACAAAAATAGTTTGTGAGCTCTCTCGTGTTTTTCATTTCAAATTATCTCTTTTTGACAGTTTTAACACCTGGCTTTGTATCTTATTGATGCTGTGTTAAGCTCCAAAAGATTTGGCAGTGAAAACTTCCTGTTGTGCACCAGGATTTGAATTACAGGGAATGAGTAAAACCATCACAGCTTAGTAATGAGCATGGCCATATACACAGAAAGATGACTCCCTAGCAAGTGATGTAAAACACTTGACCACTTGCATTAATCAGGAAAGGCTGCATGGCTTATACGTGATTTAGGGTGAATAAGACATAAGTCAGGGTGCAGGATTTTTACTTACCACTACAACAATGAGATTTCCTGGCAACACATTTAAGCGGTAAACAAGTTGGTTTCTTTTTTTTGGGGAGAGTATTTTTGTTTTGCTTTGGGTTTTGATTTTTTTTTTTTTTTTGTCTCTTTTTGTAAGCTGTCTCTGTAGTGGAAATAAATAGGCATTAAATAAGAATGTGAAATAACAAATAAAAGTTCAAAAGGAGTTTAGAAATTTCCTCAGCTGAGCAGTCTGCCTGCTTTAGTCATTGCTGGCCAGCTCACCAGCCATAGACAGAATGCTGGAAGGAAGAGCTGAAGGAATCTGTTTCTCATGAAGGAGCAGCACAAAAATGAAATCTTGAGAGCTGCAGGTTTAGGTTTTCTTTTGAAATGCTTCTGAGAGGGAGTAAGGCTGAGGTACTCACATGGGAATTCACAATCTAGTTTCATTTCTGGTTACTATCAAGTACATCCTTGAACTCAGCTCATATGTGAAATGGTAATAATGAATGGATGTTTTAGCGTGAAGTCGTTTCTTGGCTAGCTATTATTTGATTATTAATTTTTTAGATACTGAAGAAATAATCTAATTATCTACTTTTTAAAGTGTTGGCGAAGTTACTTTTAATTATCATAGAAAAATGATTTTTTTAACCTGATTTGTTACTGATGTTTTCAGCTTCTTATCTGTCAGACTAATAATGCATCCAATCTTTGTTCCTACTTGTAATAAGAAAACACAAGTAAGAGGCATTTTATATACAACATGCTTTTTCTTCCTGTGCAAACTTTTGATCCTGACAAAAGTAAGGAGAGAATAACAGCACCATTGCTGTTTTCTTCACCTCACTGCAATATCATTCTGAAGAGTGGTATGGTTCTGTAATATTAGCTGAAACCTAAGAAATAGGTTGCTCCACAAAGAAGCTGTTGTAGTGATTGACAATCAAATACTCTGTTCATAGGTGATGCCACCTCCAGATGTGTATGTGAGGGGGGTTAATACAGTCTAATTTGCAGAACTTTCACATCCAGACTTCTCTTAAGCAAGAACAAGGTTTCTCCAGCTGGGTGTTGGGAATGGGTTGGTGTTTGTGTTATTGATGAATGAGAGCAAAGCAGCCCTCCCCATCTGTGACAGCTATGTCAGCCACAGCCTTAAAGAGTTTTGGTTTATAAGATAAGCTATTAGCACAAGGGAGTGGGGAATAAAAGAAAAATGTGTGGAAATGAAAACAAGGCTTTCTTCCCAGGGCCCCACCAAGTCAGTGCAGGATTTTTTCTGAGTTATTCAACCTTATTTGTGGACATGATACAGAGATGTAGAGTACTGAGGAGAGCTGATTAAGCAAAGTTTCAGAAAAAGGAGCATGCAAATCTCGACATACTGAGTACCAGTGTGCTGAACTGAATAGCGTCATTCAAAAAATTATTTAAAGGCGATTTGCCAAAAGAAAAATAATATAATACAGGAGATTCAGATCAGCAAAATAGATACTGGATAACTCAGACTCCCTAAAAGCAAGGGGATTATGGACATATTTGCATCTATGCAAAATTTTTTTCCCTTTTTTCCTGGACATTTAATAGTCTCATTTATTTGCTCAAGGTTGTAAGATTTCATTTTTAAATACTTATATAAATGCCAGAAAAGCCAGAGGGGTAGTAGTCACATTTCAGTCTAAAACAAAACTTGACTTCCCATTAAAAATTTATCTTGTATTACAATAAAGTCAGTATTTTCAAAAATAATTGTCCCTCAGATGTATATTTGTCTTTAAAGGTCTCAGCAGCCTTTGCACAGAGTAACACAAGATTCACAACACCATTTCAATAAAAACTCGTAATTTTGTCCTAATTGATTTGACAGAAATATTATGTATCTTCATCAAACCATCAATTAGTGTCATATCCGAGTACCGTTCTTTGGAAGGTGAAGGTGAATATTTGTTCCTGCTGTATTTGTAAGCCTGTATTTGTAATTTAGTCAATTTCTCATGAAATTCTGTAGGGATTAGCAGATTAGCAGTAGCTAATCTGAACTGAAGGTTGAGTAGAGGCTTTTTACAATGTATGAATACTGCCACCATTTCAAAGCAACAAAACATTTTGGATCATTTTGGAAAAGGTTGGGGTACTGCTTCACGTAGATCCTCTATGAGGCAAAGTGTAATTATTGGTAGTTCCTGAGCTGCTCTGCTTGTCTTGGTCAGACTAATGTGGATTTATCACTAGCTGTGTGATTATACAACTATTTTTTTTTATGCTAAAACATTTTAACAGAAATATGCAAGTAGAGCCTTAGATACAAAAAATAAGAAATTCAAAGTGCAACAGCACTCTTCTACAACTACCTTTGGTTTTCTTATTTAGACTTTAGGAATGATGATGTTTCAACTAATATTTGATACAATTCTAATTGGATATTTAAAGACTGTGTAAGACAACATTACTACACAGTGCTTTTTCTTTCAGATCAACACACTGTCTTCCTTTGAGTGCAGTTTGGGTGTTTTGCCCTTAACAGTTGGTTAAGCTCTTTAGAACAGCTATTTAACTAATAATTTTTGTGCTCATATGATTAATTTTGTCCTGCAGCTGCTTTTAGGATACTTTCAAATGTATTTCAGTGTGACAAGCATTGGTGTGCCCTAACATTTTTGGAGTAGCAGGATATAGCTTGGATATGACTCAAAATGTTAAACCAGCAATTCATTGAATGGATTAGTGTGGCTCCTCTAAAGCCACCATGAGATTTAAGTTTTTAGCACAGAGATAATAAATGCAGCCTTAGCATTTTGGCACCAGGAGTGCATCCTATGTAAAGTGAAATATATATTTAGTATATGGTGGATATTAAATACAGAGATGGGTATTTGTGGTCATATACAGATACCTGTTAACATTTATCTATGTGTTTACAAAAGTTTAAAGTGTAGCCAATAAATTTTTCTTTTGCTAAAGTGGAAGGTGGTTTAGAGATGCATATATGCGTATTATACCTGTGCACATATAACTACATATACGTCACATGTCATATATATTACCTTATTGGTAAAGGAAGGATAGAATTTTGAAAGAAGGGATAAAACTACTGCTTATAGTAACGTGCAAAAAAGTGAGATGTAGAACATATCTTTTTGCTTGTCATTAATTGTAGAATTAATTGTTATGTTCAATACCAAAACAGGCAAACCCAGCAGAAGCACTGATCCCTGTGCTGCTCAGACCATGTTTCAGTCAGTGCACCCCCAGCACTCAGCAGCAGCTCAGCAGCCCACATTCCCAGTGACAGGCCAGGGTCTGGCAGGTGGTGCTCTACTCTGTCCCCCCACGGCCCCTCTCTCAGGCTGCATTACCCCCTCCAGTTCCTCTGGGGTGTGAATCTGCTTCTGCAATGCTGAGGAGACTGATGGAAAAATGGTAAATAAATTCTTTAACTTTTTGGAAGTTTCCAAAACAGACTAGATTCTGTTACCCTACATTTTTATGCTTCTGCAGCTCTCTCTTTTCACCATCTCTGTGATGCCTTCTAGGAAGATGTCCATTGTTCGCTCCATCACTTTAAATACTTCATTCTAGACACATGAAAAAATAATCCTTCTGAAATTAGAACTTGCTGTGTTCTTTAAATCAGTGGGAATATTTCTGTTTGCTCACTGGAGTAAGACTATCGTCCCATTTCGTTATGGATAGACAATTTATAAACTCTTACATTTTCACAAGGTAAAATTTTCAAGCCATACTTTTGGGTCTCATTTTTGGGAATGTTGGGCTATGTTCGTATCCTGTGATGTTTTATGTCAGCTGACTGGTATTTCCTGATAATCATTTAATCTGAGACTTTTATTCAGGGAAATTATGGATTTACAGAGGAAAAAAAATAAAGAAAACTTCTACTTCTTTGTGTGCTGAAAATGTTCAGAATGTATTATTTTATGAAAACTGAGCTTTTTACAAAAAAAAAACCCAACTCTTCTCTGTTTACTATTTTTTTTATTCTATCTGTTTAGATGACCTATAGAATTGGTTAATTAAAAATTCCCAAATATTTAAGTTATTCTTGTTGCTGAAGTATTTGGACATTTAGATATTTCTTATAAGTGATACCCTGTTGTGTTTTTGAACAAAAATTTAAGAGCTATGATTGGCATGTCACTGCATTTAATTTCCTTTTGTGGTACAGTATTCAGTGCATGTCCATTTTATGCACTGTATAGCCAAACTTGAGTATGCACAAACAGTATAAGGAAAGGGTAATCAATCTGACTGCATGAAAACTCTGAGGAAATACTGATAAGTAAAACAGCCCATAAATCCTGCAGAGAGAATTGTTCGCATTCATGGCTCTAAAGATTAAAATTGAGGCTCCTTCTGTCCCACCCATAAATGACTTCTGGCAGTAGAAGTGTGGTCAGTAAAAATCCACTCACAATCTTTACTGCTAATCCATATCAGCTTTCTCTGTCTTATTCTATGTACCAAAAGAATCCAGTCTATATAGGACCATTGCTTGAAATATTGTATTTCTTTAAGGAAATCTTTCTTTTTGAGTTCAGTAATATTAGGTCCTGATAGCTGAATGTTGCTGTTAAGTCAGGACTAAGTGCATGTGATTAATGGTCAGTATGAATAGAATATGTGGAGCACAGGCGAGAGGCTCTTTAGGGCTTCTTTTTCCTGTCTGCAAATAGCTTGGGACCAATGGAAAATATAAGGAAAGTTCAAGAGAGTCCTAGCTCTTTTTTACTGCATCGTAGATCAGTGAAGTTCAGAATCAACACAGAGTGAGGAACATAGAACAAAAATTGAGGAAATTTGTTAATTCTGTCTTGTAATTTTTGTATTTATTGAAAATTGGAACCCTGTTAACTATGTCTGTCAGTTTAGGAAAGGATGGAGGTGCCTGCTGGAAACTGAAGACTCTCTAGAACCATCTGAAAGGAGGCTGTAGCCAGATGGGAGTTGGCCTCTTCTCCCAGGCAACCAGCGACAGGACAAAAGGACACAGCCTCAAGCTGCACCAGTGGAGGTTCAGGATAGCCATCAGGAAGAATTTCATCACTAAAAGGGTGGTTAAACAGTGGAAAAGGCTGCTCAGGGAGATGGTAGATTTACTGTCTCTGGAAGTGTTCAAGAAATGACTTGTACTTAGTGCTATGGTTTAGTTGATATTTGGTGATATTTGGTCAAAGGTTGGACTTTATGATCATGGAGGTCTTTTCCAGCCTCAATGATCCTTTGGTTCTGTGAGGCTCCCGTCACAGTAGAATTCATCTTACCTCATTAAAGCCAGTTAAAATGTTGACGTCTAGTCTGAGCTAGTTGCATGGGCTCCTACTTGATCCAGAGGGCAGAGATAAATACTTCTTGAGGGCAATTACTTTCATTTTTCTGAGTTGTTTATGTAAATGTAGAATGACTCACCCTCTGGCAGTATGTGCATCTATTGCTCAATTAAGGGGAGATGAACCATCTAATTTAAATTAAACACTCGATTTTCAGTGTCTGAAATTAGCTGATGAGTCTTACCTGTAGTACAGAACTTCTATTTGTGAAGTTATTTTCAGGTACTTATTGCTAATGTTATCATTATTAAGACAGATTGTACAACTGTGTTTTAAAGTACTTTATTTAAGTCCTTTGAGGCTACTCTGCAAGCTAGTGAGGTCTATGAAGCTATAGACCTCATAAGAGTGATGCATCAGGGCATGCTTTTATGAGAGGGACATCCTCTTTTTGATTCTTAAAACAGATTAGTGATATGAAGATATGGAAAGTCCCTGAGAAGTGGTGAAGAGGAGTGATAGGCGAGCAAAAATAATACTCAAAATGAGCCAGTTGCATGGGAGATGGAGATATCTCTGTGAAGGAGATGTTTCATTTTGATATATTCTCACAGCTTCCTGCTTAATGCTGCAGAGATTGTAGAGATAATGAAATGGATCATTACTCAGAAATACTATAATGAATTAGTTTACTAAATGTCTGGCAACTTAACTGTGTATATAAACACATGACCCTTACATGTGCATACAAAGAGAAATATTTAATGAGTTGATGGGCAATCAACTTGCACACATGGGTGGACTTGCACAAATGTCAAAAGTTCTCTTCTATCTCAGCAGCATCTCATACAGATGTACACAGCACTTGCGTGCATCTGCCAGCATTAGACTCCCTCCTTCTTCACTTGCTGTCACAGTCTTTCTGAGGAGAAAGGTGGCATTCATCTAGAAGCTACTCATATGCTTAAAGAGACAGAATCTGAAAACAAGCCAGTGGGGATGTTCATTAATGTGTTCTCAGCCTTGCAGAGTATTGCATACACCATTTTAGGAAAGTTTTTCTTGAGGATTACCACCTCCCTCATCTGAATTATTTTTTTTCTTCTTCGGAAGTGAATGACATTGCTGTAACTGCTACAGCCATTGCTTATGGGGAAGGATATCATTAAGGAATTGCGGTTTCTGCTTAACAACTTGAAATAAGTAGGAAGGCTTATAGCAAGTGACAGGGCTACATGCAGGCTTAATCAAGTTGGATGTGTGCTCCGCAAAGGGTGCTGCTTGCTGGCTGTAGCCACTGTAATCTCTCTGGTAAATCCCTCATGAGCTGTAAGCTACTTTGCTCGGCAAACTGTCATGAAGTAGAAATGTTTGGAAAGCATTGGAACTGTCACCTGTCTAACCAGTCTGCTTATTTTCATTTTGGACAATGTGCTTGCTGTCTTCGCCGGAGGGGATGTGCAGATTGGTCTGAGTGTGCCCCGCAGGTGTGTGTTGGTCCTGACAATTTGGCTGCTGCCATTTGTATTTCAAAACAGGAAGGCCCAAGAACACAGATGCAGAGCCTTATACCAGTGTAAATAAGAGAAGTCATCCATCAAATTACAATGATAGCTTATAAAATAGGCACCAAAATGTAGCTAAATGCCTGCCATTTCAATAATATAAACATTTTGATGTCTAAGTGTTAAAGCTGTATGGGAAACGGGAATATTAGACGGGTGACTGGGTTTTGCATCTGAGGATTTAAGGTTTTTACAAAGCACAGAAACTAATTTTCTTTCAAAACTTTTAAGTTGGACAATCTAATATTTGAGGCTGTAAAGTTCACTAGATACATCTAAATATTATTCCTGTTGTAACTTCTTGTTCACCTAAAACACTGCTGATTGTGCTAAACAAAGTGCCTAATCCCATGTTAATTTCCTCATGTTTCTTCCATTATGTTAGAAGTGAGAATAAAACAGATTAACTCAGAGAAAAGTAAATTATCAAGTTGTTAATATTTTCAAGTTCTTCGGAATCAGTTTTAAACAACAAACTTTTTTTTTTAAAATTGTAGCAGGCTGAATTTAGTCCTTTTTACAATTTCTCTGAAAATTTTTGGTTACTTATGGGAAACTGATGATGTTTTTCACTTTTGTTTACTGTGCCAGCTGTGGTACAACTATTGTACAGCACATCTTATTCTTAAAGGACTACAGTGCTTATTTTTAAAGGGCTCCAGTTCTTGCATTGTGTTCTTGTCTTGTACCTGCTTCCAGGGTACTTCTTAATAGTTCTTCCAAGGTATCTTTTTAAAGGCTAAAGAAGCTATATTTTTAGCTTCATGATAACAATTTTGACAGTGTAACAGTAAAAAAAAAAGTGGCACACTGTAGACAAAAGTTCACTTAAAAATACCCTTTTATCTTCTACCATCTTATGATTTAAAAACTATTAAAGCCAAGCACTTAAATGAGAGGATCAGTGATACTACCTGCTATACAAGTGGAATAGTGATCTAAATTCCATTTACATCATTTGTGATGTAAAAAGAGTCTCAAATAAGTGAGGAGAAAAGGAAGCAACTCACAGATACATAGAAATTTTTATCTATGTTTATGTTAGAACATAAATGTTTAAATGTTGAACTTCTTTTGGCCCTGATGTAGTATGCTAAATTATTTCTTGTCAAATACCTCAGCAAAAATCACTCTTTGGAAGGGGCAGTTGGGGTCTTAGAGACTTTCAGTGCCCTGGGGATGGGGTGAAAACAGCGCGTATGTTTGGGTGAGGACCGGATGAGTGAGGAGCAAGGCTCTGCTGTTGCTCTGAAGACAGTGGAGCAGTGTTAGCAGTTGGATAGATATGTAAGGGCTGTGTCTGTTTGAAAGAGCCTGAAATAAAGACAAGAAAATTGAACTCGACTCAAGTGAATCAAAGGAAGGATGTTCACGGAAATGGTCAAAAAAAATCTTCACAGCTGTCTCTTCTGTTTGGCATGCCCTAATTGCTATGATTGTTTTTTATGCAGTGCTTTGATGATTAGGGGAATCTTTTCTAAACAAAATACACATTGAGGCTGATACTGCAAAGTTATCTGAAAATGTTTGTATGAAAATGGCTGCAATACAAATGCCACAGTAACTGCATTCACTGGCTTGATCAGGCAGCCTTTACTTTCTCATTGAAAGAGAGCTTTTTTTCCAAACTCCACAGGAGGGTAGAAGCAGAGAAAGAAGGAAACTAATCCAGCTTCTTCTATTTTATATGTCCTGTGTCTAAGTGTCACTGTCCTTACAACTAGCATGTCCTTCCCAAATATTTCGCTTGCAAGGTTCAAACTAATAAAAGGGATTTTAAGGAGGGGTGAGCAGAGAGGGAGATGGGGACCCTGAGGAGAGAGGATGGGATTACAGCTACAGAGGATAGGGTTATACATCTTAGCGCTCAACACAAAAGGCTAACTCACAGTCTCTGCCATGACAGGGTTCATAGACACAGTCCAGCAAGTTTTCTATGTGCACTGACTCCATGTGCATTGAGGTTGCCTCACTTTCTGTATTACTACTTAGAGACTTTATGGCCTTAATCCCGGAAAATGCAGTGTAGATATTTGAAAAGGAAATTACAACTTGACTCTTATCTGATTGAGTACAAGAACTGGAATTCAACAAAGGCGAACCAGAGTCCTGCACCTGGGGAAGAATAAACCCCAGGCACCAGCAGCTCTGCAGAGAAGGACCTGAGGGTCCTGCTGGACAATCAGCTGCCCATGAGCCAGCAATGCCCTTGTGAACAAGAAGGCCATTGGTGTCCTGGGGTGCTTAGGAAGAGCCTTGCCAGCAGGTGAAGGGACATGATCCTGCCCCTCTACTCAGCCTTAGTGAGGCCACATCTGGAGTGCTGTGTCCAGTTCTGGGCTCCTGAGGACAAGGTTCTGGGCTCCTGAGGAGTTCCTGGAGCAGGTCCAGTGAAAGGCAGCAAAAGATGATGAAGGGACTGGATCTCTCTCTCATGAGGAAAGGCTGGGACAGCTGGGCCTGTTCAGCCTCCAGAAGATACAGCTGAGAGGGGACCTCATCAATGTATGCAAGTGTCTGTAGGGAGGGGGTTAAGAAGATGTTTCCAGGCTCTTCTCAGTGATGCCCAGCAATAGAACAAGAGGCAACAGGCAGAAACTGATGCACAGGAAGTTCTGCCTGAATACAAGGAAGCACTTCTTTACTTTGCAGGTGACCAAGCACTAGAACAGATTTCCCAGGGAGGCTGTGGAGTCTCTCTCACTGGAGGTATTCAAGAATGGTATGCATGCAATCCCATGCCATGTGCTCTAGGGTAACCCTGCTTGAGCAGGGAGGTTGGACCAGATGACCCACTGTGGTCCCTTCCAACTCGACCCATTCTGTGTTTCTGTGATGAGTAAATCTACCCGTTTATGGGAGTGTTTTACACTTCTATAGCTGACCTAATTAGAGTCACAATCTAATTAAACAATGAGGTAAATATCTTTTTTTGATTCGGCTCCTCCCCTCTGAAAAAAAACCTCTTATCTAAGGTTGTCTCAGAAACATACTGTGAATCATCTTTCAAAATTTACCACTAAAGGAAAGAAACAACCAACTTTTTCCTTTGACTTTTTCATTCAGTGCTGTTTATATGAAATGGTGAAAACTTGGTAAATTTTTGCCAAGTTAAGGACAGGTGCTGTAAAATGCAGAGTAATGAAAATGGTCTACAAATAATGGACACAGCTGCTCTAGTCTTTGTAGGTGGATGTCCTTTCTGATTCCTCATCTGCCTTTACACGAAGGACCCAGACCTGTAGTGCCATCTCTGCTGTTCTGGAGAACATCAGATGGAGTGGTCCCTGAAGCACCTCAGTGAGCTCTTGGTTTGATTGGAGAGGATAAGTTGGGAACAGCACCAGATGAGTCATCCTCCATCCCTGCCTTCAGGGACTGAATATTTCACTTACCCAACACTTTTGGTTTTTGTTAGGCTGTTTCTGCTGAGTAAAGCTGTGGGAAGCGTTGCCAGCATGGGCTTCTCTGTAGGAAGCTCTGACTCTGGAGGACTATGGATGATGTCAGTTACAGCAGATTTCCTTTCCTGAAGATAGTGAAAATTTCTCCAGCAGTATAATCTGTATCTGTGGGATCCTTAATATAAGGGAAGGTGGCTGACTGCAGTGTTTGAAGTCTGAGTCATACCTGCCTGGTATGTAAGAAATCACTGGTGCTCTTCTGGATACCGCTGTAGCAGCATCAGTTGTACGCTGCTTCCAAAATAGGATATGGTTTCATGTACATTTTTAAAATACAGTTTGCATCTATGGATTTACAGAATGGTAGTTAAGCCGATAATAGTTGGAGGCTCTATAAAGCTCACGAAGTATCTATGATGCTTATAAAACTAATTAGCACCTTTTCTGCATTATTCATTCTTATTATTTAAAATTGTCATAGTTCCTCTAATAGTCTTACATTTTTATATACAATGTTCCCCATGAAAAGAGTAGGGATGTCTGGTTTTTTTACTATTTGGCTCTTTTGGTAATCACTTGCTTGGAGCTAAACTCCAACCATGGGTGAGCTCACACTACAGTTGTCATTGAGAGCCTTTTTCTTCTTCTCCTGGCTTCCTATTTCCATTTGTAACAGAAAAAAAAAAAAAAAAGAAAAAAAGAAAAAAGAAAAAAAATAAAAATCTTTAAAATCTTTGAGAATTCTCACTTTCCTTCAGATTTTTCTCAAAGCAATCAACATGCTCCGTTGTTAGGTATGGACATGAACAGAATAAAATACAGTAATCTGATTTGCATTAGGAAATAAATTTATAATCTAGTGTCAGAGTAGTGTATATGTGAGGTGAAAAACCCCCACTGTTTTCCCTCTCCCTTATCATAGGCTATCTTGTCTGTATACAATATCCACTATATATATGGAGATGTGTATGCATTTGTATAATGTAGTCTATACAGTCTCTCCAGCTTTTAAAGATCAGATTTTTTTCTATCTTCCTCTTAGCTGCATTGCAATTCATTAAATTTCTGGACATTTGTTTCCAAATCTTTGTGCATTTTCTTATTTATATGCTTTTCATAGAGTGATTTTTATTTTTGATGTGAATCTTGAAGATCATAGACTTTGTTGAGATAAAAATCACACTTTAAGTATAGCTAGAATTTATTAAAGTTAAAAAGGTCTCTTTCTTGTGGAAAATCTGATATTCTCCAAAGTAATAACAAGAGAAAACTCTTTTATGCAAGGTTTATATCATTAACCTACAAGTCTCATTCTTTGTTAAATTCGTCCTATTCAACAGAAATACCTTTATCAGTATGAAACCCAACAGATCAAGTGAGACAAAAAGAAAAAGGGAATTAAAAACGATAGAGTTTCTCTTTGCTGTTATCAGGATAAACCTTAAATACCAATTAGGCATTTTATTTATGGCTTTTCAAACCCAGATATATATTTAGCGTGTTCATTATTTTGCCTACACATGGTAAAACTGTATGTAATACCAACATGAGCAATGCTGAGTCAAATAGGCAAACTCCAGTTTTTAGGGGCAACTATTCAATTTTGAACCTAGAAATACAAGCTTTGGTTGTTTAGTCGTACAGTTACCGTGTTTGAATATGGCAGCATTGTGCAAGAAGACAAAAAACCAAAACAACATTGACTGTTTGTCATACTTTATAGCAATTCAGTTGGAGAGGAAGAACAGAATTTAACGGTCAAAATATTAGAAGCAGCTGTGGATACCTCAAGCAGGTTTAAGATTTTAAGAGAAGTGCATATGACTTTAAAAAGGAACAGGGTGTAGCACTGGCATTGGCTCATACAATTTTTGAATGGCAATGAACATGATATTTCAGTAAGTCTCAGTCAAGCTGTTCTAATTAGCCTACAAAAGAAAAAAGATCTTATGAACTGAAAACATCTTGCACTGAATGGATAAACTTGATCAGTTTAGTCTGAATTATTTGGCTTCAGTCTACATGTCTCATTTGATGTTTGTTGGCCTTTGTACAACTGCAGAAGAGTCATGTAGGAGAGAGGGGCTGGAAGCACTGTAGACTGTTCTTTTCGGAGACATTTGTCCCTCAAATTTGTGTACTTGAGCCAGAAAGTTCAGGGTAACGCTATGAAAAATAGTGCTTCTTGAAGCATAGCCATATTTATCTGGCATTAATTCATATACAGTGGATACAATACTGACACAATTACAAGAAAGGAACTGATTACAAAACTGTGTGAAGTGGTGGTTTTAATAGGGTCACAGTTTATTAAAATCATAGCAAACAGAAAAGGAAAACTCTTCAGAAATTTTATCTTATTTCTCCTCCTTCCAACCTTTTTCCTATATACATTAGCCTATCGCTATCTACTGTTTTTTTACTTTTAAGTCCAAAGAGGAAAAAAAAGAGAGAATCCTTAAATGTTTCATCTTTATAAGGCTCTTCAGCCATCAAAAAAATCAAAAGTTCACTCCAGCACATTGTTTAAATTTATGTCATAGTGATGAAGGCAAATTCTGAAAGATTAAAATTAATAATATATGAAATGCTATCAGTTGTCCTTCCTCAGAATCCATACCTCAGAAAGCATTTGCTGCATTTGTAAAATCTGGAGATACTCTGAATATTACCTAGTAGATCTAGTTTTTCTAGCGTTTTAGGGCCTATTTTAAATTACTGGTGAACAGAGGCCAAAAGTCAAATATATATACACATACATAAATGTATTTTTGAGTTACAAAGGACTTTGGATGTCTGCAAGTGCACACACGCTCTTTAACTTGAACTCTTCTGACATTAGCCACCTGTTGCATAAGCTATAGGACTAATAAAATAGAATTGCAGAAGTATTCTGTTCTTTTTACTTTCAAGACAGCAAAGCATTGCGGCCAATTTTTGCAAACTGAGTGGGAAACAGACAGGAGGCAATAAGAAAAACCCTCTAGAGATATGGAGTGTTTTTCCTCATGGTTGTTTATGGTACTGTCAAAAGGTATAGTTGTGCTCTACAGAAAGGAGTAAAAATACGTAACTCGAAGCGATTAGAAGAATTGCCATTTGGATTTAGTCCAAATATCTATTGCTAATTACAGATAGATCAGTTTTTATCAAATTCTTAGAGGAGAACCTGTGTCTGAAATTATTTTAAAGTAGATCTTCAAATAATAATATAATTCACTCTTAATTCCAAAATATATTTATATGAATTGAAGATTTTAATTTTTTTTCTTTTCTTCTTTTCCAGTCTTTCTGGTGTTTTCTCTGTAGAGATTTGGTATTCTTGCAGGTTTTTTAAACTTGGCTTTCTGTAAGTCGGCTTTCTGTAACTCTTAAGGGGCTTTTCCAGATGTTGGATGCTCATTAAAATGAATTCTGTTCTAGTTCAAAAATCTTTGGAGAAGGACTGAGTAAGGCAACAGTCCATTGATTCTCTCATATTAGACTCAGTGTTGGGTTCATTTCACGGACTTAAGTTCAGCAAGTAAAAATGTGCAGCTGTTAGTTGATTTCTCAACAGTGTTTCTGGCCAAAGAAGACTTTTATGTACTATTGCAATGACTTATAGGGTTTTTTATGGTAAAGGATGCTCTTTGCTTCCTTTGATCGTTGTTGTGTGAATCTGATGCACCAATGATGAATTGCTTTTAAATACACACTGACAAAATTAAGTTTTCTGCCATTGGTGAAAGGAGCTAGAAACAACAACATGACTTTGCTGAGTCTGCTGAGTAATTTCAGCATGTTTAGATTGGCTTGTTTTTATGTTTGGGAGAAGAAAAAAGAGAACAAGAGTCAACTTTAAAATTCATTTTAAGAGCAGTTTAATCCCACATAAAGTAAGAACACATTACAATGAAAGGAAGTAAATTCAAGAACACGGAGGCTATATCCTACTTCCTTTGCTTTTTATACCAGCACATAGTAACTTAAAAGACTGTACTAGAGAAGTTGATAGGGGAAATATCTTTTCTATTTTCCTGGGGAAAACAATTATTTTTCAGATTTGATTGCTAACTGCAGCCTTATTCTTTACCTAACACATGTGAGTTGCTCAGGTGTGTTATTCATGGGTTAGTAAATTGCTTATCCCAGTAAACTGCTTTATTTTTAACTTAAACATTTTTCTATCTTTTGAAACAAATTGATTCTTATTATCTTAGTGAGATTGTGATAATAACAGAAGAATTGTCCCTTTTAAAACACTACATGTTAAACAAGTTTCTAGAGTGTAGAGAAAAATATGAGATATTTATAATTTATACTCAGATAGTTTTACTGCTTGTTTTAAGTAGTCCCCTGCAAAAATTACAGATTGTTGATTTGCATGTGAAGTTTGTTTTAATCTCACTGTTTCATTACCATCAAAAGAAAAATCCTGTTCATGTTAGGGCTGTTTCCATCAAATGGTAATGAAAGATTTCCTTTTTTCCTAATAACAGATTTTAACCACGACTGCTCATGTCTTTACTCACTTTACTAACACATCCATTGTTGTAACCATTGTAAACTGAATAGTGTAATATTCAGCGTATCTGATTTGTTAATTCTTTTAGTATGCTAAATCTTACTGTGTTACATGCTTTACTTTTGGCCTGCTTTTGCTGAATTGAGAAGCTTTGGGTTTTCTTACTGGGGAAAAATACAAATTCACTTGATGTAAAATATGTAAGACACTTCTGGCTGACTGACTGCAGGCAGCATTTGAGGACACTTTTAAAGGCCTATATGGCAGAAAGATAGTTGGAATGTGTACAGAAGGAAAAGAAATTATTGAGCTGAAAACATACTTGAAATAATATACAAAGAAAATATGGGAAAGGAACCTAAAATTAAGAAATTTATCTTTCAGATTGAAAATGTGGTTTGAAAATAGCTTTCCTATAGCTTACCCCATTTTCATGGTTTACTGAAAAAGTTTTTTCATTACTCTGTGAAATCTATGTCAGATTCTTAAGGCACCCCTACAAATAGGGCCAGTATTCATCAGCCCTAAAAATTTCTGAACATTTATCTACATGAATAAATTACCACCATGCTAATTACCACTAATCCAAGGATTGGGATTTATATTTCATTGCTATCCTGTGATCATGTCATGTGCACGTTTTTGACTGTAACCTGAATGCAAGGAATAAAAACCACCAAATTATTTCACAGTAACTGGTTCTTGTTCCCAGCCTTAATTACAAATATTACTTTGGTTTTACCAGGGCACACGGGTGGACAGGAACCTCTGTTGCTGTGTGTAACTGTCACTAATATCAAAGGCATTTTTGCAGAAACTTCAGGGGGGCCCAGATTAAAGCGGTTGTGAGATGAGGCAAAATTCACACCAAACCTGACATCACTTTGGGCTGAGTATTTTATCTGTGAGTACATCTGGGATCCATGCATGTCTGAGGACAGAATATAGTCCTTTAACTCTTTGCCAGAAGTTAAGGATTTGAAAGTCCCATTGGCCTCATGGTTGTTATTCATTCTAATGAAACTATCCTAGCACTTAGAGAATTTATTTATAACATATATTAGGGGCTGTCTTTTTTCTTCAGAAGACTGCACATGTGCACAACAGAGGTCTTATGGTGGTTGGCAGGTATTCTTGCCTCACTCAAGCATCAAACTGTTGAGTTTTTTTCCTGGAATTCCTGCACAGGAAAAGATTATACTCATGGTCGCCATCTGGTTGGCCATGTTCTTTTGTTTTCAAATGGCAGGGAAATCTGTATCAACTGCATAAGGAAAGTTTTTGAAACCTGATTTGACTGCACTGATTGTTGTGTGTAGGTCTGTGTTTCCAATCATCATGTTTTTTTAAAAAAATTTACTATTTGCATTTGAAAACCTGTAATATCTTAACATACATATTATAGATCTACTCATAAGATGTATTTTCTTTGCAGCCTAATTTTCTTGGAAAACTCTCTTCCCTTTTTTGGTCAAGGAATTATTTTCTGATAAATATTAAGATAAAATCATCATATTGTGCCTATCCGCTTCTTGCACTGGGTCTTTTGGTGAAACCTGTGTTTTTCTGCACTTCAGAAGGGTCTAATACTGAAATTTTTGTTCCTTGGGTGTTTCTTGTCAACAACAAGGGCAGGATCCTTTAGTTAGCACACTACTTTCATTAGCCACACGTATTCTTTATGACATCTATTATTCTTCAGCAAATTATTGAATTATACAATTTCTTCTTAAAAATATCCTGCTGTGATTTCAGATCTCAGGCTGACTTCAACTTATCAAAACGATATTTTTACTTCCTTTCCTATCAATATAGAGCATCCACATCAAGGATAGGATATGATTCAACTTACTGCTGAGCCACAGATTGTACATTTCCATGATTTTCTACTTTCAGTCTCATGGAGAGAGTGTGGGAACATATCTTTGCCTGCATGATCTCTGTGTGTACATCAGGATGCCAGGAAATGCAGGTCTCTGTAAAAACTGAGCAGCTCTATAAGGTCTTGGTGTACATGATCAAGGTACTGCAACTCCTGTAAGCTTAATAATTCATAATTCTGCCTAAAAGACTTTGGAGCTAATTCTTTTCCCACTCCTCAGCCAAAGAATAAAACTTTATTCCTAACAATTTCTGCATGCCTTCCTCTTGAACAGAAGGAAAACTGCAAATTTCCCAGAGATTGCCATTGCAGAAAATTAGAAGGGCTGATGGTCCTTGATGTCTATAGTAGCCTTGGGACAGAGCAGTAATTCAGATTCTTATTACTTCATGCCAAGTTAGAAGATGGTGCACCTCACCTCACTGCAGATGGGAAGATGGATGATCTTAGCAGGCATCAGCCCTTTCAGAGTTCCTGTGCTTATGACATGATTCTCTCCTCTCTACCACCCACTCACATCTGTTTAAAAATTCGGTGTGATTTCATATACCAGCACAACTCCAGAGACAGCACGGAGCTTCCCTTCATGATGTCTTGTGAGCTAGAAGGAGTTGCTGTGGCACCTCTTGTACTTGCTCCCCATTCAACAGCAAGTAAAAGAGGCCTCAATAAAGGTGTTCTGTATTTATTTGTTTTTGTCTGTCCCCTGCTGAAGCCCTCTGAGGAAGCTGGCATTGACCTTGGAGTTGAAGCTAGTTGTCTGGGTCACTAATCCTAATTTAGACTTTGTAAAGCAGAATTTCTGAATGGCAGCATGAGGCATCATTATGTATTGTAAATAGCATGGTGATCAGGTCTAAAATGAGAAAGATGGTGTGCTTTGGGTTGAGACTAGGTATTTCTCTTAATGTTAAGTATTTCCTCCTAGATAAATAAAGTAGTGTTTCATTTTCATCCAGTTTTGTTTTACTTTCTTTTCCTTTACATGGGAAAGGATATTATGCTGACAGTTGCAAAAACCCACTGAAAACACTCAGTGTTGTCATTTAGCCAAATTATAATCTATTAAAAGTGCGGCAGAAATGAAACACAGATTCGGTAATAAAGGCAAAAAACATGATTTTTGATTCTTAGATTTAAGTTCCTGTATTTCAGTTTTCTTTTTTGCCACAAATGATATTGAATTATAAACAGTCCTACTCTTGAATGGTCTTCATTCTCCTAATAAGTGGACAGATGAAAAAGATGGAGTAATAGACACCACCTCATTATATCTTCCATTAATGTCTATCATTACAGATTTTTTTCAAATGTAACATCTGAAGAATGTACGGGTTTGCCCATTTTGATCAACCAGCATGTTCTGGCTAATATGTACCACTTCTGTCATGCTGCTGTAGATACAGAAAGAGGATGCTTGTAAATGGCCTCATCTGTTCATTTAAGAACACTACTGCTAGTTATAGGGATTTATGTAGAAACTCACTCATGCATGATACTATTTTTAAAACTGAGAGGCCTGTTTGATTTTAACAGGGCTCTGCTGATAACCCAAGAAATTTTATCAAGCAATTTCCCAAACCAGTTTTTATCTGCTCATGTGTTTTATACCTTACAAGTCTAAGTGAAATTAATGTCAGGTTCTCAGAAGCACAAATTCAAATCAGAAAGTACTGAAGGTTAAAACGTCTTCTGAAGAGCTACCCTTGCAAATATGTTCCTATGTCTATAGATTGGTCAGTGCCTCTCTGAGGAAGTTACCTAATACTAAGTGAAATGGTTTTATAAATGTAAGTTTAGGAAATTCCCTGGAAATTACTGAAACAGTGTTGCTTATTTTGCTTTTAACTACCATATCCTAGTGGATGAATAGTGTGTAGTCAGTGTCATCAAGAAAGAGTAAAATGGTTTCATTTCTAAAATTTAAATGGTGCTGTTTTCTGTAACATTTATTTCCAGTGTGCACGTTGGCCAGACAGTTTCATAATCAGCCTATGAACTAAACAACTCCCAAAGACTACTTATCATCCAGACACTACTTTGAATATTTCCTGAAGTCATGTGCAATGCATGAGGCATTGCATAAGGCTTTTCCACCTGCATTTTCTGGATAATGATTAGCCTCCAGTCCTGCTTTTGCAAATACTCAAGTATGGCTGTTATTCTCCCTTTGATTCCTCTTACATTCAGTCTTGAGCTAGCACAAGTATCTGACCAGTCATGTAGATAAATAGGTCAGAATTCATAGACTTTTACCAGAAGTTAAATAAAAAGTATGACTTAATCTGGATCTGTTTTCTAGTACTGTTCACAGACTCTTGGAACAGGAGATGAAGGGAGGAGTAAACGGTGGGTGTAGGAAATGGATGGGACTTTTGAAGCAGCTGTCAGTTTACATCAATTTAGAACATTCGCTAGGCTAAGACTCAATAGCTTCAGATTAAAAACAAAAGCACCTAAGAGAAATAGGGGAGGCTTTTTAAAGTCTGTATTTGTGTCTTTGATGGATAGAGAATTGCTATTTGAAAGTACTGTGGGTAGACTTAAAATCATTCTAGTATTATTTCATAAATTTAACTAGAATTATTGGAAGATCATCTGCTAATCAGACAATCTGAACCTGAATATTCTTGGTTTGAAAATTAAGCATTAGATTTATACAAAATAAAGCCATGGAACCAGGAAGTTTTATGTAGCAAATAAACAAGAAAGGAATTCTACAGATGATACAGGATACGGAGATTTTTATAAAATGACTGCCAGATGAAATTACAGCTCTAAAGTGTCTGGAGTTAATTTTATCTGTGCTAATTTACGTATCAACAGAACTACATGACCAAAACCACCTTTGTATGATTTTTCCTGGGATTGCATATGTATTTCTATATGAAAATTTCCTTCTCCTTATTTTTTTCCTATTACAACAAACCATAGTTGAACCTCTGCTAGGTCTCAGGAGTTAAGAATAAATTTTCCCGCGGACCTGACGTATTTAAACTAGCATTCGTAAAGTTTTGTACATTTAAGTAGTTTTGTAGGAATCTCTGTAAAGAAAGAAGGAATGTTAAATCCTACTTTAAATAAGAAACATAATGATGCTTCAAAGGAAAAATACAGATAATTGGAAGGAAGCAAATATTTAGTTGGCTGAAAATTTATTTTAAATTAGTGATAACAATGAAAAACAGGTATACATGTATATGTGTTTGGGAAACATAAAGTGAGTTATTTCTGATCATTAAGAGCAAGTCAGCTATTTCTTGGCTAATCGAATTTATCTCTCTTTTTTATTATTCTTTTTATGAGAGTTATTAAGCAGATTTATGAAACAAGTAATGTTTTTGAAATTTTATTGCTAAATCAAGATAAGATATTTCCAAAGACAATATAATTATTATTGTAATATTATATTTTAGTATCATCTGACCAGAGATCAGCTTGTTTTCTTCTGCTCTACCCCAGAATTCTCTTTTTATTGTGACTGTGATGATTTTCTCAAGAAACTCCCACTTCTTTCAGTTTGTCTTTCACTCCGTACCTCTTTCCCCCCTTAAGATCCTCTGTTGCTTCTGAAATATTCTCTGTCTACATTCTTTGTCACATCTCCTCCATAGTGTACATTCCTTTTGTTTTCTCTTTTCACACCTTTCTCCTTCCCCTTCAAGGTGTGCCTGAGTGTGGAAGAAAAGTGGAGGGGTGTTGATGGGGTGGTTGAGGAGAGAAGGGTATTCCTGATTCTGTAGGAGCTTTTTTATTTCCCTAGCATGTCATTCATAGGAGGAGAATTATACCATCTTGGAAGTAATTTTAGAAATAAAAGAGAGAAAGAAAGAGTACTGTGAACTTTGGCTTTTTCTGATTTTTCCTCTTTGAGTTTATTTGGAGGGTGGACTCGTCAGTTGGCATGTGCTACCTTTCTGTTCAACTAGTTGAAACATTCTATTCCATTCTCCATCACAGGCAGTAACTGCGTGACAAATACCGTATGCAACAAAACATTTTTTCACTTAAACATATAACTCTTATGAGCATAAAAGAGTTTTGAACCACCAAATAATATTTATGGTCTATAATGTTTAGAAAAATACAAGGAATATGCACTGTGAAGAGGAAATTTCATTAAATTATGTATCAACATAATTTTTGAATTCATATGTGTGTTTAGACTGTGGTAAAAATAATGCAAAAGCTCGTGTGTGAGGTTTGGGCACAGAATGTTGTTACTTTATTTTGTTAAAGCTGTGATTAGAAATTATGGAAGGGAGAGAAGAAAAGGCTTGAAAAGGAGCAGAATAAATTAGAGAGCCTGTCAAATGCAGAACTCTTTTTCCAGGAGGTGAAAGATACACTATGGAAGGGGAATTAATCCCATTCAGTGGCCAGACAAGTAGAGGCACTGGAAAAAGAAGACATCTGTTGGTGAAGGAGAACATAGATTGGCAGGAGATGAAGTGGGATGACTGAAGGAAAACTTTTTTAACATCTCAGAGGAACATATTTTAAATGCTATTTTGGAATGGAACAGACTGAGGATTGCAATGCATTTTGATCCGAATATAGAAAGATGATGCCAAATTAGGAAAAAAATAACATTCTGTGGTGGAATTAAATATTAAGGAATATATTCTAGATGAATAGTGAAAAAGAGTGTACAGTTTTTTTCCAAGGTAGGCATGTAGTTGTGAAAGTGAAAACTGAACAAGATTCTGGTTGTAAGATAAAGATCCACGCTCTGAGCCCCAGGTAGAAGCCATTTGAAGAATCTTCGCAATTAGAAGTGCTGACTAACAATGGTGAAATTTCTAGCTTCTGGGACAAATGATTTTTGATACATTAAGCCAATAAGGGCTGATCCATCTTGATGTGAGGCAGGTGGAAAAAAGGAGTGTGTTTACAACCTGTTTGAGATTATAATCTTGTAAATAGAGGACTTGATTTTAAGAGCAGGCTTGAAAATATTTTAGAGGTAGAAACAAAAAAACACAGTACTTAAAGCTAAAAAGGCGTTATATTAACAGTGAGATGGCAAATCCACAAATTGGATCAATCCCGAAGGATTTAGGAAAAACAAGCCAAATAATTTTACCTCACTTTCTAGCCAGGGGCAGGCACACTTTAATTTTTCCTCAAAGATGTACTTAAGTGAAAAATTCTTTAACTCTGGGTGCCTCAAAGAGATTCCTTGTGGTCAAACTGAAAAACTATGTCCCTGTTTTATTCATGGGGCTTTCAGGGATTTGCCAGAAGATTTTAGTTCTTTGACTAAGCTCCAAACACATCTCTTGTTTTTCTTTCAAGCTATGACAGAAGGAGGATTTGTTTACTTTATGCTTAACAGTTGAATATTGTACCTAAATTTTATACTCACAGCAAGAAACAGAAGACATGAGTTTTAGGCTTTTCTCAGTCTGAATTCACAGACCTCCATTTCATTGAAGAGTGCCCTGTTCACATTGGTTTGACAGGGAGAATCCATCAGTCATTCTGTTGAAATGCAGTGGAGCCAGGAGCAGAGGTTACTGGGAAATTCCTTCTGACACCACTCAGAAAAAAATCTTTGTTTCTATTCTGTAAGTGAACAAGAATAATTCTTTTTGGTAGGATCAGCCTGTAGGATTACGTGTAAGGTAAATTGAATGTTATTAGATTACTGGATGAGAAGATTAACAAAAGGAAGAGACAAGTCTCCCACCAGGATGCATCTATGGCCTGAGCAGTGAGATGTCTGCTGCAACTTGCAGAGCACAGACCATGCAGCTCATAGCTCCTTCTCACCACGGGGGACTATTCACAGCATAGCTGGTGATTAATTAAAAGGTAAAGAAAACCCATTGCCTTTATATATACTCCCCACAATATGTAGAAGGGAAATCAATTTTTTTGTATTTCAGTGTAAGTGATATGACCCCCAGGTTCCTATTTACTTCTACAGAGGATGAAACATGTTCCTATGGACTGAATAGATTAAAGAGGTTCCCAGTATAATGTGTCTGTGGAGAAATGGAGAAATAGGAGCCTGAAAGCCAGATACATGAAATAACAGGATAAGGGCCCTTGAACACTGCTCCTTGTGAAAGTTGGGCTTTGCACAGTAAAAGTGAAGAGGTAGACCACCAATGAACAACTTGATTTATAGATTTATAGCAAACATTATTTCTGCAGAATTAGATGACGTGACAGTTTTTATATTACTCTAAACTTTGTAAGAAAATATAGAAAGGAACAGCTTTCTTCGTGAGAACAGAAATTTCCACAACCAATCCCCTAGTTTTCTGTTTTACTTTCCAGAAGGACAAAATGGATTTAATATTAGAAATATGTTCTCTCTGGATCCAATTTCAATCTCGGCCACACTCTCTAAATAAGAACCTATAATCCAACTGACCGTTCTTGCAAAGTTCTCTCTAATATATCTGTAAATGAAATATGTGTGTTAGAACAGACTGCATAAGTTTAACTAAATTGGCTTGAAACACACATATTTTAGCTAAGTGAGTGCAGGATTTTGTGCAGACAATGTCTATATCACCTGCCTATGTGCTCTGTTTTAGTTAGGAAATATAAGAATGGAATGTCTGGGAGGGGAGGAGAAAATTCAGTTATAATCAGTTATTCAAGGTTTTTTAATGTGGGCCATATTATGAGGGGAATAACCACCAGTTTTCAACCAGTTAGTATGAAGCTTACTGTAAATCTGTAAACTTTGTTACTGATTTTTGAAAAAAACAAAACAAATCTCTTTCTTGCTTGGAAATATTTTTCCATATTAATAGGGGAAAAAAAGTAATATCTATTGAGATAAACAGAAAATAATCTTTGAATGTTTAACACCATAATTTAGAGCATTTCAAGGAAAAAAAAAAAAAGCACCAAAATCTGCTCTAGATTATACATGATTTTCATGGAGTCAAAAAGGGGTAGCACAAGCACATCCAAAGAATAGAATTTGGCTCATGGGACATAAGGCAAAAAAGAGACTTTAGAAATAAAAACTCCATATAAGCATCATCATCATTACTATAATAACCTACATGTTATGTGTCATTTGCCTTTGAGGTATTGGTGTGGTTTTGCTGTTTGGTTTTTTTTAATATAAATTATGCATTATAATTATATTTAACTCGTAAGTTTTACAATAAATTCTTTTTTAAATGCTCAAAATTTAGAATTGCTAAAAGGGTGAATTTGTCCATGAAGAACTGTCATGGTAGAATCAAAAGAATGGTGAAATCCTTTAAGTGCCATGTCTTTGTAATTCATATTGCACCTGTGCAACTTCAGACCAAGAAGGAGCTGCTGTGTGTCTGGTTGTGCTTTCAACACCGTAAATAACTTCGTGTCCATAGTGTTTATAATTACTGAGCTCTAGTGAACTGGTGTAAGAGCTGCTGGCAGAGCTGTACTTCCTTCCACCACCTGCAAATGCAGAACACGAGAGCCAAAATGAAATAAATAGCTGTTCTTTTCCCTGCTTGACAAGTTGATCCTATACCAGAAATCTCCATGAAAGCTCAAAGTATTGGAAATGGGAAGATAGGAAGGTGTCATGAGCTTGGCTAGCTTGAAAAAGTTCAAAAAAAGAGTCCTGTGAGCAGGAGGACTGTTAATGAATAAAATCTTGCAATATGTTTTTGTGGTCCTAAGGGGAAGTTCTCATAGTTCATCTTCCTAGAAAAAGGCTGGATACTTCAGATAAGGTTTGGTAACTAAGTACACTGTGTGGCTGTCATTAACTTTTAGTTAACAAAAAAGACCAGATTATAGATAATTGTATTGTACAATTCTTGTGAAAATTGGTATTTTTCTACTTTAGAAACACAGAAGCATCTGTTTAAATGAACTTCCAAAAGAAATGCAAAGCTGGAGTTTTCCATGAGTCTAGGCAAAGTTTTGTAATCTTTTGATTTTCCCACTATAATACAAGAGTTAGTCCTGCTCTACAATAAATCTTGGATTCCTTTTAAATGTAAATACTTGGGAAATTACATACACAAATTTAGAATTCCAGACTTGTCAAGCAATATTAAAATTTTCTGAGACTTGAGTCAATGCATCTCTCTCCACATTTTGAGTCAGAGTTGATAGTGACTTGTGGAAGGGAGTAGGTTTCTACTGATGATTCAGAATTCAAAAAAATGGATAGGTCAGTGAATACTCCTACATGATTCATACTCTTCTTTCAGGATTTCGAGAGTGCTTGCCACACTTGAAAGGAAGATCAGAGGCTTGGAATGGAAAAGGCTTTGAATATTTATTTCAAAGATACTGGAATAGAGACAGCAAATAACAACTACAGGTCTCTAACTGCAGTCTTCCTTTCACAGAGCTCTCTCATTGCTAATAACTCCTTGTTTTTAAAACATGTTTGAACTTTGGATGCTAACTGAATGCCCCTACTTGGATCACTCCCGTAGTTAATATTTTGCTTGAAGTAGACAACACTAATGTGAATTCATGTCCAATTTAAAAATATATATATTCTTTAAGAATATTTGTTATTGTTTTTACAAAGAATATTTTTTCTGCTCTTCATGCCTACTCTCTTTCTTTATCAGTGTCAGGGACAAACGCTGGCTATCTCTGCTGGCATACTGCAGGAAACACAGACTCCCAACAGAAACAGCAATGTAAATCACTGCTATTTCTCCCTGTTTTGAGTCTGAACTGCATGTCTGAGCAGTCTCTGCTGCTATTTCACGTACTATTCACCAAAGCCAAGGCTCGCATGAATGCACCATGACTGTTTGAAATGTTCACTACAGCTGGGGACATAGTTTTACTCTTCAGTTGGTTTGTAGAGCAAAAATGCATTGGTTTGGCCTTGCCTTGGATCAAGCATTTCTTTTATCATTCAGTACAACAGCACAGTGTTTCAAATAAGATAGATAAAAATAATTTGTCCAATAAACTTAAACACAAAAAATTCTGAAGAATGTTTGTAGTGTTGGAAAACTTTGCAAAGCCTCTTTCTTTGAGGAAATAAAAATGCTGGGTCCAAGCCAAAATATCTGGTGTTATCCTGATGTGTATTAAACCACTATCTTTTTTTCCTCAAATAATAATTCAGTTTATTATGGTAATTTAAATCATTAACATGTAAGGAATTTTGAAACCTATTCACCATTTGCTGGCTTTTTGCAGTTAGAGCTGTACTTCATTTTCATGCAGAGGAAATGCATGAAAATAAAGGTAGCCCCTAGCAAAGCTTTGGAAAGACAGCTCATAAAACTTTTCCTAGGACACTGCACAGAGGGGAAGTTGATCCTAGGCAAAAGTTCTAGGTCTTATTCATGCTGAAAATAGGCATCTTGCCTAATCATGCTTGGGAACCAATGAACTGCATGAAACTAATTATGACACCACTTTCTAAACAAGTTTGCAGGAAGAGTTGAGGCTCCCAGATCAGTACTGGGAAGATTAGCAGAAACATGATGCACTTGGACTGACTCAGCAGTAAGAACCAGCCTCCCAAACCTCCTGTAGTTCTTTGCAGGGGTCTGAAAGCATGAGGAAAAGGTAGATCTAACTGACATAATCCACTCTTATTTCCAAAATGCCTCCAATATGCTTCCTAATTAAAAAAAAATTGTAGGAACTAGCTATAGCATGACTTATACTTTTTGACATGCAGCTGGTTATAACAAGTGTTAAGAATGTATGGTCACCTCCTGTGGTGACTTGGCATAGGCACTATCAGTGAAGTTCTGCAAGGATTGGTTCTAGAACCACGTGCATAAAAGACCCAAAGAAGGGAAGAGAAGTTACCTGACAAAGTTATGTATGTTATTAAGTCATTCAGACTAAGGATGACTAAAGATATTGTCATATTATGCAACTGAGCAAAAATATAGCAGATGAAATTATTCACAGACATATGTTTTAAAAAAAGCACATATGAAGAACCACCCTTACTTCACACATTTAATTATCATGTGCCATTCCTGCATGTAAGTAAGACTTTTGGGTTATGATCAATAATTTCACAGCAATGTCAGCTCAGTATTTAATACAGTAAGAAAGACAAGCTAAGTATTAGGAATTATTGGAAAAGCAATAGATAAGATAACAGATATATTAGATAATTTTCCCATCCATGCCATTGTTACAAATCATGCTGTCTCAAATACACGTCTTGACTACTTTTTACATATCTGGTCTTTCCGTCTAATGAAGGATAAAGTAGAAAT
Source organism: Platysteira castanea (assembly GCA_013397175.1). NCBI lineage: Eukaryota > Metazoa > Chordata > Aves > Passeriformes > Platysteira > Platysteira castanea. The sequence continues at coordinate 547,239 of VYXC01012384.1, forward strand.
GGGGAGATTGCTGAGAACAGAGCAAAAAAAAAATAAAGATATGGAAGGATATGTAGAAGGAAAAATTAAGTGAATTTCAGTCCATAAAATAAATACGTGAGAATAATCTGTGAAATCAAGAGCATTGTGAAAGGAATGCCAAAGCCTTAGGTAGGGGGAACAATAATTTTCTTTCTCTTCTGGTGGAACAACTGGAAGGCCACAAGTGAAGCTATAGAGGCCAAGCACAGAACAAACAAACAAGGTAATTATGCAACCAGTACTTGAATTTTTGAACCAATAGCCACAGGATGTTGTGGATGCTGAAAGTTTACATGATGTCAAGAAGAGACACAACACGCTCATAAAGGATAAATTCACTGAAGTTTCTTAACTACCTAAAAAGTGCATCTGGCTAAAGTTCTTCAGCTGAGAATGTCTGGCAACTGCAGATAAAAGGAAGGGGTAGTATGCATACTTGCTTTTTTTTAACATACTTTCTTACACATCCTATTTTTGACTTCTGATAGGGACAGCTTAGTGGACCACAACTTTTGATCTTATCAAATATGGCAATCATTATATTCATACCAAATGTTAGATTTCTTATTTTGGGGTTAAAAGGGGATTTCAAGTGCAAAGATACTTTATTTCTCTCTTTTTTTCTTCTCCCCACCCCATGTACTGAGTTTCTGTCTAGCAGTCTGTCAAGGCATCTTCTATGATGATTAGTGAATCTGATTGAAATAAATAATAGTTTCAGCTTAAGTTAAATTTTGGATGTGCTTTTCAGTCACTTCCCAGACACTGGAGAAAACAAAGTTCCTGTCTTCAACTGAAAAGGGAAGGGACTTACATGCTTTTACAGTCAGTAAAGTACAGATAGATAAAGATGAATTTTCCGAAATCTGCTTTAGATCCATCTCTGTAAGTGATGAGAAAAGTTCACAGCATTTTAAAAAAAGACATTAGAAAGACTAACAGGACAAGATTTTTGTTGTTAAATGTTTAATTCCATTTGAGTAAAAGTTTCATTTTAATTAAAAGCATAAGTGAATTGGAGTAAAGAAATTCTGTTCATTAGTTCCATGCTGTTCTTAGTTCACTGTGGATTAAGGATGAGTTCTGCTTCGAACAAGACGAGAAAGTTCCCAAGAATTTTTTTATACATCCTGTATGAAAAAGTGGGTTATCCAAGTTCAATATTTCATTGAAATATTATCTTAATCTCTCCCTTAAATAAGACATTAATTCCTTGCTGAAAGTGAACGCATAATCAAGACTCATAAGCATATCCACAGGCTGATTTGGCTTGAAAAGTCAACTAAGAGAGAAAATTGAAAGTGGGCATGAAAAAGAGCAGTAAAGTCACATTCTTGGTGAACACAAGGAAAGACCCTTCAGTTTGCTCTTAGTAAAACATCATGATGGGTAGATTTTGTCTCATAAGGAATTTTTTCCACAGAAGATGGAAAGGCTTGTTAGGCTATATGAAATAAAAAATGTAAGTGTCTTCAGCAGGGTGATTGAACTCTTTCAGCCTAGCATCTCCTGGTATCTCAGCCTTCAGTACCTCAGATTTATCAGATGTCTCTCAGTGTAACATTAGAGCCCACTATGAACATGACTTCTGGCTCTAGAGCAAGCCCGGGCTGTCCAGCTCTTCTGCCTGAGATGAGTCAAAGATTAAAACCTGAACAGATAAGCCTCCATGCTGCCATCGGCAGGTATTCTGACCAATCAAAAGCTCTTAAACACGCATTTTGCAATTTTAATGCAAGTGGACTGACCACTTTTGGTGAGGGGCTGTTTTAAATAAAAAGGTGTGAAATATGACATTCATCCTCTTGTAAGAGCCTGGTGATTGCAAATACCTGAGAGCAAGAGTCTGAAGTTCTGAATTCTAACCCCACCTTTCCTAATTCATGCAGGAGAGCTGAAATCGCTAGACTAAGGGCAAAGGTAGCATGAGGTTACTCATCTGTTGTTTTTGAATGATTTCACTGCCAGTAATGGAAGACTTGGGAAGAACATCTCCCTGAGTGTATTCTTTTTTTTGCAAAAGGTGGGCCCTGAGTTCTAGTCTTGCTTTAAGGCCAGTTCACTTAGTGTCTGTTTAATGTACCAGTTAAAGAAACACTGGGAAAATGAACATGTGAATCATTTCAGCATACCAAGTACAGAAGTAAACACCATCTTTCTTTCCTTTGCTACCTCAGATGTGACACAGAAATGTAAGGCTTACTTAGTTCACAAATCCTGTGAGAAAAATCCTCAAGGAAATTGAGCCTTTTCTGAGCTTTTTGCCTGAGTCTCAGTCTTTGAACATGATATGCATGGAAGTATTTGTTTAGGCATTTGTAATTCCAATATGTGGATCACTTAGACTGGTTTTTCACAAGCACTATATAAGTAGCCTAGGTGACTCAGAAAGATTTTTCTTTGTAGCAAAAGGTTTAAAGTTAGGCAATTTACTATCTGATTTCTCATACATTTGTCATTTAACAGAACTGTGCTTCTTTGTTAGGATGCTCTGTATCTCAGCTTGATCACTTCAAATATGCTCTTTTATGAGAACGCCGGGAGACTGCACTGACCAAAGTATTCACACCTGTGAATAGGGTCATAGATACTGTTCAGCAAAACTGACAGTGGAAAATTCAACAACTAACTTAATAGTTTTGGGGTTTTGTATTCCCTGCCCAGATTTTTTTTGTGAATGTCAGAGTTTGATGTTCTCCATAGATGGCAAATAATTAAACAACTTCCTCATATGAATCAGTAGATGTTGCTGACTCTATGAAAAGTGCTTAGGAGACCAGGAGACACAATGGTGCTTAATCCAGAAAACTAGGTAATTGAAAAACAAAATATTTACAGTTATATATGGTGTGGAAAGAAAGGTACAGCAGATGTCTATAGCAGGAGATGATGTGGAAAATAGGTGCAGCAGATTTTCCCTTTGTAACTGTTGAGGTGATTCCTGGAAACTCTGCATCAGTTTCAGCTAGAGGCCACTCAACATCCCTAATGAGTCAAAAATCTTGTGAGCAAAACAGCCTAGGCTGTTCTAATAGAGCATTTTATTTGCTAATGAGTCTTTACTATCATGTTCTCTTTACTCCTCACTCCAGTTTATCGGGGTTGAATTTATTTGCTGTGATGACTGAAGGGAAAAAAAAAGGATAATTTGATGCCTAGTGTTCTAGGTTATATCAGCTAATACATATTAATGAATTCATGCTTCTGTAATCAAGCTAATAGTGACCTCAGACCCTGATGAATATGGCAAAAGCCAAGAAAAACAGAGCTCTAATAATTTTGTAGACAAAGTAGAGTTTTCACATGTAGGAATTACATTTCGAGCCTATCCATTTTGATGAATTTTGCTGAAGAATGAGGAAGAACACAGTATTTCTAATATGAATGTTTGGTTGAAGTGTTTTCTGTAACCTCATTTTAAAAAAAAAAATTAAGGATTTTTACATGATGTAAAGATAGTGACAAGCTCTTGAAAAATATCATGTTCATAGTTCTAAAAACCTCAAACAAAAAAATGCCGTTTACATGGATTCTAACTTATCACATACTTTATCCCATTGTTTCAAGTTCTATTTCCTGTACCAGCGAAACTTTATTTTGTCTTTCTGAAATGAAATTAATTTCTCCCTGAATACAGTCATAAGACCATCGCCTACTAAAAGCCATCACTGAAACAAGATTCATGAGAGAAGTTGTGGGAAGAGTCCACTTGACTCAGCAGGTCTGCGCTCCTGCAGAATCTTCCAAATCACCCCTTCAGGAACATCTCTGCTATTCTAATCATATTTCTGAAGATAGCATTCATTTGTACATCCACTGTACATACATCCATTCATTTCTATGTGCAGATCAAAGCATTTAATCAGCACAAAAAGGCATGTAGTTGGATTTCTACAGCCCCTTAGTTCCTAGTCAAAAAAGCTCTTACAAAAACGTGTCTTAAACTTTATTTTAGTATCCAAACAAGGTTTAAAATCATACACCACGTATCAGGTATTTGAACACTCCTGACTTACCTCAGTTTAATGCTTTCTTATTTGTCTTTAAATGCTTTAAATTATCTACCTGTGTTTGAAGAGATTCTCAGAGAACATGTTAAGGAAAATCTCTCCAAAAACACATCTGAAAGAGAAAGAAAAGCTTAAAAAATGAAACTTAAAAACTAAAATGATGAATTTAAATCATTTAAATGGGAAATAGTAACTAATGAAAAGTCAAACTAGTGTGAACAGCGTAGAGACTTTTACTTCTAGAAGGCTGTGATTCAGTTTAAGTCCAGATCAGTTATAACTGGCTATGTTAGGCCTGTGTAGGATAAGTGTGTGGTCTTGCATGTGAACAGATGTTGATATTTCAGAAGTCTATGCTACAACTGCAACTAATTAATACTATGCTGGAGATCACAGCAAGGAGGCCAGTGACTGAGATAACTTGGAGACTAAACTGTCCTCTGACCCAAGAGATGACTTTGCCTGTGGCAGCTGACATAGTCATCATTAAGAAACTTGCTATCCTCTGTACCATATGCATGCTTTGGGTAAACAGAGCAATTACACATTTTTAGATTCCAGAGGCCTTTAATGGTTGTTAAAATTGTATAAAGTAAGATATGCAAAAATGTTAAACTGCAGTATCCTTGTCTTGTTTTCATGCAACAGTATTGATAATGATTTGCATAGTTAAAGTAGTGTAGCCAGATCTTGCAAAGACAATTAATTATAAATCCTTATTTGTAATGATGGTAATGAAAATCCCATGGATACTTTACCTGAATTTAAATTTATGTTACTTTTTCAAACCCCATATCTGTACAGAGAGGTGGAAACTGCAATATCATGATAGAGATCCCTTTGTATCCAGAGACATGAAATGCTGAAATTATACGGCTGGAATACCTGCCAATTTTTAGGGAAAAGCTTACAGTCTTGTGGAAGTTTTCAATGCGGAGAAATTAAGGTGCTTGACTAAATCACTTGTGTACAGTTCCATACAGTCACTTCTAAATTTTGGACCTATTTCAAAAAGTAATAGATGTATAGCATACCACACAGATAGCAGTTCATTGTTCTGCCAGTGTATTAAATTTCAGCTTGCTCATTGGAATCTGAGGTAATTTGTGACATTTTCAAGATGGTGAGGAGTCTACATGAATTTTGTGCTTGTCCAGTGAGATGTTGTCTGCCAGTGGAAAGCAGATGTGTGATAGAAGAGGAGCTGAGTTTCTATGTTAGATTAGAAGTTACAGGCTTCTCCCCACTTGGGCCATTGACTGTCTTAAATGAAGGTAATTAATAATTACCTGTCTCAGAGCTGTCAGAATAAGGTATGCAATTCTAAACACTGTGAGACAGCAGATATATGCATGCATAAAGTAACTGTGGAAGATTTTTAAAGATAGTTAGGAGTATGAAGTGACTTTCTGAAATCTTCTTGAACAATCTCAGTTATGAGGACAGGATTTTCAAACCAATTTGGAAAATTTTGGTCATTGCATGTAAATGATACTAAAAAACGATAAAGTTACTGTCTCTGGCATTATTTGATTTGGTCTATAAACATGAAAACCCTTATTTCGTTCTACTTTGAAATGTTTCTTCAGTTGTGATGGTAATGAGACACAACAGATCTCCAAGTCCCTCCTTTTGCCCATGGAAGAGTGTTTCTTAACGTAATAATTTTTTTCTCTATTTTTTGGACAGTTTTGGGAAAATTTCCTTACCTCTGTGTGAACGTGCTTTGCCCTTTCTCATAGATAGTGACTAAAGAAACATATGAACACTGAAATGCAATAGATTTCACGTGCAGTCTGAGGCCAGCACTTCGACTGGTGAAACACCCCAAGGTCCTTGTGTAAAGTGTTGATGATTTGTGAAGTGCTGGCTGGTCATCAGCAGTGGCTTTTGGATTCTGGGGCAAATTACTTCAGAAAATAGCAAAACAATGTAGCCTTTTTAATGCTCTGTAAGTGGGAAAAGAGAAAGTTCTCAAGTGGTGAATTTCTTTGTTAAGACCTGAACCGTATTTGCTGTGCAGGACCATTTTAAAAGACTGCTGGAAATAGTTTATTGCCGAACAGGAGGAACTGGGACAGCCATTAATGGACAATCTTACCTTTAAACATCGCTTTCCTAGTACCATTTTCTTCACCCATTTGAGTTTTCAGAAAGAGCAGGGAACCATAATCACAGGAATCCTCAAGCAATTCTTTGATGTACATCATGACAGTAAAGCATTTTAAGATTTAATATGCACAAAAGCATTACCTTTACTCTGTGTTTAAAGGTTCAACCAAATTTTAAAATGGATTTAACTATCCAGTGCAGGTGGGTGTTTTCAGTTGTTATTTCTGTTGTAAGCTATCAGGAAGTCAGAAGCCTAAGGCTTTCACAGATGCCTAAGTCTCCTTTTTTTAACTGTGTATATAAAGATTAAGTCAAATTTGGTAGATCTGTACCCTACAGGCTTGTCAAATTATAAACCTTGGGTGAAACCAGTGTTATAATAAACATATAGTCAGAATATTGTATCATATTTAACAGTGCAAAAATAATAGTTCACTTCAAATGGCAATGGTATGCTTTACCAAAAACTGGTAATAATGGATATAAGGGTACGAGAATGCTGGCTTTATGGTATATCCATCTGTAAAGCTATCTAATGGAAAAAATTATTATTTTTAAAACCCTGCAAAATACATTTTGGAATTTCAGATTGCCATTACTACTTCTCATATCAGATTTTATAACTTTGTTGTAAAATATGTGCTGGGCTGTTTTACTGAAGTTAGATCTGACACTGTAAGTCTGGGTCAGTGCCATACACCTGGCTTCTGTGTTACTATAATCTGAGCTTTGAGATGGAAGCCAGCTGAGGGTTGTGTTTTAGGGTTCATCACTGTTTACATGGCATATGCTTATTAACTAACTTTTGATATTCCTTTCTGAATATCAAATCAAGTCCATGGAGCAACAGAAGTCAGTAACTTAAACCAGTCGTGTCATACCCAAAGCCCATTAAAAACCTTGAAAAAATTCTCATTGACTTCAGCATGCTTGAAAATAGTGACTGTTAACTAAAACTTGAGCAAAACTCTGCTTTTGGTGTTTCTAGATTGTTGCAAGCAGTTATACATGGGAGGTGGTTATGCCTTTCACTGAAAATTGGCTTTTTAGCTTAAAGAAAGAGAGGAGAATTTTATTTATTTATTTATTTATTTAATAATGCTTTGGGTCACCACAGAAAGATAGCTAAAGGGTCCTTAATATTCAGAAATAACATAGGGCAGTTCGTGGGGTTAAGCAGCAAAATGGGTTTGATTGTACACAGTTAGTCATCTGTTGGGTTACATCCCATCCTTTCCAACAGAGGAGCCAGAGAGAGAACAATTGGGTGGAAAAGATATAAACAAAAGAGTTAGAGATGGCCCTGAGGCTTCCCCATTTAATTGGTGTGTGCATTTTGGATGCACATAGATGCTGTTCCCTCTTGCTTGCGTGCATTCATTATGCTGCGCTTCACAACATTTACTCAAATGTGTTGACTACATGTTACCATGCAAGGATCAGGACAGGAAAGGTAAAATTTTAGTCACTTCTAGATGCTAATCTCTACAGAAGTTTCGTTAACTGCTATTGTTAGCTGCTTTTGATTTGATTTTTCTCTCTTTTTAAAAAGTAATATATAACATCTGAGCAAAGCAAGTGTTCTATATCTTCACCCAGTTTAACTGGGAAGAAGGTGTGGGCTTATACACACATAATAGTCACTGTATCGTGAAAACCTGTATTTAAATATGTGGCAATGAAGGTAGAGCATATATATAAGCCCAACAATTAAAGTCTTATTCACAGGATATTTTGTTACTTACAATGTTTTGTGTTGTTTACTGTGTTCTCATTTTCCTTACTAATGCATTCTTTGCTGGTGCTTTTCTGAAAATTCTTCGAAGACATAAGCTTTTACTCACCAGCAATTTATGCTCTGTTGTTGTGACCCTTGACCTTGCTTCAGAGGTAAGTCTGAAGCTAGGAAGACCAACAGTAAATAAATAATATTGTCCCAAAATGGTGTTTAATGATAAAGCTAAGCAGAAACAATATTTGTACATGAAGAGGATATTTTCCTGCTCCTTCCTCATCTGCTGCCTCTCTTCCTGCTCAAGACCACATGTTCTCTTCTCCTGCCTATGGCCAGTGCTGATGTTTGCCAGGCAGCTGGATTGATTCAGCTTGCCCATCTTTTCAGTAATCATTTCTCTCTCATTGTCAAGCTGGTTTCTGCTCTATTGAATTACATTTGTTCAGCAAGGTGGGTGATGGCTATCCAATTTTGGAGAAGACTCGTGGTGGCAGAGTTCCAGGAGCAGGTGACAGAGATGAATAGAACAAGACATAAGTCTGTACCGTATCATGTGACTTAAGCCCTGATGTTTCCTCATGCATCTATGTGGTTTAATAGCCACATTTAATTTCCTACATGTAATGTTCCTTATTTGCTGTGTAAGCTGTATATATATATATATATATATAACCCAGAGAATTCCATCCATACATCACACATCAATTTTAGATATTTATCTGTCTACCCATCTCTTTATTAATTCTTATTTTCTTTTTCTGTTTTTATGTGCATTAATATAGGAATTTAATATTAATTTCTTGTAGCAGTGTTGAATCTAATTATCTTCCTAAGAGAAAACAGAGAATTTGAAAAAAAAAAAAAACAACCTGTATTTTAGTAAGCTTTCAGCGTTATTGAAAAAGTGAAAAGATTAGTGGGGTGTGAGTGTAAGAGTTACCCAGTATGAGCTTATATAGGTAGCTTAGAGTATGCTGCAGTATTTTTCCCAGGTAGAGTTTGATGGTGGTTGAAAAATTCATGCATAGTAAAATGGTGTTTCTAGGACCCATGAGAAGCAACTGAGGTAAGAATTTCTGAGAGTAAGCCATTCTCTGCTGGTGTAGGTTTGCCGACCACTTGGAGGTGATACAAAGGGAACTTGTATCTGGAGCTACAGATATTGCTGGAAGCTTAACGTCAGCAAGGAGCCCAGAAGTGCTCCTAAATCAGGTCTGAATTGACAAGTTTCACTGTGACCATAAATTCTTTTAAATGTGCTTCCTTTTCCTTTTCCTCCTCCTTGCTCAGCTGATCTTCCCATGCAATGGAGTATTTTTCAAACAAATGTGTGACTCATAGTATAAGTGTCCTTTTGCTGATACACGAGTTCACATTATGTGATCAGTGCATCCAGATATTGTAAATGTATGGCAGCTGTTAGAATTCATCTCCTTCTGATGCCTGAACATAAGCCTTTTAAGTTGGCAAATGGTTCAGTTTGGATTTTTATTTACCTTAAAGCTCCCCACCTGCCCCCCGTTTCAGAAGAGTTTAAAACATTTCAATTTTCAAATTATTCCATTTTTACGAAGTATATCATGTTCCTTGTCTGAAGTTTCCAGCTTTGTATTCTACTTTTGTAACTTCCTTAGGAGCCTAACTTTTCTTTAGGAGTTTTTACATGATTGTATCCAAAGATAGATAATGTGTAGGAAGAGGTTATCAGTTGAGGTTATTTGTATTTGTATATCTGTAAAGTTAATTCAATGCCTCTAGATTAATTTTTTTTCCTGTCATTTGCTCTCTGTTTTTTAATCTGCTTTGAATGTTTTTAATTAATTTGTTTGGCTTGGGATGTTCTTGTGATATTAACAGAACATGGTGATTCTGTACTTTCACATTTCTTTCTGCATTGTGTATGAAAACTAGAGCAATGCACAAGTCTTATCTCTGAGCTCACTTGGATGTAGTGATAATTTAATGACTAAGTAATCCAGCTTTGGAAATTACTAATAAACAGTTATTTCTGTATCTTAAAACCATGCCAGAGTATTGTTCAGAGAGAATAATCAAACACAGATTTCTTTTACTTTTTGTGCAGAATAAAAACCGTGTCCTTGTGCTCTTCAGATGCTGTATAAAAAGCTGACTATGGGTCTTTCTATTCCAAAGCAGCATTTTTTATCACTTCCTCCAACTTTCCATCAATTATAATCTATGTTTCTTGTCCCTCTCCTGCTTTTACATAGTATCTACAGGTGCTGTCATCAAAATACCAATTTAATCCCATACAGGTAAATTAAAACTCCATGTCAAAACTTCCTTGCTACCTCTTCTTCTTCCCCTTTTGTGTTTTCCTTGGGATAAACATTTGTCATTCTTCCTTTTCTCCCAGGTACTCTTTATAGACCATATGATATAGTTACAGTATATATTGCACTTTCTAAGGTATACATTCATTTGTGAGAGAACTTCCTAATGAATATCTAAATATCAGTACGGATTAGTTGATTTTCATATTATTCTTATAATAATTAACCACGTACTTTGTGACTTCATGTGAAATTTTATTGTTTGAGCCTCAAAGGACTAATAGCTTATCTTAACTGCAATTCTAAAAATCTTAATGAGCAGCAGACAGTGTAATGGTTTAGAAAGGAGGATGGTAAAACAATAACCACAAGGTGACTCATTGCTCTTAAATCACCTTAAAATGAAAAATAGTGAATACTGTAACACTGCATGTCCAGAATTCAGCAAATAATAATTAAAGGAAAGAATGTAGGACTTGAGATCTTTTTCCATTTTCATCACAATATTATCTGCAATTTCCAATAATAGATCAGTCTGTACATAATATTTTCTTGATAGATTTTCTTCAACAGAGCCCTATATCTAATGCTGCCTAAAATTATGCCCTTATGCATATTGTATTTGTGGATATTAAAAAAATGTGTGTGAAGACTGGTTTTACCCTTTCCCTTAAGGATTAGTTTTTAATTACTAGCAGAAATTTTACAGCTGTTAATATTTTTATTATACAACTGTAGAGAATTACATGGGAGCTGCATTGCTAAAATTGTAACAGGACCTAGTCTTCTTCCAGTTACATCATTGTAAATATGAAGCACAGATTTTAAGAAATTAGCTTCAGCTGCAAAACCATGTACCTGCAGAATACAGGTACTCTTTATTTTAAAAAATCACAGACGATGACTGACATTGTATATGATCTCCCTAAACTAGTTGGCCACAGAAGGACAATGAAAACAAATTTAATTCAGGAAATACACAGTCCCCTTTTTCTGCTGAACAAATAAAGCATTTCATTGACTTCCATATGGTTTTGTGGTTCCCCTTCCCCCCGTACTTTCATATAAAAGAAGACAGCTTTTATGGAATTTCCGGGTTTATTGCTGTATTTTTAAAAAATGGAAAGCAATTATTATGAAGGAAAAGCGTAACAGGAAAACAGATCCGAGTACTCTGAGCCAGAGTGCTGGTGGCTCTATTTGAATAAAAACAAACCCCAAACCTTCCTGTGGCCACAGTCTCATGCCTGCTTTTGCTCGAGCATTGTTTAAACTCCGAGGTTACTGTGAGTACTGTAAAACAAATGATGCTAAAAGTGAAATGACAGCATATTTGTCTCTGAAAAAAAAATTGCTCTCCACTGTTGTTAGACTCTCCCCACCCCCTGTCAGTCAGTTAATGACACAGAGTAGTTTACAGTACATTAGGACCCTAGTAGGCTTCACATCAGATAACAAACGGCTTTAGTGACTTCTCCAGTAACAACCAAATTCCTCTAACATATTTATTGGGCTTTTGCAAACTGTTATTTTTGCCCTCTTGTGCTTTCAAAAGTTTAAAGTGTATGCTTGCCCAGTTCTGCTTCCTTTTCCAGTCTTTATTTCTTCTCCTTAAGGGTGACTTTTATACCCTCAGGCCAATTTGTTCATCTGAAGTTCCCACACAGCCCTTTACAAATTTTAGTTGCCTATAATATGTTTTTGGACTTCAGGTAGTGTTTGATGCTGCAGGTAATCTACATTCAGAGGAAAATCAGAAATTGTGGTGCCTTTCATATAACCAGAGAACACTTTTTATTGTGAGTATTTTCTTTATGAAAACAATAAATACTTTTGAGAAAGGAGCCTTTCTGAGATGGCAACTTCACTTAGGCAATTGTTTCATTTATAGGCCTATTTTATAGTTGTTTGAGAAACTTGAAGAAATGCTATTTTTAGAATATGGTTGTGGGCTTCTGGGACTGACATAAAATTGTGACTTGTGTTTTGGATGGAAAAAACCAGCACACCCTACATGATAAATGCTTAAACCAATTAATAAAATAACCTTGCTGAACTATGGATTATACTTTGGGACTGCGTTAGTCTGTTTCTGAGTGCTACAACGTCCATGCCAGAGACCCCATAGCAAAGGGGGGTGCAGTTACCTCCAGCTCAGAGGCCTCGGCTGGGGCCTCCACGGAGCCTGCCCAGCAGCTGCAGGGTGCTTCTGCCACATCTGGCTTCTGACTCAAGGGCTTATTTATTATTGTTTCTCCTTCCAGCCAGCTAGTTGGCACACCGGACCATTTTTATGTTGTGGATTTTAATTCTGACTCCATGTTTTTTTCCGGCAGAAGTTTTGTAACTGCAAACAGATGATGCACATGCTGCAGTTAATAGTCAGGTCCTGGAGGTGAGACATCTGATCATGTAGGCTCACTGAGGTTCTGCACACAACTATCCTAGGGTGGGATGAGGGGTTTCTGAGAGACTTTCTGAGAGACAAGAGTCTCTCACTGACTTTACAGTTTAGTGTTATCCACCCTTTGAAATACACTGCAGAAAGGCAACAAGAACCCTATAATCAGTCTTTTTATTTCCAGGGAGGAGATAGTCAACCTTCCCCATACATGCCATAAAACCTCCCAAGAGAAATAAAGCTGAAGTAATGCTTGTCAACAAATTTTTAGAGTGATTTAGGGACCTAGCATCTAGGGCTCAGTGAAATTCAGTGCTAATCTACCAGATACATTAAAAGATGTAAGGATGATGGATCATCTCTGTTCATCACAAGGCCTTGTTTTCAGCTGCTTATAGCTTTGACAACTTTAAATATATGGGCTAATACTCGTAAGGCAAGTATTTGCTTTAAGCAGAAGTTTTAGAAGAATAGTAATCAAATTATATTTCATTTATTTAAAAGAATGAAGATGAAGTGGAGATAGGCACTATGGTGCTGGATAAAATGAGGAGTCTTATGACTGTTTCACTATCAAGCTATGACAACTCTGTTTCAGAGCAGAGTCTTCAAATTTGAAAAAAAAAAACTGGAGGGTCAGCAAAATGCTTTTCACTCCTTCCCTGTGAAAAATCTTCTGAAATTTAACAAGATGCAAGTGTTGGAAAGTCTCAGTTCACACAAGCTTTGTACACTTAGAGATTAGAAAATAAACCACCTGTAATTATACTTCTACTGAGCACACTCCAGTCCTTGGGCTTGCTTTTCCCAGCAACCAGAGGTCACTCTAACATCAGACGTGGGCACTAGGAACATTAAGGCTCTGCCCTGAGCAACAGAATTTACCTTCCTCAGGCCTGGGTGACATTTGGAGCAAACATCAATGAAATAATAAAGGGGTTGTAATTTAGATCTCTGCTGAGAAGGGAAACTGAGTTTAGGAGAAAGCTGGGGCTAAAGAAATGGGTAAGTGAGAAAAGAAATATGGTCTTGAGATTGGAGGAGAAGTCAGAAGAAGTGCCACTGGTGAGAATTAAGTTATATTTCTCTTAGCCCTTTATAGTAGGGCCATACCAGGAGTGAAAAAGGAAGCAGTCAAAACTAAGTTTCGAGAACCTTAATTTGGCAGAATAAATGTCCTCAGAGCCCATGATACTTGGGTAAATTAAGAAATTGCTAAGAATCCTTATTATTGAACTAGAGACTGAACTGTAAAAAACAAGAAGACTGTCTGAGGCATGAAAGGCTGGGAAGGCATTAACTGTGGCTCCCTGTGGTGCCTGGCTACTGTCGCCTGAGCAGCACAGGACACAGAAGCCTTCCAGTCTGCTGAACTGGCACTGCTGCTCTGGAAAATGCTCCTGTCCCTGCTCCTGGGGGCTGCTCACCTGTCAAGCACAGGATCCTTCTTTATACTGTCAATGGAGTTTCTCCACTAAGGTAATAAGAACATTCTGCAACTGAACAAAAAGGACAAGTAGATTTTCCTGAACATCAGATTGAAGTCCTAGCTAGGCTTTGTAGGATTCTTCTTAGTCATGTTGCTTTTAAAATTTGTGAGGAAAAACAATGAAATTTAAAAAAAAAAAATCATTGTACAGATAATTTTCCATTGGTTTCAGGCATAGTCTTGACACTATTTCATAATTAAATATAAATCTGGTTCACCCAGCTATTTCTCTAATGCATTAAATAATCCAGTGCTTCACAGTTTGTCCACATAGCCATAGAGCTCAAAACATCATAAAACTTTTCCCCTTTGCGTAGTAATTGCCTTCACTTGTAAGTGGTCAGTACATCTTGCTATAAAGACCAAGCTCTAATATTGAGAGCAGAATACATGCACACTGTCTTTACTACCTTGCTGTATTGCAGAAGCAGGTTTTTTTCCCCTCAGAAAAGGTAGATGTTGATTTCACACAGCAGAGTATTTTGACTACTACATTTAAGTTTGTACATAAGTCATGAATAATTTGCCTTTCAGTTAACCTCATTCACTGTGTGAATACTGCAAACATTTTCTTTTGTAAACTGTGCATTTGCAAGGGGATCTTGAGGCCCCTCTTGGGATTCATTTGCATGTAGACAGTAGTGATTCAGAAGAGTGCAAAAATAGGGTAGCTCACAGAGCTGTCTCTGCATAAAACACCACTGGGATTGTATCTTGTAAGGAAAGGGGAGGAGTTGCAGAAAAATAAAAGCTCCCTTATGGGTATTTACATCATCGTTTTTGCCTATTCTTACTTTGTTTTCTAAATGCCCTTTTCTACTGTCTGGTGCCTAACACTTGCTGAAGAGCGAGTGAGATTTATTTTCCTTCTTGCTTTGCATTTTTCTTACTCCTCTGCTCTCTACACACATTTCTCTCACTTCACTGCCCAGGGCCCCAGCTCCACTTCCCACCTCCTACCTGCTGGAGGAAAAGAGGATCCAGTTTTCACAGTTTTCTGTCTGTTGGCAGAAAGTCAAAAGTACCAGTCACAGCATGTCTCTTAATTTAGAAGTATGGAAGAGCTACAAGGATGAACAGCTGCTTTGGAGGGTGCTTTAAAGGACAAATTTGTGAAAAAATTTAGGTCTTTCTGAAGCAGTTGATTTCAGGCAGCCATTCTCCAGGCAACTGGAGCTCTCGCCTTCACAAAATAATTCATCCTAGCAATTAATTTAAGAAAGAAAGAGTTGATGGGCTTTTTTTTTTTTTTTTATGTTGTTGATAGACAGCTTCAGTGGTGGTAATTTCTTGGATGGCGTACCAGCTGGTCTTTTAGATCTAGGACAGGCACCACTACTATGGAAGAGGAGCATTTTCTCAGAGTGCAACAGCTTCAGAAGTTTCTTTTTCAGGAAGCTTACTGTTTAAGATGGAGTGCAGTTGTTGTTCTTCTGCCTTTTCCCCCTTGCCTGTGTGGCACTGGCTCAATAGAGTGTTCAGCAGAATTTCAGTATGTTACTTTTTGGTGACAGACTGTAAAATAAGCTATATTTTTAATTAGATTACATACTGATGTGAATAAAATCCTGTTCTGGCTTCAACTGTCAATATTTTCAAATAATATTTAAAGTACTTTCAGTGCCAAGCCACTCATGATATGAGGATTTGAAGAGTGAAATTTCAAAAGATGAGGAGCATGGTTGGAAAAACTCTGGGCAGTCTTTCTCAAGAGGGCAGAATATCATTTAAATAGAGTTGAAAATTAATCCAAAAGAGGTGAGGCAAAACATGAATTAGATAGGGCAGATCATTTGAGAAGATTAATGTGCTAAAGAATATATGATGATTATTCCTGTAAGAGATAGGAAAAAAAATGTAACTAGAAGCCTCTTAGCTAGAAATACATTATACACTTAAGTTCCAACAAAATAGGTATGAACTAGCCTCCTTCCAAGATCAACACGGACCAAGAGCAGGACTTTCTGGACTGTGCAGAAAATGAGATGTAAACCACTTGGCGTTTTCTTATATTTATCATAGTAACACTGAAAACTGCCTCCTAAGCAGGCCACGTAAGCTGTAGAGTCTTGTCTGAGCCTGTATGACTTGAGAGTTAAAACACCTTGACTCAGTGCCTAAAGTAAACCTGATGTTCAGTGTGCTGGTAATGTGCAGTGAACGTTGTCTACTCTGGTCACCTAAGTTAGTGCCCCATGCATGCCCAAGTGGTGCTGTCCTTGGCAGGGTGGATACCCCATCCCAGTGACCTGATTCAGTACTTCTACATCTTGTTGCACTGTGACATGTGGGTTAGTACTTGTGCACCAGCAAAGCATGAAAATACCGCAGCTGGAGGCTAGGATTCACTCCCTAAGGGACAGGGCGTTTACCCTTCAGGAGTATTTCCAGGGTGATAAAGTTTATTAGTGTACCTGCACTCACAAAGTAGGCATGTCTGGTGTTCTCCTAAAGATGTCTTTTTCTATCAATCTGCAATGTCCTCTCTTGTAGATGCATCTTATGTCCTTTCTTATGTAGATGGATTCTAAAGCAAGAAATACTTTTTATTCCTTATTTATGTAGCTGTGTTGAAGATCCTGGAGTGTAGGAGGACGTCTTGATGGTGTAGTACTTTAATTAGTAACATACATAGTACTTTGTTTAGCTGCTCTAGAATATTTTTGAATCTCTGCGATGTGGGAGTGTTATAGTTTAAATCATTACAGCTGCTGTTATTTCTGAAATGCATTTCAGGGGCAGTGTGGTAGTTGAAACTCTCTAGATGTTTCTTTTCATTAGTGGTGCTGCACTGGCTTTAAGAGCTGTTTGGGGAATGTAACAGGTGCCAAAAGGAAAGGACTTGCTGGTGGAATTGCAGAGTGGGCAGGCTACTGGGAGAGAGAGGTAATTTTTTTTTTTTTTTGTGTAAATTTCAGATATTAGAAGTGTGTTTAGTTTCATTAACAATATTCCTTCGCCTTACTAAGCTGAGATACTTTGGACTGTCACTTGTTCTTTGGGAGACAAAATACGGAGTTTTTATTTTTGTCAGCATTTTTAATATCTTGATTTGCACTACAATATGCTGAGGAAAGAATTTGAAGCTCATGTAAGATTGTATAAGCTGGCAGAAAAGAAATAATGTAATCAGCACCAAATGTGTTTTCTCCCATGTTAGTTATTTTTTTCAGTGATTCTAGCATAGATTCCTGAAGTTTTACTTTGAAAATAGGATGTGACTATTACCTGAATGATGTGAGCTTTCCCTAGGCCCTGTTTGCTGTTTTGCTCCCTCCCCAGCACCTCTCCTTGTTTTGTCAGCTCAGTGCATCTGAGGAGCTGCCTAAGTTGAGCTGGCAAGCGGCTGTCACTGGAGCTCAGGTTTTCCTTTGCCTTCAAGTTCTGCACAATTAAAGTGAATTTACACCTCAATGCTTAAAAGGGGCAGGCTGTTCCTGGGAAAGCAATGGCGAGCTGAGTACATTCAGATGGTTCCACAGGTTTCCAAGCTGAGGACATGGGTCCTGCCCTTAAATTAAAGCTGTTCTTGCTGCCAGTGCAGAGTGCTGTTAGTGATGGGAAAGGATTGGGAGTTTTGCAGCAGCAGCAGCTGCCTAAGGAGATGTGTCTTTCAGCTGTGTGAGGAATCTCTTCCAGTCAGGAGCTGATTGATGCAGTGTGGAGGCTTTTGGGACAAATGGCTGATAGGATGAGAGGCAGAGTGGACTAAAAGCATATACAGAGTGTTATTAGTTTGCTCCAACCAACATCTGGCCTGCTTTGAGAGGTGTTTGAATGCATCCATTGTATAAAACAGGACTAATTTTTTCATCAAAAACACATTCCTGGCATAGTGGCCTAGTTTCCTCCCCCTGTTCTGATTTGTTTTCTTACTGAACTCTGAAGCTAGTGGTGTGAGTGGGATGAGATGTTGCTTTTCTTACCCATATACACATGCTATTTTTAATTTATTTTTTCAGTTATGGTTAATGCATTTTGAGTTTTTTTCCCTTAGTTGACAGATATTTTGATGATATTACAGTTTCATCAATCTAAGTTAAGTGAGGGTCAAAAATATAATATATTCCTGGTATTTCTAGAGCAGGATTTTCAGCTCAGTCTCTGCTGCAGTTCTTTGGACTTCCATCATATTTTGAGAGAATAAAAATAACACATTTGCCTATTATTACCTGCACAGCACATATTTCCTCATAACCAATGAAAATAAAATTGTATTTTTTCTGTATTTGAATATGCCATGGTATTTGAGACTCTCAAGAACCATACACTATCTACTTTGATAGCAAGTTAAACAAGCAGACCTGTGAACAAGTTCAAAGGCTGAAGAGGGATTTTTAGTTGATAGACCAGCTAGCTGGCTTGTAGTTCTTCTCACAGTTTTGCCAGAATTTTTCCTTGGAAAATTTTCATGACCCCAAATGGAATAGCTTCACACTAATCAGGAATATAGAAAAAGCAAAGTAGACTGGAATCTGCCTCTGCCTAATGAAAAAACATTGTTCCCTGTTAGTTGATAGCAACTACATATGTAAGCCAGGAAAGATTTTGAAACAGAAAACTTTAAATAGCTGGTACTGATCAGAGTGTTTTTACTTATTTTGTTGTTAAAAACATAATGCAAGACTGTTGAATTCCTATCACCAATACGCAGATATGAAATATGCTTCCTATTATACACACTCTTATGTGGTACTTCAGAATCAGAGATAAGGTGATTTTACAGTGATCCTTTCATGATGTGAGTCTGATTTCTTGCTTTACATTCTGATCTGGTTTGGGACAGTTTTTCCTTCCTCTGTCTGCTCTGTATTCATATTGACTTCTTCTAAGCAGAGAACCAGGTGCTCTTCTAAATTTTAACATCATCTTAAAGATTCTGGCTTGCAGTATGTCCTGGGAGGTTTATCCATATACCATTTATGTACTTTTATTAATTCTTTTAGCCTTGTGGAACAAAGTTGGTGATCTCATTTTACACTTGTTTTGATGGGATGAAAAACGAAATGTTTCACATTGAAAATAAAATAGATTTTTTAATAGGATGGAATGAGTTATATCTGGATTGTTTAAGTTGCAAGGGCAAATACAAGCTGTTGGCTTCAGGCACCTGTTTAGAATACACCGTGGCTCTGGCCTGCTTATGGATGACACGTATTTTGTTTACACAAAGTTTTGCTTGAAAGAGTCTCTTTAGAGTTAATAAAGTTCTATAACCACCTGTGATTTTGAAATGCAAAATTATTTGACCAAAATGCCCTTGAAGCAATAGTGAATGAGAATGTGGGGACAGTCGGGAGAATGAGAGTCTGGCAAGAAGTGGAATTGCTGCTGTACAGGGGTTATCAATGGTTTCAAAAGAAAATTGAGGGTAGGCAAAGGGTTACAGTTGCAAATCAACAAAAGTCAGCAGGAAGTTGCTGCTTCCTGTTGGTATGTCTTGGGATAGTAGTGCCATTCTTTCCTGCAATCTGAAATGCTTTAGTGGTCAGTGTAAGTGGGTGTCGACATAGCCTGCTTCTCGTTGACTGTAAGCAGTCCAATGTAGTTCTTACCCCATGTGAAACACCCTGCAATTGAAATTATTTATAGCGTCCAGATTTTACCCAAAGAGTTTTCCAAATTCTTTTTGCCAAAAAATCCAAGTCAAGAAAACACACCACTCCCTTAATACTTTAGGATGCTGCTCAGTAGTGGTTTTATTATAATCCTTACAGTTTTCACTTTAGATGTTTGAGGGACTCTTTCAAGAAACAACCACAAATTGTATGCAGTTTTCTTTTACACAGTGTAACAAACAAACACACAAGAAGTATCCTACAGTTCTTCTTTGTCTACAAAGGTAGTAATTTTTAAATGCTCATAGCAGTTTTTCCTTGTGTAAATAAAATGTGTTCCTAGAAACAAATGTTCTAGGAAACCAGGCTGGGAACATTTCTCTTGCTAAATTACTGATTTGTTCAAAAAGTTGGCATTGATATTTGAATTGATCAGAGTTTATCACACTGGTAATTCCCTTCCCCTTCTTTCCCCAAGGATTTGCATTAAAATAAAGCTCAACCAGCAGCTTTAGTTCTGTATGTGTGAACTGTTTAAATGGGACTCAAAACACCACACCGAAGTATGACCTTTTCCCTCAGTATTTTCCCCCAGTGCTGGACTCTTAAGGTTGCATTACTGTTTAGCCAGATGAGTAATGATACACAGAGTTTAGGTCAGACTTGGGAGGATTCAGAGCAGCACTTTCCCCAGGTAAGATGGTTTTCATTCGATGAGGGCCCTGGCGGGGACGCTCAGCCTGCTGGGCCATGGAGAACCATGACTGCTGCTAGGTGAGGTAGATCAGCTCTAACTGGGGATAGGTAGCTTCAGCCCCTTCCTTCTTGAGAACTGTAGGACAGTTTAGTCAGCTGGCGCAAGGGGAAGCATTTTTAAGTTACATTAATTAATGCCAAAATATTGGCCTGATACAGAGCTGGCTCAGGATCAGAGGAGAATTAAAGCAATTTATTGTGTTCATCTGTATGTACTCTGTGTATGTCATATAAGTGTATTAATAGTGCTTAACATATTTATATTTTTTATATTGAAAGGATGGATAGCTCTAGAGTAATTTACTGCTGTTACTTTATTTCTCATATTTAGGTGTTTTTTTATTTCCATAGATGGAATAAACTGAACTTGCTAGAAGCAGTTGACTGCATTTCTATGCTTTGTCAAGTTATTAGGCATTTGCTTAGATATATATTCTCTCTTCTCTTTCCTCTCTCCACATCACCTCCTTCAGTGAGATAAACCCCCAAAGAGAGGTCTTTCCATATCATGAAATCCTGTTCTCAACATCTTTTTCTGTATTTTTATTTCTAGCCTTCAGTTCCTACTAAATATGTGATCACTTATTTGAATGTCTGATCAGCTTGTTTGTAGCAATGTATATGCCAGGCCTGGGGTACTTTTTGATTGTGCAGGTAGAAAAACAAAAAGGAGACAGTGAGATAGTGAGATACAGATGGTTATCCAGATCCATATTCCAGGAGTATGGCCCTCCTGGAATAGTTGTGTCTCCATAAGCTCCCGCTTTGCAAATTCCTGCTGGCCCTTTGTAGGAACAAGTCAATACAAAACAGATGTACCCCATTCAGTCTTGCTCCAGTAGAAATCAACAGATAAATTAACAAAGATTGCACTAAAACTGTGAGGAGCAGTATCTGCTGTGCACTTTTTCTACAGACCCTCCTATTCCACTTTTGCAACCAGATGCTCCAGAGTCAACCACAAAATTTGAGTTTAAAGATTGTAATTCGCTACATGTGGGATTAGTCTCACTAGTTTTTGTCCTCTAAAAAATAGGAATTTAACTTCAGAGAGGAATTAATTCTTCTTGTATTAGGCTCCTGTCCTGCTTGGGTTAAACTGCTTCACATTTTCTCTTGGTACAGACTGTTAGTGGAGCCTAGATGCCTATCTCAGGCTAGATGCCTACGTTTTGGAGGAAAATATCTGGTTCCTAAATACCGCCAACTTTAAGCGATCAGCCATATTTATGTCCATATCAGACAAACTGGTGTGGAATGTGCATATAAGTATAAATAAATTAAATATGCATATATAATCAAATATGCAAAAATCAGAAATAATGCAGCATAGTTATGCAAGGTTATTATATTAGACATTATTTGATATATTCTGTTGCAACTAGTTGGTGCATTTATTGCTCTGAGCCCCTCAGGCATGGGAGCAGCAGAGGCCACAGAGCTGAGCTGGGAGCGTGTGCCAGTGTTGGCTGCAGCCCCACTTTTCCATAGGTGTCCTCCTGTGTAAACGCTGTCTGTTAGTGCTCTCCTGCATCCTGTGTGTGGCTGAGCTGTGGGATGAGTGACTCGCACGGTGTGGGGGCAGGAGGTGACGCTCCTTCCCCGGCAGGGTTAGTCACAGCACATCCTGCACATAACTGCTTTCCCTGACTCACCCGGTGGCCCCCGTGCCACCCCCTGTGCCGAGAGCTCCCTTCTCAGCTTCTGCTGTGCTTCTGGCAGGGCTGGGCTTCATCTGCCTGCCTTGAACTGATTTGGGTGCCTGGCAAGGATGACAGTGTTAGAGGAAGCAGTTCATTCCACCTAATTCCACATGAAAAAGGATTAGGGCAGAACAAGGTTTTGAATGGCATTAGTGAAGCACTTGACCCAGCACAGAAACAAGCCAGCTTTCTAAGTATCTGCAAACAAGACAGAGCATCAGATACTCATTAGTACCATAAGCTTACAATAAGCTGTGATGAACATTTCAATTTGCTCAGCAGTGCCAAGGGGGGATGTGGTTGGTTGATTGGTTGGTTGGTTGGTTGGTTGGCTGGTTTGTTTGTTTAGCTCTAGGCCCTACTTACCCTAAATGCAACAATTCTTCTGTTCATATGTTGTCTTCAGTGGAGATATTTCTGCTTTCTTGAGGTACAGGTAGGGGGAGGCCAAACCCTAGAAATCAGAAATTCTAATTTCATTAGCAAGATCCAGATGAAAACAGAAGAATGTGCTTCAACTCGTTTGTGAGGCAAGGAATGTTATTTATTTTTTGCATCAGTACATGCTGCAAATATATATATATAGTCGGATGTTCTTGAGAGAAGTGAAGATGTTCTTGCCTGTACTTGATGTCATGACACTGGGTGTCCTGCTAGTAAACAGATTTCCTGAAGCACATTCCTAACTCTTTGGCTTGAATAGCTAGTAAAAAAGTCAGATTTTAATAGGGTATTCCTGGCAAAAGGAAAAAAAGAGGAATTTTTAAATCCCATTTTCTACCTTACATGAACTTAGGACATCTTTCTATCTTAAAAGGGAAAATACCGAAATAATCCAGGCCTATCTCCTTGCCTATATCTTAAGATTATTTTAGCTACAATCTTAGCATGAAGTGTTTAGTTATTCTGCACATTGGTACTATTCAGGTTATTCTGTGATTTTGGGGTTTTTTTTCTGCAGTGATTTTTCTGACCCTTTTGTCCCTGCTTTTCTAGTCAGACCATTTTTCTTTGTATATCATCTCAACAAAAACAGTTTTCACAAAGTCATTCTGCCAGATTTATTTGAATGTCTGAAAACCTTACATTTGCCTTTGCTCCTAGCAAAAGTCTATGCCTAGCTGTCTCAGCTTATCTCTAAATTTAGATATATCTTCACAGAGACAACTTAAAAGATATCAACCTTGTCTCTTAAGGGAAAAGCAGTAATGAAAAACACAATATAATAATATTTTATCAAAGGATATCTTCTTCCTAATTGTTTTCTTCCTTAGTCCTCAGTATTTGATGCCATATGAAATATTCCCTCCTTGTTTTAAGATTTACAACACACCATATAGCAGACCTACATGAATCAGGGGACTGTTTTTAAGGCAACTGTGAAAAGTAGTTGAAAAAATGCTTACAGTAAGTCAATTTACACTGACTATACAGAATATAAAACAGTTCTGCAGGAAGATGTTTTGAGGCCATCAAAGTTTTTGACAGCCACTCATGTTCTTGCTTCAAGGTAGAACCGTATACAAGGTCTGTCAAGAATATGACAAGAGGGGATGGCAAAAATGATTTTTCATGCACAAAGAGGAGAAATAATTATATGGAAATATTTTCTGTCTTTGCCCTCTTCAGGCTGAGGACAATTTATTCTTCCAAAGATGAGTGTAGAGAGTAAGATTAAAGGGCATCTTAAAGCCTAAAAATGATGATGCTAGAAAGTAGAAGCACCAGTAAGAGCTTGTAGGTACAGAAAGATAAAAAAAAGATAAACGCTAATTTTGAAAGGTTGCTGTTTTCAAGGAACAGAGCACTTCCAATCAGCTTATACAGGAGAGGTGGATACAGAGGCCCTGCATCTACTGGATCCACATGAACTGCTTCAGGGTTTAAGAGAGCATTTCTACTTCAAGGGGCCCGTGGACAGGTTTGGAGTGGACTAAGCCATGTTGTGTCTGTCATGGCTCTCTAAAAACTCCACAGTCACAGACAGGAGAAAAGATGCCAGCTCCTTCCAGCCAGGAACAGAGAACAGACTGAAGGGACTTTATAAATGCTTTGAAGGAACATTGAAAACAGGCAGTGGGGAAATAAAACCAACCTTGTTTGTTGCTTTAAGCCTTTGTTCTGCCTCCTGACTTTAAGTGAATAAATATATGAAGTTTGTTTAGAAGTGTTTGGGTTTCCCTGCAAATGCTGATTCTGACAGCTTTCCACAAAAAAAGGTTCACTTTTGCCAAAGTCAGATGGTCTGGTCAGTTAAGAAAACAATGTAAGTAACTGAGCAAGCCATAGCTACTTTGAGGTGTTTGCACTGTCTGTTCCCATGGAGGGCACCAAGAGGGATGTGTACATAGCTGAGGATTCACACAACTCTACAGGTTGTGTTTCAACACCATGCCTTCCCTAATTTTTGTTGCCTCTCTTCACATGATTTTGCTATTCATTTAGTTGTTAGGTTCTTTGTGAACTCTGCTTATATAGTGTATATTCAGTGACTGGAATATATGTAGCTAAAACCATTAGATGATAACCATACTATCTACCTGTGGATTTAAGAAATTTTCTCAATTCTTGGCTTTCTTCCTGTGTCTTTAGGATCAGTCTATCCTATTGCACACTGTAGGTTGTCTGGTTTTGTGGTTTTTAAAAAAAAGTTTTACCTAGTAACTGCTGGAGGACATGCATGAACCGCTCAGCTAAACTGGAATGCCCAATAAACTTGTAAATATTTGTTTCACAAAGAATGGACAATATGCAAATACGTGTGCATGCTATTGTTTTTAAATAACCTTTGCTTCACATCAGGTACATTCAGATGGGTTCCTTACTCTATGGGCAGTTTGTTGGTTGAACATCATCTTAAGGCTGATTGTGCCATATTGTCTTGTGCCCTCTGTATCACTGTGGCTGCTGTGTGATTGGAATTTGGAGCATGCTAACACAATTAACTGAAATATACTGGTTTTAAGATAATTATTTACAGAAATATCTTGTACCACTGGATATCACTATGGGCATTTAAAATACCATTTTTAGAATGTAATATTTTTTAATAGCTTGCAATACAAGATACTTTATCATTTGTATGCTAACATACATTTTTACTGCAATATTTTCAGACATTTTAGCTTGTTCCTTTGGGATTCAAATCCTTCAAGCTTGTTTGATGTGTAACAAAGTCACCTAGTTTGCACTGTCGTATAAACAATTGCTTATAAGGGAGTGCTTCTGTGGATTAGAAGTTGTAGGAATACAGTACATTCATCTACACAATAAATTTTATATACTTATACATATATATATATATATAAAAATTATGGAGAGGTGCATTAAATCTACCCAGCTGAGATGGGATTTTCTTACTGTAAAACCACAAACTAGAGAACCCATTTGCCCACTTTAATTCTTCTTTAATGTATGGAACATCTTTTTTTGGTCAAAGAGACAGAGATGAAAGTTAAGTAATTCAGCAGACTCTAGATCAGAGCTTGAGACTTAAAAGAGTTTTACTGCTGTGACTCAAGAATAATTATTAAGCAGATAATGCCAATACCACTGTAACCTGTAACAAGATAATGACAGTAACATAAAATGAAGCATTGGTGTAAGTATGGGATTTTATTCCTGGTAGAGAAGTAACATTAAACTGTCCAGGGAAAGTGAGAACAAAGCCATCTGGTGCAATGTTTGAGACACCTCTCTGTGGGACTAAACAACAGGAGAGGTATACCAGTTTCATAAAATTTCAAACTTCACTTTCCACTCCAAGCTGAAGTTCCCAAAGGCATAAACTCTTAAAAAAAAAAAAAAAAAGCATTAGGATTCTTTATATTCTCAGGAAGTTCCTCCAAAGCATTTGTCCTTACATTTACATCAAAATAGGAGACATTCAGCTAGTGCTATTAAAAAATGCAATCCTCTGCTATCAGGGACCTTCAAGAACAACTATAAGAATTTATGGAAAAACTTGCTTTAAGGACTACTCTGCTCCATACTTAGGTACTAAGTAATGTAGGAAATGGTTGGACTTTTAACAAAGGATATCCTTTGTACAGTAATTCCTGAAATATGACCTTCCCTCCTCCCCCAAAGAATTTATGTTCCTATGACCTATCTCACTTGCATTTTAGGTGTCTATATCCATCATTCTCATCCTCAGAACTCCCACTCAGCAGCTGTCTATTTTGGCAGTGCTCATGTTCCGTCCATAGCCATTCCAGGTTTTTACATTAAGGATCTGTACAGACATGAAATTGTACCTCTGAGAATGCTCAGAAGCTGCGTTTTCTTCACAGAGTAAAGTACCTTGCCAGCAAGGTTTATTTAAAGGGCAGGTGAAATAAGCACCTGCCTACTTTAACAAAATTTATAGCTGGGTAAAAAGCTCTAACACTTGCCAGTGTTTCAGAATGAAATATTTATTATTCATCAACAATAAATATTTTCTTTTTCAATTAAAAAAAAAAAAAGCTGGCATGTTTATCTTTTTTCTTATGTTATCAGGGAGTTAGGAGGTTAATGGGAAAGATCAGAAAAAAACATTTTTTCTTGTTCTAAAAAAGTAGACTAAATGGAGGGGTGTCCACAGAAGTCCCCAAAGTAATACTCCATGTGCCTGTGAATGATTAAACAGCCGTGTGGGCTGTCCTGGAGTGCCAGCCTTCTCAGAGCTACCTGAGGGGCAACCTGCTGGTGCCATTAGTGCTGTACAGCACCACAGTCCTGGAAAATGACTGAGCCTGACATGGGATGGGACACAAGGTGGTAGGCAGCTGTGTTAGGGACTCATTTGAGAGGAGACGTAATGCTTCTTTTACTGGATCATTTTTGTTTCTTACTTACATTAGTAGGATGAAATACTGAAAGGCTCTTGGAAGAAATGGCTGGAGAACAATCACCTCTGTCCAAAATGAATGCTATAATCTCTGGCCAGCAGAGTTATTTGTTTGTGTTTTCAGTGAGTCCCTTTCTTCCTCATCTGCTTCCTGCTCACAACTTCCCAAATCTTGAATTATTTTCTGTATAGTGGTGTGGCTGCAATGAGAGTATCCCCTTCCTAATCCTTTACAGAAGCCTTTAGTCCCAAGGGGTGATTGTGTGGGAGGTGGAAGATATGGATTTAATTAAATTTACAGGCAGTGGCCCTTTAAAGTGAGCTAGTCAGTCTTTATCCTTCATTTCTAGTCTGTCATCCAAGAGACACGGTATCACCAGAATGTATATTTTAAAAGAAAATATGGGACAGTGAATGAAGAGTTGCAGATGTGGAAAGCAGTCCCTTGAGGAAGAGGGCCCTGCATAAGGGCAGTCATGAGGACTTAGAGAACAAACCTCAAACACAAAAGTACCATTTTGTGTCATAAAAGAAGGGGGTTTCATTGTCTTCAGAGAGAAATCTTGGTTAAAAAACTTGTGAATCATGAATTACATATCTTTGGGGCTATTTTCGGGGGTGTTATGGTCCTATAAAAGGGTGTAGAAGAATTATAATCTGGTAGAAGGTATGCATGGGACACTGCAGATTGAACAGTGAACAAAAACCCCCAGGTCATAAGGTCCTCCCTCTGTGAGACACTGCCTCTTCTCATGTGATGTGTAGCCAAAGCATTCACTAGAGGCATTTAGGCATCTTTAATGATAGAAAGGAAGGGTGTTCAGAGCATTTTTAGTAGGAATCTAGAACCTTATTCTTTCTATTGTAGGATCCTTCCAAATCTGGTTGTGTTACAGAAGGTGTATATGAGACACATCTTTCATTAGGAAATGAGAAAGATTATAACATTGATTCCCATTTGGGTTGAAAAGTCTTCTGTTGTCGTAACTATGATAAGATTATTTTCTCCTCTTTATTCTGTAAGAATATTGACTGACAGAATCTACTCCACACATAAAATTAATTGTGCTGGATGATTGTAAGTTTAAGTATTATTATATTCAGAATGGGCAGGTATTTATTACGGGCAGTACTTTCAATGGCGATCAAAGGCAAAAAAGGAAATGTCCTGGAGTGGTATCCAGTGGTAAATCAACAATTGTACCAAGCTGCATTTTAGTCTTGCAAGTCCTTGAAATACTACGTTTCTTGACCTGAAGAAGTGTAAGTATAGGCTGTCATCTGTGTAAACATAATTTCCTTTTCCTAAGCTTCAGATAGGTAGCAAAAGGCAAAGTGGTTGCACACACAACCATTACAACTCTCACACCAAGACCTATTTTACCAGACGTTAATAACAGTAAGAGTCTCAGATCACAACACTTGAAATTATTAGCTTACTTAATATTATTGTATTACCTATAGCACCTCAGTGGTGTTCTGAATATGTACTAGACCATTACTGATATTAAAATCATAGAGTTGGTGAAAAACAACTTTTAAATATCAAAGCACAGAGAAAAATTAACCAGGAGTTAAAATATCTTGTTATAAAATATGTAGCTCAGAAAGCAGTGTATGTTGTTTAGTTTGATTTGTAAAACTACTCTTCAAGATGAGAGGAAATTAAACAATTTGAATCTGTTTTCTAAGCCTCGCAAAGTGCTGAAGACTCTATATTTAAAGTTAGTTATAGTCTTATTTGCTACTGTATTCTCACAAGAAGAGAAAAAATGTATGTCCTAATATTTTTGCATTTTTATATATCAGAAATTTGCCTTTCCACACTTAAAAAGAAGTGCTGGCAAAGAGGGTTATTTCGATCCCTGGGCCAATTTCTTTAATGCCAAATTGCAGCGTGGAAAGAATCACCCTGTCCAAGTTATAAATCCTTAAAATGAGCTTTGATGGTAGATACGGAGTAGTTTCGCAGTGGAATCTTCTCAGCTCTATGTGAGGAGCTCCACTGCTGGTTTGCAGAGGCAGGTGTTCACCCAGGAATGGTCTGTTTGATAGCAAGAGTGGCTTTTTGCTTGTGAACAAAAAATGAATCAACAAAGCAATAATGTTTTTGTTCTCAAAATTATTTCATGCTTTCTACTCAGATTGTAGAAGTCTTCTCGTTGTTACACTGGTGAGCTGTAAAGGAAACCTGTTCAAATTCAGTTAACTTTTCCCTTTACAGGAAACTTAACTCTGCGTACTGTGGGTTTCTTTATTAAAGTGAATGGAGGACTGGTCATGAAACTTATCCCGGCAGTAACAAGACACTTATGAGACATGAGATTCACACAAACGGGGCCTGTACTATCCTGGATGCCCAGAAAACTAGAAGCATGGCTTTCTTGAAGCACATCGTTCTTTTTGTTTTTCATGTGAGGGTGATCTTTGAGAGAGCCCAAGTGATAGGAGACCACCTTTAGAATCACACTCCTCATCTGACCGAAACTGTTGACACCTTCTTAGTGGTGTCTCTAGGTGTAACACTTTTGCCCACTGGGTAATCCTGGTCTTCCTTACTGTTAAAAAATTATCCAAGATACTAGTTTAAATCAATGTTTTATGTAAAAGCTGAATTGAATAACAGGTCCTGTATTTTATTGTATTTTCACTAAATGGATGCTAAAATGTACTTTAAATATATTATTATATATATATTTAAATATATCATACATATATAAACATACACATATATAGATATATATCTATATCTATATATCTATATCTATATATCTGTATCATTATCTATATCTAAGAAATAGTTCCAAAGGTGTATGAACAAATATATGGTGTATTTATAACAGAAAGTCTCAAGGTTGACTGCTTTGGAGGATGGCATTGTATGGGTTGCACTTATTATTTTCTCCTGATTATTCGGGAAGCTCGAGGCCAGTGTTAGTAACTGTGGTGCTGTTGCTCCCTTGACAAGAACTGCTTCCCCTCAGCACAAGCCTGTAGAGAAGCAGCTGCCTGTTCAGAGTCCCTGCAGCTTCAGGACGAATATCTGGCTCCTTCCAGTGGCATTTTATTGCTATTGCACGAGATTGAAACCAATAAAAAAAACGATATGATTAAACTGTCCAGCAAACCTGTATGATTCTTTTCAAAGTATGAAGAAGCAAATTTATTCTATAAGGAGTTGGATTTTTATCTGGGCCAATATACAAATTACTCATTGAACCTTACGCGCAAATATACACACACACAAATATACATTCATAGAAGATTATACTGTTACTGTCTATCTGGCACAGAAGCACAAAAAGTATTGCCCCTGTGCCATTGGTGAGTATTGGCCTCAAACGTACATGTTAAATTAATTCTGAGTTGGGATTTGGGAAGAAATGAATAGAAAAGGAGCACAGTAAACCAGTACTAATGTTACTTCAGTGATTAGATCACAAACTCTAAGTGAAACTTGGAAATATAAAACAGCCCTCTTAAAGTTGGGTAAGTCATCTAAAGCTTGCCAGTGATTGTTGAAGAGTATTGTTTCTACTAATTTTCTTAGCTGGGATTAGTGGAGTTTTGTTTAATTATGTTTTTATCTGTAAACTGCTGAGTAGTGTTGATGGATACATGCTGCTATTTACAAAATAGAAGCGTACTACAGGGATTCTGACATTTTGGTTAATTGGCATGTATCCCTCTAAGTGGTTTCTATTCCTTAACTCATAATTGTTCTCATTTGCTCAGTGGGATTCAGAAACAGGGTTTGTGGAATGTCATTTAATACTCATTTCATTTTGTTAAATAAAGTGCATTGGCTTCCATCTTGCACATAAATTAAGTCATTCTATTTTCATTTTTTGGCTATATATTTTTAATTGTGTAAATATTTTTCTTTCTCATGTGATTTCCTTAATGTTACAAAAAGTGCCACCCCCAGACCCTAGATTTACTTCATAGCAAATGAATTTGCGGAGTATTTTCTATAGCCAATTAAATCAAGACATAAATTGAATGGTTGATCTGTCTCTTATGGCAGTCTAAATGTGAACCATTGTTTTCAAAGTTAGCCTTTTTACTGGCTAAGTGGAGGACTGAAACTAATAAATTATTCTTTTGCATCCCAGGGGCATAACCTTCAAAAAGAAAATATTTAAAAGGTCAGATCCTGCCTTCCAGTTGAGTTTTCCTTAATGTATAGGCAGTGGGAAGGAGAAAGGCATCTCTTTGCAATCTGATTTCCTCACCCTATTCTAACACTAATCAATGTGTTGCCCAGCTTCTCTTTATAAATACAAACTGCTTCAGGGACACTCCAACGTGTGCTTTGCTACCCACAGTTTATTAGCCAAGAATAGTTAAGTTGTAATAAAGTTGTGGTCATGCTTTCGCCTCTGGCAAATCCTCTTCACAGGGGCTCTGGGACTGTTATGTAGGCTCTGTTGGGTATTCAGCATCCAGGGTAGGCCACACACTGGAAAACCTCCCAGGAAATAGATACGCAGCCTTTACGGCCCATTTTGTAGCATACTGGAGAACAACAGAAACAACTCGTCAATCTCGTCTCTTTAAGTGCAATTTGAAAAAGTGTCCATGGGTGAAAAGCTCTAAGTGCTATCAACTATCATTTGTCTCCAATGGCAACATTTTAAGTAGAATGAAAACTTTACACTAGAAAGTCATGTAGCCCTTTTATTAAGTTAACAGTTCCATATTTCCACTTTGGCTGACTGTTAAAATTCTAGTCTAGCTACTTAATAGTTTTGTATTCCTTTACTCTATTTTTCATAACGAAAAAAAAGAATTATGAAATGTATTGATATAATCCAGACATAAAATAAAAGACACACTCCTGCTCTGCCGAGGAGTAGAACTGTGTATTGCTGTGAAATATTGCAACCCAGGTAGAGTGGTAGCAACCTTTTTTATTTTTTAATAGATAAATATTCCTTCCATTTCTCCAACTCTCATTTGTCACAAGATAAGCACGGAAGAAAAATCTGTGATAAGCTTGCTGTTGCCTAAAGATTCCTTTTGGGAAATGGAGTTCTTAAAAAGCCTCCCCACCCTCAAAGGTGCTCATGATAGTGAGCATTGGAGGACAGCATTTCAAGTCTGCCATGCTAATGAATGAGGATACAGTTGTCGCCTACAGAATATTTTAAAGGACAAGTGATGACAACTGGATTCTGTCTGTTAATGCCACATATCTTTTTCATTTAGTGGAAAAATATTTAAATATTTTTGAAAATTAACCTATGCTCTTAAATGGCATGGAAATCTGTCAAGGTCTTGTACTGAGTGTACCTCAGTTGGCAGCAACTGCTGTTCTCCCTAAGCAGCAGCATTGGCACATAAGGAAGTGACAGAGGTGTATGGAAAGCCATCTTCTAGCATCAGGAGACCATTTTCAGAGCTGAGATTCTATATTCTGTAGCAAACAAAACAAAACAAAACAAAACAAAAAAAAAATCAGGAAGGATCCAAATTCTTGGAATATGCATTTTCCCACCAAGCATTTTTATAAAACTACCTGATATAAAAGCTCACAGAAGAAAGTATTTTAAACTCAGCATACCTGGGATGTATTCCCAGCTGTTTGCCCTCAAGTGAGCCACATCAAAAAGCAGCCTTTATGCCTCAGTTTCCTCACATCTACAGAAATAACAAATAGAAGGGGTGATCTCATTTATGCCTGGAAAGCACGTTGAGCTGATCCAGTGAAAGACACTGACGAAGTGTCATGCATTATTATTGCATTAGGCTGACTGCACTTCTGAAACCCATCTGACATTTCCCACTTGGCATTGATCGTGGGCAGTAACATTTCTGCATTAGTTTTACAGAGGATGCTTTATTTCACTGCCGGATGTATATTACGTGATTTGTGATTAGACATTTTCTAAAAAGGCAGTAACCTGCGAGATCCTCTCTCTTTTTCACTTCATTGAGCTACCGCATTACCAAGTGTTATGCTTCATTACGGATCCTGCCAAGCAGCTCTACTGTGCTCCTTGTAGCTACATACTCAGTATCGAGGTGAAGTTCATAACTATATTTGGGTATCAGGGTTTATTTCCTCTACTCCGTTGAAGGTTAGCATGACGAGCAGTTGAGGAATGCTGGGGGAAACCGCCGTTAACATGAGCAGCCCGTGCCCGGGCTGGGATTGTCCTGCTGAACCCCGCTCCGTGCTGCGAGCACTTAAACCACCCGGCTTTGGCAGGGGGCTCGGACCACACAGGCACAGCATCAGGTCTGTGGCGTTATCGCGCTGCTGATACAACAGCGGCGGTGCCGGCCGCTGCCAGCAGTCAGAGCTGGCGCTGGAGTGGAGCGCTCCCGGTCGGACGTGCCTCTAAAGCAGGGTGGTAAGAGAGGAAGCTCGGGGAGGAAATGAGTAAGTCAGCAGCCCGGCCCAGCGTGCGTGGCTGTAGCGCAGGGTTACTGGAGCGGTGGAGAGGAGAGGAAGTGTTGCAACGAGTAACTCTCATGTCTGTGTTTCTCTCTGAAACAGCCTCATTATAGAAAAATCCAACATAAGAGGATTTTGGGGAAACATTGCTGCACAATTAATGCAAGATGTCATGACCTACTGCTAGTTCTGAGAAGAGGGAAAGCATACTCAGCTCCTCCTTAGAGCTGCTCCGCACCCAGTGGAAGGGGAGCACTCATAAAAAGCAGACTTGCATGAAGTTACTGACTTTTTATCTTCTGTTCGGAGTTTTCTCCTTTGATAACTGAGTGTTGTGAATGATGCACACTGGAGCTTTATATTTTCCCAAGGATTTAAAGATAAAACTTATGAGGTGCATTGATATTTAAAAACTGTGAAGGGGGGGAGTCTCTATTTCTCATTATATTTACATCAGAGAATTTTATGTAAAAAGACTGTAGTGGAATGTGTGCCTTCATATAATTTCATGTGTCTATCTACATGCTTTTCATTTTTTTACAAGACTTCTGACCAATTGGGTATCCAGAAGAATGAGATGAATGAGAAAGATATCCTATGGGGAAGGGGGGAAACAGAGGCAAGTGGTATTTCCTACAGAAAGAGAGGAAATAAAACGTGACATTCCATTGCCAAGGGGGTGTTGGTTTGCTATATTGTTTCCATCAATAAATCTTTGCCTTCTTGATGTTTTTAGAAGACATCTGAAGTGAAAATACTCTCTTTTTAACACTGCTTCCTCCCAGTATTGTTTTTGTACCATTGCACGGCTATCAAATGCTGACCATCAGAAAAATTTTAGTATGGTGTGGATAATCAGCCTTTGCTTACAGAACACTGTTTGCATTCTTTATGTTTATCACTTTTAAATTAATAA
Source organism: Platysteira castanea (assembly GCA_013397175.1). Lineage (NCBI taxonomy): Eukaryota > Metazoa > Chordata > Aves > Passeriformes > Platysteira > Platysteira castanea. Next base: position 581,468 of record VYXC01012384.1, read on the forward strand.
GAAAAGAGAATTATGAATGGGATGGATGGATCAGTGAAGTCCATTCTTTGAATACTAGACACTTGCAAAGCAGCTGCTATATTGAAATTTCCTTGTCTGCTAAGTGGGAGGATAGTTCAAATTGTAGTCAGAATTAGGACTGATACACCCAATTATGTGAGGGTGTGACACATGAAAAAGGAAATGCCTGGTATTTTTATTTGTAATATGAAACTAACCTAAAATAATACTAGTGGTATTAAATTTTTTGTGTTCCAGTGGATCAGTTTCATTGGAATACAGAAAATAGTTCTGCTTATATTAATAGAGAGTATTTTTGAAACATTACTTTAAAAGAATGACTGAAGTTGAAATAGTAGTAGTAAGGAATATATGATGCTATGGGTGTGGTATGTGTCTTTTATCATCATGGTTTCATACTGTTTTAAATATGTGTTCATCCAATCTTTATAGAGGCCCCACATTCACTCCATATGATTATACAGTTGAAGAAACACTTTCTTAGCTACAGTTTGCTTTAAAATAAAACATTTTAATGGAGCATTTTATGTTACTCAGCTGTAATAGGGAAAAAAGAATATCAATCAGTGAAAACACAGGGTACTCAAGTGGACTTCTGGGTGTAGCAGGGAGATTACCAGCGCCATTTAACAGCAGCGTCTTTGACTATGGGAGAGCTGAATCCACTTCCACAGTTGAATTCGGTGGAGTTACTTAAAGCTGTCAAGAAAGCTATGGCAAATCAACTGGTGATCCACCTGCAAGTGTATGGGAAGAAATAGAGTAGACCAAACAATTTCTGTTTTTCTTTTAATAAAGAGGAAGAAAATCTGTGGCCAAGGTACTCAGGTAGCGAAGGAGTCCTTAGCAGGTGAGCATGGACTAAGTAGTGATACTTTCATGGGGTAAAAAGCAGATGATGGTTCTCTGGCTTATGTTCTGGGCTGGGAATTGCATCTGTTTTCCCACCCTGGCTCTGCCACAGATTTCCTTGATGAAATAAGCAAGTAGTTAATGGCTTTGGCCTCTGTTTTTCTCTTCACAAAATGGAATTCTGACCCTTTTCTCTCCCAAGGGTCTATGAGGTTAAATAAACGGATGTTTATAAAGTAAACTTTTTTTTTTTAATGAAAAAGGTGCAGTTTCAACGTTTTCAAACAATATTCTCAGCAGAGAAAGACTCTTAGTTATTATATTTACTCACACAGTGGTGCTGTTATTCATCTATGCTTTCTCTCAGTGGTATCATCCCACGGCAGTGGGAGGTTTGGGAGGTTCTGTACAAATCCTGTTTTCTGGAGTCAGGAAAGAGGTCACAGACACCCTGCAAAAGGGAGCCAGGGCTGGCTGCCAAGGGCCACGGATACCCTCCTGCTGTGTGACACCCCCTGCCAATCTCCATTAGCATGAGCTCCCTCTGCATGCTGGGACACCCCAGTATGGTGTGAGAAGATCCTGGGGGGCACTGTCCTTCAGTGTAAAGGGGAAAGTGTCTGTTCCTCTTCTCCCACCTTAAGGGACCCTGGTTCTGCTTGTGTGTGTGCTGTGCGTGTAGCCAAATACTCTGTGTACATATGCACCTTATGAAATACCTTCAACCTCTCTCTTCATGCACCTCTCCTCCTTAATTTTGATTTTGGAGGATGTCATTCAGCTGGTCCTTTTGAACCTTTTGGTGATAAGTGCCATTTTTGTGCTGTCTGTTTCTAAGTATTTGGTGCTGCTCGGTCTCACCATTCCTCAATCCCCTTTAGGCCAAGAAAGGGCACAGCATATTTCCAGAATATATATACTCTAACCCCAGTGATACTGTGCATCTGGTGCTCTCAGTCTCCTCCTGTGCACATTAGAGCACTTTGAAGTGCAGGCAAGGGGGCAAGCAACCTGTCCCTGGGCAGTGGAACACGGTGATCACTGCATAAAGTGTTACCAGAGGCATCACCAGGCACAGAAACACCAGTGGCACCCCAGTTAATCCTTAGCCAAACACAGGCACATGTCTCTGCTATCACTTTCTCTTAGGCAGCCCCAGAGTATGAATGTTGTTGGTGGGGCTTGCATGGAGGTAGAAATGTGGTGGGAGGTGGAATTGGGGTAGATGTGATTGATTTATGACAGGAGTTTCCTTTATAGTCATAAGGGGAATTTTGCTTGGTCACAGCAAGTTTGAACCCTCATGAAACAGCCTGAATCATTTGAAACTAAAATAAAACAGAGGATGGCAGGGGGAGGGGCATGGCCGTTAGGGGAAAAAAAAGGCAAAAAACACATTAAAATTGTTTCCCTTGGTGCTGACTTCTTAAATGGGAATGTGTTCCAGAATCGTTCTGCTATGTAAGCCAACATTTGTTTTAAGACTTTTTATTGTCTTTTTTGCTCTCTTCCCCTTCTCCCCCTTGCCCTCCCACTCTGCTCTGCAGATCTACACTGACTGGGCTAACCACTACCTAGCAAAATCTGGCCACAAGCGGTTGATCAAGGATTTGCAACAGGACATTGCAGATGGAGTTCTGCTAGCAGAAATCATCCAGATCATCGGTAAGACCAGGGCTGAGGGAAGCACTGCGAGCTGACTCCTTGCATGGGGGAATATATAATTCAAGTTGAGTGTATTTAACAATAAGATGAACCCTGAATAATACAATTTGACTGGGTCCATATGTCTCTGATATTTGTGTGGTTCATCCTTGTCTTAATTAAAAAATATGTTTATGTGAGCATGTTTGGAAGTCACTGTTTAACCATACTTTAAATGGCCAGAACTGTATCTTACACACTTTGAATTGTCAGAAATTAATGCTCCATTAAACCATATGTCTCCCATGTGTGCATTTTGTTAGCTGGAGTGGCTCATAGTTTCTGGGATGCCTTGAAACTGTATCCTGACCCTGCAAAGACAATTGTGGAAGATTTCATGTCAGCAGTTATTTTGCAGGGGCTGAAGAATTAGCAGCGACCTCCTTCGCACTTCCCCCTTTGCATGATTTGGCATATGGAAGCAACTGCTGCTAACAGGAGTGTTGTTACTGTACGACTGAGCTTTACTTAGAAAGGAGCTCTGTCAACAAAACCCTCTGAATTTTATTGCTGTGCCTCTTCTGCTTTTCTTCTGGTTTTTTTGTTTTGGTTTTTTTTTTCTTTCCCTCTGTTTTGATTTTTAGGTTTCTGGGTTTGGGTTTTTTCTTTTCTTTTTTTTCTTTTCTTTTCTTTGTTTTTTTGTTGCTGACCAGGGGTTGGAAAGGAAAGTTTTATCCCATTGTTTACTTTTGCTTTTCCCCTCACTGTTTTTGTTTAGCAAATGAAAAGGTTGAAGATATCAATGGCTGTCCACGGAGCCAGTCTCAAATGGTAAGAATAAAATACATTTTTAGTTTGTGTTGGCATCACTGCACCTTCCTAAAATGCTTTTTAATAAGGATTTATATAAAATATGTATATTCTGTCCCATTTTTACCATAAAGTCCTAATTCTCATACAGTGTTCCTTATACTTTTTTCCCACACATTCTTAGTGTTTTTCACTTTGTTTCTTTGCTAACTTTGGAGCTTGAGATAACTTGGCAGCAAAACTTCATCACTTCTAATTAATCCAGAACTGCCTTATCAGACCTGTTCTTCTGATGATCCAAATCATTTCATTTAGTTTCATTTTAAGGGCAGTAAATCCAAGAATAAATTATTAAGTGGAGTCTTTGTGTCTGGAAAACTGATTTGATGAACAACACTTGCCAAATTGTTTTAAAATATAAATAGCCTTTTGGATTGTCCACTGTGAAGTCCAGCTAGATGAACTGACTTCAAGACTTTCAGAAATAGCATTTTAGTCATATAGCTCTCTGAGCTATAGCTGGCAGCTATCTGAAGATTTTTAATACTCTCAGACAAGAAGCATTTAGTGACTGTGATTCATATGGAGTCTTATTAATCATTTACTGTGTTTGTGGCTAGTCAACTACATTTAATAAGATGAAACCTCCTTAGAAGACTGTGAAAGTGACAGACACAAAATCTGAGCCTCAGTAAAATCACCAGGCATTTATTGAATCATTTGCAATTCAAGTCGTATTCTCCCATGCTGATGTCTTTGCCTTTCTGTTCACATTCAAATAATATATAAATAAGGTGCATAGTTGAGTAGCTGGCAAGAATTTTGCCGTATAGTGATTTGGATGAGCTTGCATAACAGCAAACTGCTGAAACTGGGTTTAAAAATTGAAACAAAATAGAAAAAAAGTATAATGCATTTGTTCAGTGCATTTTTTAATGGTGGAAGATGTTTGCAGCTTCTTTTGCAAAGCGTCAAAAGGTAAGGGGAAAATTTTTGAGTACTAGTGAACTGAATAATGGGGTCTGTTGCTTCTTCCTGTTAAAAAAATGTGCAGATTTGGAATAATTTTTTTCTCTGACTTTCAGACTTTTTGAAACAGTCAATAGAAAGAATGCACGCAATTTCCTTAATAATAGTTATTATTTTAATTACTCATATTACAGCAGCACCTAGTGGCCCTGGCTGAGAACTTTGGGAACTCCAGCATGGAACTCTAATATTACACTCTCAGATCAAGAGATAATCGCTCTCTACTTTAAATTGCGTTAAAACTTGCCATTCCAGACAGGCAAGGCAAACAAGGAGAGACAAAAGCACAGGAAGGTGGTGTGATTTTCCAAGGTTATGTAAGTGGTTAGTGGCCACCTAGGATTGCTCAGGGACCCACCGCTCAGTTGTCTATCGAGCTTCATTTCCATGAGAGAAAGACAAGCTGCAGAGAGAACTATTCACTCTAGCAATATTTGCATCTCCAAAACAACTTGGGTGTATGTCCCTTGTTGCACTTTTATGTGGCATAGGGATTCTGGATTTCATCTCTGGCTCCATGCAGCTATGGGGAAAACATAGCCAGTGCATGCCCATGCCTCAGCAACACTTGTGGCTCTCTTTGTGTCCATCTTTCTCCTCCCATAAGCCGATCTCTCAGCTCAGTCAGGCCAAAGAATTTGTCCCAGGTGCTCTGGGTCTCAAACCAGGTGCTTTGAAAATTCCTGTGCATAGTCATACATCAGTGTTTGCACAGTGACTAAAGAGTTGCATTTAGCCACTGTAACTTCATAATAATATGTTTAGTTATCTTTCTTTTGATTTATTGATCCCTCTTTACTGAATTTTTTTATCTCTAAAGACTGATCAGATTGTTTTGCTATCTTTTCACATACTGGTTCTGTCCTGCTGATTTCTAAACTGAGTTAGGAAATGTCAAATGAAGTTGAAGTAGTTCAAATGTGTCAGTTTTCTCTCAGAGCATCTCAGAGACCCCAGGTTTTGAACCTGCTCTCCATTTGTTTGCTTTGGGCTGTGCACTGGTCCAACCTAACCAAAGGCACAATTTTGCGAGATTTTCGGGTAATTTTCCTTGGCAGTGCTCAATTTTGCTAGTCCACTCAGTTAATGGTAGAGCAATTCTCTTCTCCTTATAGCAGTGGACTCTTAAGGTGTTTGTAATATGCAGGGGGAAAAAATGTAACAGTGGTTGAAGCTAGTTTGCATGTTGTATGTTTGACATATACCTGTGTGTGGCAGTATGTCCTGTCATAATTGGCCAGAACATCAGCCATCAAACCAGCAACAGTCAGAATATTCCAATAATGTTTGTTAGCCATTCATTCACTGCTTTCATTTAAACATTTTTAGTTAATTAACCTCAAGAATACCACTACCCTCTTCTTGCACATATGTTTTCATAATCCTTGCTCTCATAACTTGTAATTAAAGGAAAATGTTTTCTCTATTCATCTGCCATTTGATACCCTTTCCAGAAGGCCATTGATACCCATTTGCAGGAGGTCTAAGATATTTTATTAGCTTTAAAAAAGCTAGGGAGCACTGACATGGTTTGTCTGCTGCTGGAAATACTTGATGTTCTCTGTGGGTGATATTGATATTGGTTCATAAGTAGTCACTACCAATATTCCCAAGTTCTGTTCCACTCACAGTTTGGTTTTCCTCTTGCCAATGGCATCATCTTTCAAGTGACTTTTTGAGGCATCTCAATTCAGCTGTTACCTTAAATTGTAAACATATTTTAATGTTTATTTTAAATGTATATAAAATTCTTGGGTTTTAGTTTTCCTTTAGTTAGTTCTATTGCAATGTGTTGCAGTCTGTGCTCATTTTGGCACTGATATATAAAGTAATTGCAGACAAGTTGAATTGGCTCCATAGGTCCAAATTCATAAAAACTAAAAACCTGTGAAACCCAGCAGCACCCAGTTTGTGCATAGTTACCTTTACCGGGATTCTCGTGGCTTTCATTATGCTCACCCATTTGAGGTTGGACACAGAACTTGAGAACCTGAGATGTACTGGGGGAAAAATTATTTCATTTTTACATCTCAGAAGCTTTAAATAAATGAAATTTGTAAGAGAATTGGAGAGGTTTACTTGTTTTCTAGGTAAGCCTACTGTGGTGATAAGATTTTTGTATTTCTTATGCATTGTTTTCATAAATATAATAAGGATTTAAACCTCTGTGTATTACAACATTTGTTGTCTGTCCATAGTGTCATGTAGAGTCTTGCCAATTTTTTTTCATCTCTTCTCTCAAGGAGAAATATGGCACTCCATCTATTTTTTCACCATCTCTTTGAATCCGTTCAATGGAAAACAATGCCACATGAATGTCTATCTTTTCCTTGTATGAATTATTCCATAAGTCTATCAATTAAGGACATTTCATATCATCTTTATTTAGAAAATAATGGGATTTCAAGTGTTGATGAAATCTGAAGCAAATTCCTTTCTGCTTCTTTATAAACCATTTGCTTCTTTAATTTCTGTTCTAAGTTCCCCCATCATTAGGAAAAGCAGGATAGAGTCCAGGGTAGAAAATATGTTATAAAGCTTTTATCTAATTGTTCAAAGAGAAAGTATTTAGGGGGTTTTTTTCCTCCT